>CM061533.1:10124512-10348161 GCA_030545055.2 Neoaliturus tenellus | reverse complement strand
GACTGCTGCCTGTAACACTGTGCCCAACAGTAATGGAATAAAAACTCCACCTCCTTTCTGCACTAGATAATTTCGTTTCTTTCCCCAACACTCTCCTTGTCTTACTAAGCGTCTCAGAGCCACTTTATGTTTGCTCAACTGGCTTTTAGTCTTACTCGACAGAGGCACGTTCCCACGTAGTACGTTATAGGCGCACTCGCAGACTGAACGGATTCGACTCCTGTCGCAAGCCTTTAACAATGCCTTGCGTTCCTTGGGTGTTGCATGTATTAGCGCTCTGAGCAGCGGCGCGTCCTTCTTCAAGCACGACATGATTGTAACTGACTTGTTATTTTTTCTTTGGTAAGTACACATAGTTTACACGGTCCTCGGGAAATATGCAAGTGCGTACTCTCATGTCCTCGGATGTCGATTGCTTCAAGTCCAAAAGCAGGTAACCGTGTGCCTGTTTCGTGGCATCACTGTAGGCTTCCTCTATGAACTTTGGACTGTCTGGATATATCTGCCTGGCTAAATATCTGATTTGTACTCTATCTCTGGGATTTTTAAAAAATATAATGTAGTGAGCATTTAGTGAGATGTCTCTCTGCCCGCGACCCTGATGAAAAAGATTTTGAGTTATGAAAAACACACTGATGTTGCGGTGATGACAACCCTTCGTGAATAGATCCACCACTCTATCGTCTGCCTCACGCATCATGTCGTCAATTATAACCAGTATTGGTTCCTTACCATCATAATCACTCAAGTCCGGTAAACCCTCAATGTGGTTTATTTTGGAATTACTTACATCACCTCCTCCCCCACCACTACCGTAATGCCAGTTGATTTTGGTAAATTTTACATCACACATTTCATTTATGTATTCAATAAACTTGGACACAAAATGTGATTTACCACTGCCCGAAGGGCCCGCCACAATGGCTGAGAATGGATGTTGCCACTTCAAGCTCATGACTAATACTGAAACTAAAACTAAATACCATACACTTTTTCTTAAAATAAGGGTTTGGGTTTCATCTTAAAATAAAAGACAATAGTTTATGCTGTAATGTACATGGATATTTTATTGCTTAAAAACTATCAAAATTTATAAAGGTATTTACGTCTTGATTCTTCTTTGCTTGCTTTACAAAAATTCCAGTGGAGTGAATTTGCTACCTGGGAGTGGGCTGCGTTTCATCAGACGAAGGCGATCTCCGAAACCGCTGTTGTACCGCTCGATGTCGTGGTCGCTCAGGCCTTGGTTGAAACGCCTGGGCAGGTAGACTCGCAGGAAGAAGTCATCGCCGACTTGTCCCTCTAAGATGACGACGATAGTCTCGCCGAACGGAGTGGTCACCCGCTCCATCCCACTGATTGCGTAGCTGCACTCCTCACGCAGATCAGACAGGCGGGTGTAGGCCGGAGAGCTGGACTTGCAGGTGTTCAGTGCGGTCCGCAGGTCCATCGTCACAGCGGGTGCGGACTCTGAAGTCATCTTGCTGCTCGACATGGTGGTGGTGATGATGCGGCGACTAGTCGAAGAATGATGCTCACTCGGTCCGCTCGCTCGGTTTTTATCATCCCAGACGCCATCTTGGATTTTTTGTTTGTGCAGGTGGTCGATGAAACATGAGAATGTTCGTCCCGCTTCTCTTGTTTGCGCAGGTGACCGGATGCAGGTGGCTGATGATACGTGAGAAGGGTGGCGACCATCATGGATTTTTATGAGCGCAGGTGTTTGTGCAGGTGGTCGATGAAACGTGAGAACGGTTGTTCCTATAATGCCTTCTTGATTTTCTTGCTGGGTTTTGTACTCGCACTCTGCTTCTTCGGTTTCTCAACGGTCTTGCTGTATTGTGTTACTGTCTGCGTCAAACCATTAATCTTTGGTACTCCCGTAGCTTTATTGATCCATAAATTCTCTGACTTGTCCACCACCTGGTTGACGCTCTCGTACAATTCACTATTCTTGTCTATAAATAAACCACATCTGTACACCATGTCCGAACCGTCGTACATTTCCATTTTTAAAAGCACTGGTCCACTATTTGAAGGATTCTGCACCGCGTAAAGTTGTCCGTTTTCAAGCCACGATACGATGGGGCAATCGTCTGATGGTTTCGGTACCCATCCCGGTTTCGCTGGTGACTCTTCCACTTTAGGCTTTGGTGTAGGTCTAATTCTCTTCTTAGGCTTCGGAGGTGTAGTCGGGATCTGCTCAACCATGGCGTTGTCGTCTGCGGCGTTGATGTCGGCCATGAAAGCGTTTAAGTACTCGTCAATTAATCCGGACGTACTCATGTCTGTACCGCACTGAGGTTGGTGTGAGACTGTGCTACGGGGAGAGATGTCGGGGGGGGGGGGGGGGGGGGGGGGGGGGGGGGGGGGGGGGGGGGGGGGGGGGGGGGGGGGGCTGAATGGCGGGAAAATATCGTCCTGCTCCCCCACTCCTTCCGACTGTCTCACAGACGAGTTTTGGCCAGATAGCGCTATGGAGTCCGAGAAGAAGGATGTCAGCAAAACCGATGATGAACAATTGTGGGACTCCTCTATTACAGAAGAGGAATTACATGCGGCCGTCGAAGCTATCGAGGAGAAGGAAAAAGACCTCAGGCAGCTCTGGTTGGCTCAGATGGATATTTGCGGTTCTGTGCCGCGTGATGATTTTGAACTTCAATGCCAGATGGCAATTACCCAGCAACTAGAAGAAGCCGAAAAGGAGCTAAAGAGTGGAGGTACTATCCAGGCGGAGGTGAAAACTGAGAAACATGAAGAATATAGCGAATATGATGATTAAACGTACTGTTGATCCTAATCCTTTTAGTTTTAAGTGGTTATGTTATAAATAAAAAAAAAAAAAAAAAAAAAAAAAAAAACTAATCTAAGTCAAGATGTTGACTATATAACACAGTGATCGTGTTATTTAGTTTTCAACTTGTAGGCCACGCATGGGGTGTGGTCGGTCTATTGTGCCGGCTCCCCTAGGTGTGGAATGTCGCACCTGGCCGAGGGTCGGGTTACAACACCGCAGGTGCTCATGGGGGCTCCTCCTTCGTGGGTGGTCCCCATGAACAACGGACCAAGTGGCGTTGTGCCTTGCCAGAGTACGTATGAGTGTTAGAACTCATACGCGTAATTGAGGTATTATTGGGCCCTGAGAAGGGCCGTTTCTGTTGGGCGGAATTAACCGCCCTGGATAGTGCCGCTTCATAGCAGAGTGGCCACGAAGAACGGCGCCTGTAACGTCCGATCAATCAGATCGGCGTCATCCATCGGGGTGTTTATCATTAGTGTTCCCCACTCCAGCAGCGCAGCATGATTTGTTTCTGTAATTGCAAACTCCTGATAACCGGGTAAAGGGGAGATGACTCTCACACGAACTCCGCTCATCAGCCAGAGATCGACTTCATTGATGAATCGATAGAAGATATCCCACGGATTCATCATATCGACGAAGAACACCGTCGGACTGTAAGAGAGCATCCTGGGTGGTTCCTCTAGTTGATTAATGGGTTCCGCAATTACATCAGGTGCCGCAATTGCATCAGGTACCTCTTCTTGCGGTAAGAGGTCATCTGCGTAAAAAGCATCGCTGTTAGGCGGTGGCTGATCACGAGGAGACATGTTGCTGCTAGGAGTGAGGAAGGGCGAATGATGTGTGGGCCGGGGTGGGATGCCTATGCTCCCCCCTCTCTGCGGACTACACGCAGGTGACCGAGGGTCGGGTTACACCGTCATTTGTGGGCATAGGTCATATAAATAAAAAAAAAAAAAAAAATATATGATAAAAAAAAAAAAAAAAAAAAAAAAAAAAAAATATGATAAAAAAAAAAAAAAAAAAAAAAAAAAAAGGCTCTACTGTTTTCGGCCGGGGGGGGGGGGGGGGGGGGGGGGGGGGGGGGGGGGGGGGGGGGGGGGGCTCGCCGGGAGCTCCTCGGGGGGGGGGGGGGGGGGGGGGGGGGGGGGGGGTCGGCTCCTCCTGCTCCTCCTGACAGTCTTCGGCCAAGGTACCCTACTATCGTTCAAGACGATTTTTTTTAAGGAAACATCATTAAGACGCATTCCCACGATACATTTCACGATCACAGACAACAATACGACTAAGCAAGAGCGAAAACAAAACTCTTTCAAGTGAAGTGAGCGGAGATGACGAAGGCATCAGGCATCACCTTCACTGGTGATACTGTGCCATGCATTAGGCGAATGAGGCAATGCAGCGCTTATGATGGCGTTATTTTAGCTCGTGGCGCATTATAATAATAATGCAGCAATAACCTTGGGCTCTCGGCTCAAATCATGACAGAGAGAGCAAGTTCAAGACGTAATCAACAGGTATGAGGAGTTGCACATGAGAGTTCAGACAGAATAAGCTATAGGTAAATTTAATTTTTGAGTAAGGTTTGAACCACGATAACATTGTTTGGGGCTGATTTTAAAGTGAATGATCAGGGAACACTTTGAAATCAAGATGGTAATTTAACTAGCCTACAACTTAATTTTACTTAATTCTGTTTTGCCTTATTTTGTAGTTCGACCCTACTTGCCGAAAATTTTCATTCATTCAATCAATCCATAGCATAAAAAAAACCTACGGTAACAAATTATTTGGAAATAAAACCTTTCAGAGTGAGGTCAAACATTACTCCTCAAGGATATTTCACCAAGTTGATATAGAGTCATCTAAAAAGTGTGTCTCTTTAATAAATTTATACTTATTTAATTGCTTGACAATAAATCATTGAGGATGCAGTTCTTTCAAACATTAAGAAAATACTAAATTTTGTTTACGAACCAATACATTGCAATACTATAATGTGGTCATTTTTAGCATAAGCTGTAACTAATATACCGGGAACATACAAATCTTCAAATCAAATATATAGAGTTTTCTATGCCCCTTTAGGCAACAATATGGATTTTAGTTAAAAATTTCCTTTTTAGATTTTATAAAATATTGTTCATCTAGATAATCGCGCTTAAAACCATCGGTAATCCCCGTGTTAAGCGTATCTGAGCTCTCGATTTTGCTGCAAAAATGTTATTAACTATCGAGCTGTCAAAGGAAGGCCAATAATTGTTACCGCTTCACTTCAATCAGTGAATCGCCCAGAAGAAAAAAGTTCTAAGGGTCAAAAAAGAAAGAAAACCCAGAACGCCAGGTGTTGGACGACCTTGGCAGCCGCGATAGGCGAGTCTAGACTGTGTTGTGTGTGTGGAGTGTGGAGGTAATGGAAACAAGAAAGTGGCCACGTCCTGGGCTGACAAATAAAACAAGCTGACAACTCCACAGTCGCACTCGCAGTCCTGTGTCAATGTTGTCATGTATCATGCTCACTCGAGACTGAGTGACCTTAATGGGCTGAATTTCCAATTAGGTCAATGATTAACTAGATTAAAACCCGTATTTAGTAGTTTGGAAGAAACTGCTAATGCGATAGGTAAGATTATCCCTTGAAAACTGAGGAAAAGACTGTAATTATTGGCCCATAAAGAGTGCAGTATTTTAAGAATTTGCAGGGTACAAATTACCAATAGTATTTCAACAATTTGATTATTTTTGTGAGATTTCTCACCTTGAAATGAACAGTAATGTCAAGATACATTCATGAAATCATTGCGAATTACGTTAATAATAAAGTAAAAAGAGTGTTAGTAAGTAAAAAGGGTGTTTAAAAATCTTGAAATATGGGTGCGGAGAGGTACAGTACATCTCACTCATCGGCACGCTTAAATGCCGAAACAGTACTCAGGGGTTGCCAACCTAACTTGCGGCTTTCTAAAATACTTCCAGTGACGACAACATTACAGACGCGCTGTCGCCGTCAATCTCCTTACATACATCATTGCTCCCATGTACATTATAAGGTAAGGCTCACTTTTGCTTCTGCTCCTTGTGCCGGAGCGAGAGGTTCTTGGCGAGCTTATCCAGGTTCTTGCTGTAGTCGAGCTCGACCTCGGCGCGTTTCCGGAAGAAGTCCTGCAGCTCGGCCACGACGGCCACCTGCGTCTCCATCCGCACGTCCAGGCATCGCAGCTGCTCGTTCAGCTGAAGGCGGATATCTGCAACAACAACAACATCGGATAAGATGAGGAGATAACAGATATGGGCGGAGCGGCAGACAAATACAAGACAGGGGTAGACACTCAAGGGCGGTACTAAACAAAGGGTAATTTCCGATACTCAAATTGGTATAGGATAGTCCATAGGGGACAACTTAGACGAAGCACAGAGAATAACACATTTAGTTATATATATTACTTCTCTGTGGATGAAGTAATATATCCCATAGACCTGTAATCGAAACGTGGCAAATGACGGTTCCAGTGATTTAGGCCTATATCAGGCTGATCCATTCAATTGCTTATCAGTTACTTAGTCAGGTGTGTATGATGTTTTATTTTGAAGTTTAACTAAGGTTCAACAATTAATGAAAAACACTCAATAAGTGAAATCTAAAAATTAAGATAGTCAAAAGGCATAACTGAACAGACACCTAGAGCCCTCAAGGGTAAAATAACAATGAAAATGCAGGAAAAAAAGTCCGAGAAAAAGCTTATGTCAAAGCACAAAGTGCATAATAAAATACAGAAAATAATAGGAGGGTGTTATATATATATTCTAAGACGAAAACAAATTAAAACTACTAAATGATTTGTTAAAAGTGGATGCCATAATCAATGACTTAAAAATAGAAGTTATGAAACAATTTAAATAGAAATAAAAATAGATGGAGCGAAATTTCAAAACCAACACACCAAAGTACGTGTGTAGAATCGTTATTCAATCTCTTTAGAGGGAAATCCATAACGAAGTCACGCACAAGCGAGGGGGATGGCAATTAATTCCTGCACCCTCTACACGACTTGCATGTGGAACCGGGGGAGAGGTGTGTTGTTGGGTTCGAAATGATGGAATCGAACAGGAGTCAACACTTGAATCCGTCATGGGTGTGACTAAGAAGGGCGGCGAACAAAAGTCATGGGGTTAAGACAAGTAATGGCTTTTTATAATCTTTTGAAACAGGCTTTTGTCAAGCAAAGTACGTAATGTTACGATAAAAGTTAAGATGCGAATTGTATTTCATACTTCTTATTTATTTTATAGATATCCAAAACATTTCACTCGTCGTTATCAAGTTGACTAGACCTAAATAAATTTTAGAAGACGAAAGGTATAAAAGCCCAATCAATATAAGAAGCATGTGATAATAATAATTATTAAAGGGAGTCTGCATGCCTATAAAACTTATTTACTTATTAGTGGAATAATTCATCCGGTTTCGATCTTTTTCTTACTATCTGATAACCATATTTTTACTTATTCACTTTTTCAGGTAAACGTAACTCAATTGACTTTACTTCTAAGAAACAAAAAGGTAAAAAAGATAATCAGTTTAAGTTTTGATTAAAAAAATCATAACACGATTCAATACAATTAATTGTTGATTTTCTATACTAAATAAATAAATAAACTGGGAAAGTGAAATAACAAGTTGTACCAACTACAACTTTGTACCAAGCCCTTATCACTTCTAGTCTACAGCTTCAGTCACGCTAGCTCCCCCCCCCCCTCCCCCCACCAGTCAGTCTGGTTTATATATAAACGCTTTGTGTCGTGTAAAGTACGCGGAGTGTCTGTCGTTTGATGTGCAGCAAGTCGGCCGTATCTGCAGCTGTTTGTTTAGTTGTTTATTTACAACCAGACAAACAAATTGGTTCGTCCGCGACGGCGACGGCAGCCGGAAGTTTATTTATGTACTGACAAAACACTCCTGTATATTTGTAAAAATGACTGGGACGAGGGTTTTAAAATTACCATTAAAGGAATTTTTGTAAGGGCTTTAAAAAACAAATAAAATTTGGAAGTGAATCCTTGACGAATATGACGTATTTAGTGTTCCCAGTTACTCAAAAATATTTTGCCTGGATATTCAATTAAAATACGGTAAAACAACATTTATAATAGTAAAACTAATTTTAGATTATTTATATGAAATGAATCCTGGAATAACGGTAGGGTGTCTTAAACTTAGGGAATGCGCCTGTTGTGTTTATGAATACTCATTGTTATTTGTCAATTTTACCTATTATCCAATATCTAATGATGTGAATTAAAGCATCTATAGGTTACTTTACAGTTTTTCTTCCCTTCTGAATATGTGTATATAATGAGAAGGTCTTCCTTGACTTTTAACATGTAAAATAAAAGAAAATAACACAAATCGAGTTATGGTTGCTGCTAAAATGAAAAATTCCGTATGGAAGACAGATAGGCCTAAACAAGTCGCAACATTATCATTTACGAACGTACTGTTTTATACTTAGTCTATGCGATGAATTGTGTAGCCTTTTCGAATTTATTTTTAGATGTTCTACATTTCGGTATAACATTGAATGCAATCGCAATTACGAGTAGATTATATTGTTTACGTCGTGATGAACCAGATTCCTGAGGATATCCTAAGGATCAGGTATGCCACGAAACAAGCAGTGACCCTAAAAACAATAGGATATCGATTACGTTAATTAGACCGACTAAATCCGATTTTACTTCCCATGGGAAATGGTAAATCAGTGTTTTCCAGACCTCCAAAAGACATGGACAACACACAAAAATCTCGAGAAAACAGATTATTTTCACTGGTATAAACTTCGTAAATATGACAATAACTGAACCTCATTTCCTTCGTTACCGACGGCCGCTTTTACGGCCGCGTCAGCCACAAATTACACGCTGTATCCCTGACTGCAGCCGAGGCGGCCGCGGTGACGGATGCTCTTGCCGGACCGACCGGCACGAACACACTTCACACATCAAACCGTCCCTATAAATTAACATCGGGCGCCCAGTGAGGTGTCGGACGGAGTTATACTGACGAGCTGTTATGCTGGTTACACTGGGGGGTGGGGGGGGGGGGGGGGGGGTAGGGGGGTGCTCGTCCTGGCAGTGGACATAAAATACATATCTATCGTAATTTCACACACAGTGACAGTGGATAGGTATTAAGGTTCATCTAAGTCAGGGGCGGATTAAGGATGTGATTTTGGGGGGGGCGGTTTCGAAAATATAGGCCTTCTTTTTTGCCGTGGATAAGAAAGGTGTTGAATGAATAAGAATTGTTGGGTGGGGAGGTATTTTAAACATGTTTTAAAACATGTTAAAAATAATTGTTTATTTCCTATCATATACCATATTAATTAAATTTAATTTTATTGTTTAAGCTGTAATATCGGATTGACCGCGTCGACCGCTATACCCTTGCTCGTTGGTTTTAATCACAACTTTTGTCATAGTAACATTGAAAATAGGCTATTAAGTTTAGGCCTACACTGACTACCAACTTACTGACTGTAGTGTATCCAAATTATAAACAAAATCTACCCATAGATGTTTATATAAAATGATATAATAAACAGATACATCGCTACAGACACTCCTATGGTAATTAGTTTTAGGTTAGGATTGGATTCTCACAAATTCTCGCTATTAAAAGGCACATAGGTTACATAGAACAACCAAAGTGGTGATCCCAAACTTCTTTATTTTAAATTAACTAAATTTTGAATTTAACAATAAGTATTGTTACAAAAGATAAAACACATTTCAAATAAGAAGAAAATTAAGATGAACTAAAGTAATTGGGTACAGAAATATTCCAATTAAGACGTAAAAAAAAACAACTAAACACCTTGAGTACAGAAACATTATTATAATAACAAATTATGCTTTTTAGTTTCGTTCATCATGGCAAATTTGTTGATTACATTTTCCTCGTCCACGTCGATGTCCCGATGGATGTACAACATCGCCAATCCATTTAGACGACATTCGTGACGCACAGGCATCACGGTCAGTGCTGAACATCTGAGGACCGTGTTTACTCATGATGTAATACTATTAATTAAGAGAGACGCAGACAAAAGAATGATACCGGAAGGTCGTTATTATTAATGCATTTTAATATTTAATTATTTTAATTAGAACAGTTAGTGGATTTGTTATGTTTTAAAATGAAAGTTTAAAACTTATCCGTTATGTGCTTCCGCGATAACACATGATGTAATAGGCCTATAGAATTTAGAGGAGGAATATTTCAGAACAGCCTTAAAACAAATACGTTTTAAATTATTTTTTCAGATTTCTAATATTAATAATTTTATCGTGTTAACACAACAAAAAGTATTATTATTAGAAATCTGAAGAATTAATTTAAAATGTATTTGTTTTACGGTTGTTCTGAAAATATTCCTCCTCTAAATTCTATAGGCCTATTACATCATGTGTTATCGCGGAAGCACATAACGGATCAGTTTTAAATTTTCATTTTAAAACATAACAAATCCACTAACTGTTCTAATTAAAAATTAAAATTTAATAATAATAACGTTCTTTGGTATCATTCTTTTGTCTGCGTCTCTCTTAATAGTAAACACGGTCCTCAGATGTTCAGCATTGTCCGTGATGGCCGTGCGTGGTATTTGCGGAGTTGGTAACACTGTCGGCGCTACGACCAATCCTCCTCCGAATTTTTCCACCCACAAAATGACAACGGGGGAAATAGACGCCTGTGAAGGTCCTCGGCACCCTCAAGTTATTGCGATTTGCAGTGCCGCAGCACTGATAGGTATTAACAGTGTGATTTCATAACAGATACTGTATGTGGTGTTCAAGAGAAGAGATCCTAAAAAAATTAGAGTTGAAATAGTGATAATTATTTGTACTTGTGCTAACTGAAGAAAGGACAAGCTTTCACCATCATGACCTGCACATCAATGGCATAAACAATTGTTTAACAAGTTTCGTTTGATGAAATTTTACCCAATCTTTCAAGTATTACCTATTAGGTGATATTCAATAGATTATGCTTCTAAAAGTCAGCTATAAGAAGGAAGAATAAGGGTGGAAGTTATATTTAATTAAAATCCGAATTCTAATCAGTACTGCCAAGGTGGATCAATTTCATATTTCAAAGTAAAACAAAATCTGATTAATTAAATATTTTCAATTCATCGTCAATATTCTCTCCGATACTCTCGAGGCACGAAACAACTGTGTGCAAAAGACATAAGCCTATAAAAAAAAATAATAATAAAAAAAATAAAAAAACACGTATAACTGTGCCATTATCGCCAAAAATACGAGTGAAGACTCAAATGCCACGTTTGATTCTACAGTTCTGACACAATTTGATCGCATTACCAAATTCCAGCGTGTAATCCTAGCCCGGTTACCACGCCAATTGGAAAACAATGCCCAATAGAGGGCGGCGGGGTGATGCAACGCCAACAGCCCGAGTGCTGGCGAAGTGGCGTTCCACCAGGAAATTCCCAGGCTCTTAGGTAACTATACCGCTGTAACAGCCCAGTGGGTGTCATTATGGAACGAGGCCTGGACGCAAGTTTTCGGTCCATTCATTGGTTCGTTTTTGTTTTTTTTGTTTTTGCTGATGGTCCGTTGTTAAAACAGTTATTAAGCGCAAATTTGTTTTTGGGATAAATGCGGGTTGGGGTTATCGTTCATTTTGGTTAAATAATCTCCAGAACAGTAGGTTGATTTTTTTACAGGTGAGACCCCTCCCCCCTACATGGGAGTTTGAAAAACCCGTTTGTTAAAAAAAATCATGAATCTTGAGTCAGGAGGTAATGTTGACTACTTTTCTGACATTCAGTCTAAGCCTGATCACCTATGGAATTGTCTCTTTGAGTAAAGCAGTCTTTAAGGCTACTAACAGAACTCTATTATACCCATTCACAATAAATGTGCGGACGAAACGCAGATTTATATTCCCCCAGCACTTCCCCCTTTCTTCCGTTGCCAAGAATCCAACCAATCAGAATCACTGAGAATTACTACAGCTGTTTAATATCTTATGTAAATTTATGCCAATGTCTTTTTTTTATAATTAAACTAGCAAATAGCCCGTCAAAAATGACGGGTAATTTTCATAATGATGAAAAATTACCCGTCATAAATCCATGAATTTGATGTTTACGTTTTAAAATGGTCACAGAATTTATTAATACACACACAACATAGTATTAAAACTAAAATGTTTTCATTTATTTTGCAATGTGAACAGTTATCTATATATTAATAGGCAAACATGTTTCTTTTTCTCCTTTATTCTCAGCTTGTGAGCAACGTAAAAGAAACCCGCGCATACCGTTTGAAAGGTAGCATGAGCAGAATGGTATTTTAGTTCACATCGGCCCCGAGGCTACGCCCTACAGGCTTTAAAATTTTTTAATGTTAATCTTATGGGAGGAGGATAATTGAATGATCATGAAACAGCTTTTGTACCTAATTACAAATTATAGCAAATCAGGAAAACTGTTTGTTCTATCAATATTTTTTTAACTAATTAGCTTAAGATCAAATAAATATTTTGTCGAATTTCGACCAGTGGGCGATTTTGTAGTCCTCTATAATAGGAAAGCATGTTTCTTTTCCTCCTTTTTTCTCAGCTCATGTGCATTGCAGTAGAAATCCGCGCATACCGTTAGAAAGGTATGAAGTAGATGAGCAGAATCCAATTCTAATTTACGTTGGACTCTAGGGCTACGCCCCACAGGCTTTCAAAGTTTCAATGTTAATCTTTTGGATTAAGGAAAATTGATTGAATCGTTAGACAGCTGTTGTAAAAACAACTGCTAAAGTGGAATGAAATTCCATGAAGAACAGATGTTTCAGTTATAATTTTTTTTAACTTCTTGTGTCCAGAATCAACTAAAATGTTCGTCTAATTTTGATCAGGAGGATTTGATCTCTAGTATATCATTAATAGTTTATAAGTTTAAATAGTTTATAATACTTACTATCATTGTTTTTACAATACAGTAGGCCTATGAGACTAAAAAAATGATTAAAAGTTTTTACAAATCAGAAACAAATTCCAAATTCTGGCAAATTAAATGGACTCTGAGTGAGCGAAATTACACCCATAAGTTAATTGGCTATACAACCGTAATGGAAGAAATGGAAATACTGTTACTAATCTAAATAACTGTGTCTTCAACCTCTGGCATTTTCACCTCCTTACATTCTTGTTTAATTTTGTTGGATCCACGCAGAGTCTAACGCCCCAATTAGGTTTTGGTATCAACACCATCACTGATCACTATTCTGTGGGCTCTTCCACAGTGTTTTATGCATCTAATTGAACCTTGCTTTCAAGTTCTGACTTGAATTTTTCACGCAATGTTATAGAAGTACATTCCTGTGTGTACTAAGTGTTACTGCATTGTCCTCTAAGACAATCGTATAGTAGGTTTTTTACCTTCACTAAAACACTAATCAAAATGTTTATTCCCTGTCTTTTGTTTCCACTATATTTCCATTTCATTTTCTTATTCTTGGTACCTTTCTTCTTGTACATTTCAAGACTTATTTCGTCCAGTTCATAGTTCCACATTTTCACATTTAGTACTCCATTATATCAGTGGGACCAATAAACCAACTGTTAAACATGTAGAATCAAAAGCTACACGCCCTTCAAAGGATAAAAAATAAGAATATATGGATGTTATATGACTTAGTTATAACAAAAATCAATGGATTAAAATATGGTGGGAAGAATGTTACGATCTAAAGTTTATGTTTATATATTTCAAAACATAAAGCTCATTAGTTGATAGTATATAAAACATATGTGTAAACAAATATTAATAATTAACTCGTAAGTTTTAAATACATAAATTAAATCATCTATGTTAATTAAACTCTTTTTATAGTATAGCAACCAAAATTTTACTAAAGCATCAGCTGTTAAATATTTATTTTATACTGCTTTAAAAACCACTGCAACATTACTTGCCCTTGTTTTTATTTGTATCTGTCAATTATAATAGAATTGAAAAGTTGTCTGTTTTGTTTACAAAAACACTTTGTAAAGCTCTAATTTCAAGGTAAGATATGGATCACCTGGAGCAGTAAACAAATCGACAAAACCACGACTTAGATTGGTCTAAATAAGGTCTAATTTTCATTTTGCGGCTTTATAAGGCATTTTCCGAGGGATACCATATTTTTCCTATTATCTAGGGGTCATAAGAAATCCATTGACACCAAAACGGCCTCGACCCGTTCAGTAGTTCTCTCTCTAGACCCTTAAATGCACTCTTTTATTATATAAGATATTCTAATTTTGGCGTTTGAGATGCAACAATAAGCGCTTCCAACGGCAAGTAGGAGAAGTAACACGATCATCAGCGCTATTTTCTACTCTGGATTTCAAGGGCGAAATTAAAATAATATCTGATTGTGAAGAAAATCGGAGAATCGAGGAAGGTGTTGAGGGAATTTTCCTTGTGGTGGGAGATAAAATTCTGCAATTTGGGAAATAAAAACGTATATTGACGTCATAATGAAACAACTGCATAATACAGTGACAAAAGCCACGTAGATATTTACACATGGTCTTGTTGCTGTTACACCCAACTTTTATTATAGTCTACGGGATCGCGAGAGGGTAAAAAAGAGCGATCGTTTGCACACAAGCTTATCTTCAGGACTGAGAAGTTCGGCAACCCAATGGCCGATCAGCGGTTACAATTTTGACAATCGGGCCGACCGCGGTTGAGGCGACCGCACGGAGGAGCGGACCGCGGAGTGACCGCAGCGGTGGAGGAGATGGAGCGAAACATGCGAGCGGTCAAACGGAACCGGCAGTGCGGGGCGGGGGACGTGAGGACACTGAAATATCTGTACAAACTGTGCCAGATTACAATGGCAGAATGAGAGAGTGATACATAGTAGAAGAGAAAGAAAATAAAATCAAGGTTAAACAGGATTAAGGGGAGAGGAGGGCGTTATTATAGTACATTTGCCATTCACTCCATATTTTCATAATATAAAATACCTTTTGTTACGAGTCGTCTTCACTCCTGTAAAACACAGAAACCTCTCCCGGCATTATCTTGAATATTTAACTTAAAAAATATGTTTCTTGTAGACAAAGGTTGGGTGTCGGTTTAGGACAGTCATACTTGATGTGTGAGTAAAAATATACCAAACTGCATTAGTACAATAACTTGATTGACTATGAACTAGTCTACTTGTTCCTCGAAATCGAGCGATTTATTTTCATAAAATAGAAAAGTAACATAAAATTTTAAATCAACGACATCTGACCAATCCTTTATTGTGAATACACTATAAGTAACCACAAAAAACTACACCCATTTAAAAACAGCGGTTCATTAATGCATGTTTAAAATGTTCAACCCAAACCCAATGTTATTCTAATACGAACATTTAAAATTTAATTTGTGTACAGCGCCCTTATTTTAGATACGATTTTCATCAATATTTGGCGGAAACAACTTCAGACCAAGCCATTCGACCCCAATGGGCGTGCATCATTTGCGCATCATGCGGAGAGCCAGGTAGAAGGGATGCTTGTTTTGCGCATCGAGCTCCAGGGGGCTCTCAGTTATATGCATCGTTTGCGCATCGTAGGGTGGTGGAAGCGGAATTATTTTTATTTACAAAGTTATTGAAAACTCACGTCCGTGTTCAAATGATCTTTTGAATAATTAAACGTGTTTGGCATAAGACATAAGCTTAAAAATTAGCAAAACAATATTCAACAGAACAGAAATAGTGGCAAATAATCGGACACAATATCACGGCCTTGACCCGTACATTAACACGTGGATTTCATGTTTACCATTTGTAGTTTGTTTCTATTGCAACAGTGAATTTTATGAGTGGTTGTATTCAGATGAGTTAGTATAGGAGAGGCTGCTATCTACAGTTAGAATAGAGGCAAACTTGCCATAGAAACAATTCGTACAAAACATTTCAGCCTGAGCAATTACAGTAATACAATCCTCACCAACCATTGAAAGTAAAATAAGTAAACACTCGATGTATTACAAAAAAGGTTTATACATTACAAACTTAAATTATTCATGAATGTGCGATACACATGTGTTGCCGTCCATTGGTATAGTGTGGGGGACGACTGTTTGCGAATTGTTGTCGGCAGGCTGAGGCTACCTGGACGGGAGAATGCGCAAATGATGCAAGGGGATTAGGCGACCCTTCGAAATATTTTACAGAAGGATTAAAAAGTGCGCAAATGATGAACGACCATTCAAACGACACCACAAAAACTTGAATATATTGGTTGAAAATTGTAGGAGGAGTTCTCAACACAAGAAACCCCTAAGCGTATTAAATAAGTATAGATAGATATGCAAGTCGTGTATTCATAGTGAATGGTATAGCCTATTCAACTAGATTATTACCAGGTTTTAAGAAATAGTGTAAAAAAGGCGTCCAAAACCGGGGTATAGAACGCAACTTTTTCCCCAAAAGCCCTCCATAAGGCTCATAGCCAACTGCTCTACTACCCTCAACGGCGAAGATGTAAGAATGTTCCTTAATGTAAGAATTCATAGTGGTGATGAGTACAATCCTTGAAATTTAAAACAATTTTCATTCTACAAAAGAGTTGGAAATACAGGAAAAGTAGTACAACGAGCACTATTCAGTAATGCCACTGGATGAGACAAAAACTCAAACAAACATGGTTTACAATTAAAAATATTATAAAAATTAAATGTAAAATAGTCGTTCTGAAAAATTGCTTCAGAAAAACAGTAGGCCATAACATTTTTATGTAAAAAAAAAAAGTTACATACAATTATCAAATTTATCACCACAACAATAGAGCTATCTACACACCCATTATTCCAACCTGAACGACACATGTTTTAACACTAATTTACACAGACAGTTTAATGTGTGGAGGTGTTGGGTGTTCGCGGGATAAAAAGTGTAGGCCTATTTATGCGTGTCATACATTACGGCAACGTCGGCTACCACGCTACAGGGACGGACGGTACATCAATGTAATTTGCGGACACACCTGTCGTTTAACGACTGTTCGAGCCCTGAAAGGGAGAGAGTGCGGTTGTTAGTTTAATGCTAGTGTTGAGTCATTCGGCTCTGAAGTGTACAACAAATCCATTGTTGAAACTGATTGTTAAGTACTGCCTGGTACTGCGAACTGTGCGCGCTCTTAAAATCGTGTTATACAAATTTTTAGAGAATTCAATAGTCTCCTATTAGCCTATTTAGGAATGTACACTCATATTGTATGTAATCAAATAAACTGAATAGCTTTAATCTGTTGGATTATTTCATTAGGACGAAAACGGTTCGGTTATTTTACACAATCAACCCAAAACAGATAGATACCGTACCCATTCCATTTATTGTTAATGCTTCAAACTTTCTCTTTATAATATAGTTGGATAGATGATTTTTCTAATGAGCACTATAAAAAAAATCCACTTCGTCGATGTAGCATTAAAAAAATGGTAATTTTTACAAATAAAAAACTTTAAGATATTTACGTTTTATTTTTAAATTATTTCTAACTTTCAATGTAAGGACCCTTTATTTTCCTTCAGAATGTTGGAAAAAACGCAATAACCCTATAGTATATTTCGTCACTAGTCCAGAAAGTGGTCGTTATCGGTGCAAGATCGAGTTTCAAGTACGAGGCGAAGCCGAGTACTTGAATTCGATCGAGCACCGATATACCACTTTCGGACGAGTTACGAACAGTACTTTTCATCATACCACCTTTAATAAATATACAGTTTGGATAAAAATTAATAAATTTTAACCTATATTATACCCCCTCTTGCGTTGTTATTTGTTTATCTTGTATTTGAACTGTTTACAACTAAACAATCAGCTGTTTGACATTTATATATTGGAGTCAGAAAAGCAGCGCTAGTGGTGTCAAACATTGGAAGTTTTTTTCCGGCCTAGTCCCGAAAACCAATGTTTCGAGGTCTAGTCCCGAAATAGTAGTTTTCATTACTATAGTCCTGGACAGGCTTATTGGCGGCTGCCTCAATCAGCTGTTCCATTTTAAAACTCCCATTTTCAATGTAAAAGCTGATCGTGGCACCCGCCAATAAGAGTGTCCAGGACTAGTCTCGAAAGTGACTCATTGCATTTACGCGCGAGGCGAAGCCGAGCGTGGAAAAGGCTATCGTATTTTCATTCCCATATCGAAAAACTTGTAAACAACATAAATATTTTTGTTTGTTCAACTTAGTATGAAGAAAAAAACCGAACTCATAACACTGAATTTCCGTGCTTGTGTAGCGGTACACACGCATCAAAACTAAACAACAGCTGATCGGCCTAATCAACAGCTGATTGGACTGCACCGCAAAATCCCATAACGGTTACTTTCCGTGCACCACATACGCACGGAAAGTAAACGTTATGTAATTTTGCCGTGCAGTAGCGGGAATAACCTATTTTCTTAGCTCATTTTACGTTTAGAAAGTGTACTTTCGTGTGTAGAGTAATGAAAACTTTGTTTACCAACACGTTTATCCAACCCACCGGGAATCAACTAGTTTCGATCACAGCTGACCGTTCCGAAATCAACGTTTATCGCAACGGTATGATAAAAACAGTTATTTCAATATTTGTTTAAATAGCAGGAAAATAACCATGTGTATGATTTGTTGTCCTAATCGTAAAATTACCTATGAATATTTTGCATTAAAACATTGTTAAACGTAACTGTATGGTCTCTCTTAATGAACACTATCCAATTTTACAAAGGAAAAGCAAAGTCAACATGTGGTCAGAAACTTTACCACGCAATGGCGGTTTTCTCTAAACGCTAGCAAGATTTTGTGGGCCGAATCAGAGCATGGTAGCCTCTCGTGTGGCCATGACGTCACCACATCTGTTGAGTGTACACACACTGTACACTGCGGTCAGCCACGGCGATGACACAACCCAGACAGCGGGGGCAGTTTCGGGGAAGTGACACTTTGAAGTACTCCGTCGCGTCACGTGACACCCGGGGCATTACCATATGGGATTACTTCGCCGGAGCCGCTGACTCCTGGGGGACTCCCTGGATGTCGGGTTAGTCACGGTTATTCGCAGACTCCGGAGTGGAAGTGGGTGAAAGAATGGGAGTGGATGTTTGCTCGGCTTCCTTTCGGCGGAAAATTATTTAAATTAGTTATGTTGGGTGGCTTTCCAAACGGGGGAATGAATTTTAAAAAAAGAGAGTCATCACTTTGAAATAACACGACTTTTGCAATATCGTTATGTTTGATCGAGAAAGTAAACAGCACTGATAAATGTTTGAGAAATGGGAAAAGGATAAATATCTATTGAATTTACCATCGGAACACATTGCAATTTATCCTTTGGTGTTTTTTATGGTTTACGACCATACATGTTTGGTTTGCACCAATTACATGTTTCTTTTCAAGATTTTACATTCATCAAAGATAGCTGGGCATTCTGTTTGCGTTAACAATATGTCTCTATTTACATAGTTGGACAGTGACAAATACATGATTTGCACTTATGATGGGGAATTGATAACGTATCCGAAACGTATATCGGGACACGGATTCCAATTCGACCCGGAACAGAAAAGTGCTACATTCAAGAGATACATGTTTTCTTCATTGTCAACAGCAACGAAGAAAGTATGTCCATTGTTTGATATCTATTAGTGACTTCTCGAAATTTTTTATTGTTACTGTTAGTAGTCATTTCTCTAACAGTTAAGATAGGCCTAGTGATACTTAAAGTTTGGTAATGATTACTAAACAGTTTGACTTTTTAATAGCAAGCGATGGAGTGGAGGTTGACCGGATTGTGGGGGTGGCGATGGGGTGGAGAGAACTCTCATATCCGGTCAAACACGTCCGGCCCCCATCCGTCCATCAGAGAGCCTTCCCTACCCGGAAGTAACCCCGGGAAAACTTCTCTTGTCATAACTTTTATTTAAATGGACCCCCTTCGACTTTAACTTAAATACAAAGGGAGTCTCAGCGTCATTGATTACATGATCCGAACTTCAAAATAAACCGTTAAGAGTCATCTTCACCCCTGGGCCAGTAACCCATTGTTGCGCAGTCGGCAATGTTAATCATACGGCTTTTATGCTAAAACATGGTCTTGTATTCCCCTGTTTCGGGCGCCGTTTTTCAACCGATTTTCTTGAAATTTGGTAAGTGTTTAGTTGAATAGTTATATTAGGTTTCTCATACCTCGGAATTTTGAAAATTTAACAAATATTACTCTCTGTGACGTCGCAAGGTAACTCAATTTTCCTTAGTTAATATTTCAAAATTTAGTAAAATTTTCAAAATTTCGAGGTATAAGAAACCTAATATAAGTATTCAACTAAACACTTACCAACTTTCAAGAAAATCGGTTGAAAAACGGCGTCCGAAACAGGGGAATACAAAACCGGTCGTTCATCATTTGCGCACTTTTTAATCCTTCTGTAAAATATTTCGAAGGGTCGCCTAAT
The DNA here is from genome assembly GCA_030545055.2 of Neoaliturus tenellus. NCBI lineage: Eukaryota > Metazoa > Arthropoda > Insecta > Hemiptera > Cicadellidae > Neoaliturus > Neoaliturus tenellus. The sequence goes on along the minus strand of CM061533.1, from coordinate 10,327,852 downwards.
CCCCTTGCATCATTTGCGCATCTCCCGTCCAGGTAGCCTCAGCCTGCCGACAACAATTCGCAAACAGTCGTCCCCCACACATAGCCTACCACTGGACGGCAACACGTGTATCGCACATTCAAGAATAATTTAAGTTTGTAATGTATAAACCTTTTTTGTAATACATCGAGTGTTTACTTATTTTACTTTCAATGGTTGGTGAGGATTGTATTACTGTAATTGCTCAGGCTGAAATGTTTTGTACGAATTGTTTCTATGGCAAGTTTGCCTCTATTCTAACTGTAGATAGCAGCCTCTCCTATACTAACTCCTCAGAATAAAACCACTCATAAAATTCTCTGTTGCAATAGAAACAAACTACAAATGGTAAACATGAAATCCAAATGTTAATGTACGGGTCAAGGCCGTGATATTGTGTCCGATTATTTGCCATATTTCTGTTCTGTTGAATATTGTTTTGCTAGTTTTTAAACTTATATATCTTATGCCAAACACGTTTAATCATTCAAAAGACTATTTGAACACGGGCATGAGTTTTCAATAACTTTGTAAATAAAAATAATGCCGCTTCCACCACCCTGCGATGCGCAAACGATGCATATAACTGAGAGCCCCCTGGAGCTCGATGCGCAAAACAAGCATCCCTTCTACCTGGCTCTCTGCATGATGCGCAAATGATGCACGCCCACAAAACCATGTTTTAGCATAAAAGCCGTATGATTAACATTGCCGATTGCGCAACAATGGGCTACTGGCCCAGGGGTGAAGATGACTCTTAAGGGTTTCTTGCCTACAAGAACTACAAGCTGGCTAGATCTTTATTATAATGGCTTAGATTTGATCCAAGATATAAACTTGACTTCAAATTTAAATATGTATCCTTGGCTTTTTAGCTACCGAGCCCCTCAATATTTCAACCTATATGTGTTATAATATCAGAAAATGAATTACATATGTAGTCTTCATTACATGGTTTATAAAAAATAAAAAATAGCACTAAGGACACCCAGTAAAGAACTACACAGAATGAACACTGAACCGTTGTCTCATGATAATTTCCCTACCACAATATTTATAAAAATACCAATCCCCAATCCAGGACTGATCCGGGGAATTTCAGAACAACAGGGAGAGATCGTATGCAGAGTGACCGGATCAGATCAGATGGGCGGGCGGGAGACACAAAGGGGAGACTGAGACAATAGCACGGCGAATGTCAATCCCAAGGTGAGGTCTGGGCCCGGGCCGCAGTCCATGACCCTGGTCCTGGTGGACTGTACAGACCGCAATGTCCTGGGGCCTTCCTTCCTCTTTTGATAATGGCGTTACAACCCATCAGCCATCAGCTTTTTTATAATTACACTCTACTTAAACCGTATTTTCACTTAATATTAATCGCAGTTAAAAACTTTAATTCTTCTCGTTAACAATCATTGTAACTAACTATTGTTATTTTGATGTCATTACAGAAATAGTGAACAGATCTTAAAGAGAGTGGTGCAATTATTATTAAGATGCAGCAGAAGAATTAAAATCAATTTTCAAACTTGCTAAGAAGGTGTTGCGAGTAATATATACTGTTAAATGATAGTACCAGGTTAACCGAGCCTTGCTCGTTGGCTAATTCACTTTTGTTATAGTGTCATGGTAATCAAGCAATTAAATGTACACCAGACTCTTCACAGATGACAGATGTTAAAAAACTGCTTAAAATTAATGGTCCTTTATTTTTGTTTACTTTTAGTTGTTATTTCGTTACAAAAAGAATATTTCGTTACTTAGCACAGAACGATGTTAAAAAATTCTGATTTTTAAATCTAAAGTTAGACCAAATTAGATTTTTCCTGAGATTGAGGCTGTTTCTAAACGTATTTTTGGGCCAAAACATTCTTAAATGCAAAGTTTAAGCAAAATCTACCCGCTGTAGTTTTCAAGATCGTGGAACACACATCCCTTCAGACATTGCTCGTATTATAGTATAGGATTATCAACGACCATCGCAATAGACACAAATAATGATATTACATATAAAATCATAAATAGGTACATTATCAAACAAAATTTAAACCCGTAGCATATAATGGGGTTTTAAAAGCACAGATTTCACATTACTATACAGGTTCTAGACCAATGAGAGCTCAGCAAAAACGAAAGTACTTGGTGTTTTTTTAATAAAAATTACACAATTCTCACATAAGCTGATTGTTCCTTTACGAATTGTTTTATAGTTTCTTTAAGTGCTTAAACTCAAAAGAGTGTGATCAAATGCGAGTGCGAACGACGATTGTCAAGATTAGCGACATCTGTGTGGCCAACGTTTTTATGGGTGACCGCCATATAGGCTACATTACTATAATAATATACTATACATTTTCGACGTTTTTATTACAGTGATTTACTGGTCGTAGATAAGGTAGTGTAGGCCTATGCAACGATTGTATTCAGCCTTTAAGAGTCATCTTCACCTTTGGACTAGTAGTGCAGTCGGCTATGTTAACCATACGGATTTTCGGTAAAATATGATTCTCCTGTTTTGGACGCCGTTTTCAACAGATTTTCTTTAAACTTGGTAATCGTTTAGTTAATTAGTTACATTAGGTCCTTCATATCTTAAAGTTTGAAAGTGTGAAAATATTACTCTCTCAGTGATGTCGCAATCCTCCTTAATTTTAAGATTTGTTCTATTGATACAATTTATTTTTACTCAAATATCATGTGTGAGGAATCTACATCTTACCTTAACCTATGAGAAAACATATATTTTAATAATAAATATAAAAATAAGAGCGTCAGAAACATGGGAATGCGGAGGTATGTTTTCAGTGACGTGACAAAGGTTTACAATGTGATTTTACAAAGGCGAAGATGACTGTCAATTAAAACGTGATTCTGCTCATCTACAGCACAATACCTTTCTAACGGTATGCCCGGATTTCTCCTACGATGCACACAAGCCGAGAAAAAAGGAGGAAAAGAAACATGCTTGCCTATTAATATATAGATAGATTTTATGGCCTACTGTAGCAATTACACAATCATTTGGAACTGAATTACTGTATTGGTTATAAAAGTGTGGCTTTCATAGAAGGAAAAATACTTATGTTAAGAATATGAATAGTAAGCTTGCATTTCACGTGTCAATTGCAAGAAAATTTAATAAAAACTCGCTGCCCGATTATTTTCTCAACAAAATGTACCTTGTAATAGTTTTTTGGTAGATATCATGCCCCAAAGCCAGTTTCTACAATGAAACTGTAGTATACACTATGCAAGTCTTCAGTAGAGACCATGTTTTTTAACAAGAAGAATCCCTGAGATGAGTTTTAAGCCAGCACTATCTTTACGTGAACTACATCGCTATGCTCCATCGTCAGATAACGAGTATCGCCGTATAATGTATGATCGACATTGGAAGAACCGCAAGGGTGGCCCCAGGGTTGTCGCAGCCGGCGCGCGCTGGGGTGGTTTCGCCCTAATATCGAAACAAGCTTGAAGAAAGTTGAAATCTTTTCTCAACATTCGGTAAAATGTTTATATTTTTCAAATACTTGACACAAGATGGATAAAACTTCAAGAGGTGATAAGGACATACCATGAAATATAAAATGTAATAGACAAGGAAAATATTTTTATTTTCACATAACTAACAACACATTTAATTTAATTTGATATAACCCATGTCTCAAAATGTTAAATATCTCTTATGAAGTAAAAAATTTTAATATACTGTACCCGGTGAAAATGTTTATTCGCTACGTAAGCAGCGCGGTGAAGCGAGTTGACGTCGTTATCAAGCTTATTAAACTTCACACAGCCTTTAAATCCTTTAAGGCTTTCACTAACTAATTTGATTTTTTCTCTAAACATAGTTTAAAAGCCATTAGATTTACGAAAAAGTGAAAAATTGCGCATTGAAAGTGGAACAAAATTAATGAAAAATTATTCTAGCACCAATGCATCAAATGGTTAGTTTTTTTACCAAGACTCCTCCACAAAGAATTGGAATGCGAAAGCACGATTAAATGGCACACAACTCCGGAATACGGTACCCAGCCGGTGGTACGGTAAATGTTACGGCTGTCATAAAATGTATATCGACATTCCGAAGACGATGGGGCAATAAGCTTGTTCATTGACGTGGATAAAAGCATAAAATGTAAACAATCCACGACGAGCATCAAGTGGACCAACCTAGGAGGAATTGTAGAAACCAACTCAAACTCATAAGATAAGAGTTGCATCGATGAGTTTTAAGCGTTATGCATCAACCGATATTTAACAGATAAATCGTTTATATAACTATTTTAGGACAGGGACCTCACATAGCGGGTATTTTAACCTGAATATGAACTTTATACATTGATATGAATAAGAGATGAGTGTTTAATGATTGTGGCGCGATCTTATAGTCTTGTTACTGACTAAGACCGACATTCTCCTTAGACATAGAACTGTGCTGTTAATTAATAGCCCAACAGAAAATGGTCTCGGGACCTACATTTTAACGTGGGATCCGAACCACAATTTCGACCATACCCTATGAAAAAAGTACTATTTTAGACATAAAACAAATAAGTTTCAAGCAGAATAATCATTTCTTTCTGTATAAAATAAATTCACCATGGAAAAAAACTTCTGTGCTGTGATTAGGATGAAAACGAATAAGGTCAAGAAAACTTCGTTCCTCCAGGACTTCCACGAGTCAAAGGGCCTTAACATAATTTGCAAACAAAGTTAGTTGACAAACTCTCCGAGTTTGGACGGATTTGGCAGTGAGTTGGTGAATTATTTGTGCGGACAATGGCGGGGTCGTTCCCCCGCGAGTTGCAACGTCAGCGTCGTGACGTCATCACCTGGACCGATAACGAGATGATGTATAATGTATGATGTATAATGTATGATGTATAATGTGTGATCGGTGGCGCTGCGGCTGCGACTGTGACGGATCCTGCACTATATATCATAACAGTTTTAGATTCATTTGATTTCCAAGTCAGCGCCAGTTTTTTCCTCTTTTCCTTTTTCTTTTGCCCATATCTACGCCAGAGAAATTTTGTTAAGGAGATTTGTGTTAGGTACTTATGAATGCTTTCTAGAAAAGCGGTCCAAACCCATCAAATATTTTTGGCCACCCCGGGAATCGAACCCGTCAAACCGAAGTCCGAGACGCTAACCGTTAGGCTAGCCGGATGTCCAAACTTATTTAAATACCAGATATATTTCGCCAGATGTTGATTAGTTTGAAGACGTTTTGGTACATGACTAACCGCTTAATGAAAGACAACTACTGTAATTACAACAATACACAGAATTTTCTCAATTCTGCGTGAAAAAATTGTTCTGGTGCGCGAAGTTACTTAGACAATATTTTAGTTGCGTATAATTTATTTTCATACTAAGGCCGGCGCCATACTATCCGCTTTCGCGGGATGCGGTTTAGACGGATGCGTTTTGACGGGATTGAGATTTACCTGTCAGACCTTCCTGTGCTACCGCACAAAACGGTAGCCCGAAAAACACCAACACCTGCAGTGAGTTTATCGTGTGTCTGAATGATTATATTGTCCAATGTTAAATTTGTCTGTGTCCTTGAAGCTTGTGGTTTGTTTCAAAGACCTATTCGTAGACGTTTTTGGGCAATTCTATGATATATAATAGTAGCGCATAGTTTAATTCAGTTTTGCAAAATGTAAAGCAGAATCCTTTCAAGTAAAAAAAAATTATTTTTAAATGTCCATAATTTATTTATTTATTTATTTATTATTATTATTATTATTATTTTTTTTTTTTTTGCTAACGTTTCATGCGGCTATCTATAATTCTCGAGCGGCAATGACGTACAGTACTTTGCGTTCTTAATACACTAAAAGCTATTTCAAAAGGAGTACAAAAGAAAAATGGTTACATCTATAAAATAAACTCATATTAACTTCTAGCATCCCTCTAATTTACATCAATCTCCACCCAGTCACTGTACATAATTTCTCCAACTAAAATCCAACATTTCTCTCGCTCATCCCTATCAGAGTACTCTTGAAGTTGTTTGTCCCAAAATGCAAGCTGATCGTGGACACATTCTATAAATCTGTCCGTGTCAAACATAGCTATGAACGCGCGGTACAACAGGATGATATGACCGCTCCAATTCAACTACATGTGTTTTGCCCGTTCTTCCGTTGTCCGTTTGTCCCGCAACACCGCAGCATCGTGCGTTGGTTTCTGACGGTGCGTCGCCACCGCAGTAATGTGGCTGTGCACATTTACAACAATGGGTTTCAATCATCCTTCTAAAACGGTCCCGTTTCACCGGAGCGTTGAAAGCGGATAGTATGGCGCCGGCCTAAGGGAAAGATGTCACTTTGGAAAATAGTAATGTATGTTTGCTGCAGTTAAAGGCAGGATACAATTTACATTAAATAATGCTACGCGCATTAGATTAATATTGTATGGGTATTACCTCTACACAAAAACTGAACCAGTAGTTGGAAAAAACGTAGTAAAGGAATTACATAGCCTAATTACATGAAAAATGTATAGAGACATAAATTGAGTCAAGGAACAAGGTTTGACGCGAACTAATAACCTTCTTGATTAATACATGTTATATTTTATTCACAAAGAAAATATTTTATTCCACCCTCTTTTGCGTTGTTTGTCAGCTTCTCACTCGTCAACGGACCCTCCCCCGTCACTTCCGGTACACAACGTCTCCACCCCCACTGGGTATCTCGCAATGCATTAATTACACATCAGGACAGCTCCGGGTACCCGCCGCGCCGCGCCATAGGGAGAACCGTCTCTGAGAGGCTAAAAATATTGTCCTCCATGGAAACAACTCTGGAGATAACTGATTGTTATTTTATAAAGTTTGTATGAAGATACTCAAAATATAATAATATACAATCATTGCGCTATGGGATTGAATTACCAACTGTATTGCCATTATAAAATATTTCGGTTGCACTTAAAATAAATTTTTTTCAGGATAGTTCCAGAAAATATTACAATTTGATAGCATTGTGTTTTACTGCGTTTTAATCATCGAAGCTTAGTTTTATGGGTCGCTAATACAAAAGGTAACTAGTTGCATTATTCGTAAACAATTTCTCTGTAAAAAAATTATGATTTGTGTGTAATCATATTGTAATTTGTTACAATAAAGTAAAATATAGATAGACTAATACTATTTTTTACGCAGCCTTGACACCTTGTTTATAGTACACAAAAAACTACTAACGTATTTCTCTGAAGATAAAAAATTATGGGTTTCTTATGCAAAATTAGCATAAGAACAGGCAGGCCACCACCACACACCCAGACATCCAAGCTGATTCTTCTCGGCTCGGCGAGTTTTCCTCGCCTCGACGGACAGGTTTACACGCGTCAGCGGTGAAAAAATGATTGAACAATTTAGCTAGGCTGACTGGACGTTGTTGATAACATCAAGCCTCCTGCTTGACAAGGAGGATGATTTGCGTAAGTCTTGATAAGTGATCATAAAAAACTATCACTTATTAGATTTTTTTTAATTCTATGCTTATTCACATATCTAAAGCTGTGTAAAGGTGATGTTTAATGTAAGTCGTGAATTCGCGAACAAAATTTATATCAAGATTGGCATAGGTACATGTTTTTAATTTGGAGGCTAACAAGATGTAGAAAAAGATATAAATGAATATTGTACCATAAAATATACACTGCAGTATCTGTTTTATTTCAAAGTAAATAAATTACAAATCCACATGTGGCTCAACCTATACACACAAGTGGTGTCCCAGTTGAAAACGAAAATTTGAATTCAGGCGAAAAAAGTTAGTTTGACAGTGTTGATAGTTTGTCGGAAAAAAGAAACGTTATTAGACGGTTTGTGCACAAAAACATTTCTCTTCAAAATATTCTTCAAGGCTCCAAGACATGTAATGAATGGAGAAATTATAGTTTTCCTTTAAAACAGTGTAAAATAGGTTTTAAGTTTTTAAATAGAGCGGAAATAACATCCATATAGAAATGCAATCTAGAAAATTCAATTCGATAGCCTAACTCATGGATAATGACTGACAATAAATGTTCGGTTAAGGTGCAATAAATAAATAAAAAAATGTCAGTTATAGTCCTATGCTCTATTTGTTTTAACAGTGGTACTTCCTCATGGGCATATTAAGTCAACTAATAATGGGAGATAATTCATGGTACCTTTAATTTTCTGTTCGTCTGAGACCAAATTCTTATTCTTATTTGATCAAGCACATAACATACACTACAGTCATATAAAAAATCTCCAAAAGAATTAAACCGCTGAGACACTTGAACGAAATTTTCCGTTTTGTACCATAGATGCAACCCTCTTCATCTCCAAGCATCATTTAAAGGCAAATTAATAAATGTTGACACAACTTTAAATCTTCTTTTCAAATGGCCACCCCTCCTCACCAATTTGTCGCAGGGGTCCGAGGGAGTCCAGACACCGAGACAACATCACTCTCGTGACGGTCTTTTCTTTTCTCCACCCTGATCATAAATTAATTACAACCCCATGCTGGCGGAGGGAGAGAGAGAGGGAAATACTCCACGGGGAGCTGGGTTCGATCCGGGCAATATGACCAGTCATACGGGACAGCCGGAAATGCGTTACTTAGCCACCCACTGAGGAGAGAAGGGGTAAAAGGACGAACGTTAAGTATCCTAGGCTTATAAAATAGGTTTTCGTACCCAGATTGCACGTGTCCCTGATGATATATGCTAGTATGATTATAATTTTCCTAATTATTTCATTGATTTTAGGTACCGTATGCTAAGTAAGAAAGGTATTTACAAAACATACATGGATATCACAAACAAGTTCAGATCGTTTACACTGGATCAAATTAAGGATTCATTAAGTAATGAGGACAATGAGGTTGTCTGTAGTTATTTTTATACAATAGCAGGGCTTGTAACAGTTCTTGAGGTCAATAAAAATAAAAGTAGGGTTACCATACTCTCCGGGATGAAAAAGAGGACACCCAGTATTCGTCACGAGCCGGATTAATCAATCACAAAAATCTTAATTCCTGACACCCCCTCCCCCCTATGTATAATTAAATATAAAAGAGTGAGAAACAGTAAAATGTTTTTAGTACAATTTATTGTAAATCTCACCTTTTTTAATTTAAACTTAAAAAACTAAAGAGGGCGCAAATTTCCATAATTAAATTTAATATTTAGGGAATAAATAGATGGGTTTTACCTAATCAGTATAGGTTTTATTTTGTTATTTATTAGAAATAATTTTCTAAGAACCATACCAACAAACATATGAGAAAAATATTGTGACACGTCTTGAGCTCATAATTTATTACCATAGTAGGCTACACTGTAGTTAGGAGGAGGTTTTTCAAGATTAACCTTAAATTAAATCAAAGATAAGGAAAAAATGTATAAAAAATATAATTAGTTACTTTTAGATAATGAAATATAGTTCCAATAGACCCTTAACAATTACTCGGTTACTTTTTCACGATTAGGAATAGACTCTTGTCAGTAATAACTAATGAAATCATTTCCCAAACAAATGGTCGCATTAATCAAACTAAGATGTAACAAATAAAAAGCCGATAATCTGCTAAAACATAACCTCACTCAATAGACAAAAGACTGCTGACAGCAATAAATGCAACCCGACTATTGGCGGCACTGGATTGTGAAGCTTACGTCTTAACTCTGAACGGAAAGGAATAAGGAATAGCCTATCGTAAAAACTGTTTTAAAGTAAGTTTACATATGGTATTACTTTTTACTCTAGGTTAAACATTTTAAACCAATTAAAATGCGGTTTACTAACAATATGGACGCAGTGACAATAACAAAACCTCTTTATTGGTTAGGTAAAACCATAAATGCAGATATTCATTTTGCTGCTTCCAAAAAGCCGGACAAACGGACTGATTGTCAAAAATCCGCCCGGACGTTTTTTTATGCTCTAAAAAGAGGACATGTCCGGGGAAAAGAGGACGTATGGTAACCCTAAATAAAAGAAATAACCAAAATATGATAAAAAAATAACGAAAAATAACCTTAAATAAACTCAAAATGTCGCTAAAACATTAAAAACCGGCGTTTTGTCGGGTTATTAAAAATGTGTAGGCAATAAAACTTGTGTAGGATAATTTTGAAGTAGGTAAGTGATCATCTACTAAAGCAATACTAATACAAAAAATAAAAAAATCCTCCCCGATTCATTTTTTATTTTTTTCAATTTTTTTCTTTTTTTTTTTTAAACATGTAGGCCTATTTAATTTTTACGAGCTTCATCCAAATAGATAAATAAAAATCTAACTGCCCTGAAAACATAAAAAAATAACCAGAATCCCCCACAAAATTACAAAAATAACTAAATAAAGAAAAACATAGAACTAAAAAAATAACCTGTTACAAGCCCAACAATAGTAGAATAAACATACATCGGGGTATTTTAGGTGTGCATATCGTAATTATCCATTAATTGTTATATCCAATGCAAGATCTATACTCTTTCGATGTACTGTACAACGAAATCACACATGATAAATGAAAAGAATTTACAATGTTTGTTATTGAGAATTTACAACATTGTTTTATTTTTTTACTTTGGTGAAAAAACCTTTGCTACTGCAATGGAGAGGAAATTACCTCTAGGACACACACCCTACGGCAGTAAGGTCTGGCGAAACCATCCCAGTAATAGGCTTAGGCTGCTAAAACAACCCGACCTCCCCCAGGGCGCTGCAGAACGGTGGGCAATTTGGTCATACCCCGGCCCGTGTTTGGCTAGCAATCCTTCAGCCCAATTTATGTAAATTTCAAACCTTTTTCGTTCTTTTGAACAAAACATTTGTTAAACGTTTTGTTTCAAAGTGTGCTTGTCTTAGTATTTGCCACATATTAGTATTTTTATTCCAGTATGTTTATATAAAATTAATTACAATAAAAACTCCAACAGTAACAAGCTGAGGGTTATTGAAAAAAGTCAAACTGAATATTAAGTTTTACATACAATCGTCTCCGATGTGGTTAAGTTTTACTTGATTAATAATGACAATAGGTCAAAATGACACCAGTTGAAAGATTAACAGAGGTGCTTCAAAAAAATTAACAACGATTCACAACAAACCTTGCTTTCAACAAAACAACCATGGTTTAAAAAATCCAAATCCTTCAGCAACTTAGAAGTTATACTTGAATAACATGGACCATCTGCAACCCCAAACACCTTGTAGACGGTCTGTTATGTTTTCCCGTAGTGTTTCCTTCCCCAATTGTTTTCCCCAACCCCCCAAAGTCGGTCTGCTCGGCCCCGGGTTACAACTGTACATCCCCCGCGCAATGGGGCGGCATGTTACCGTAACACATCCCCCCCCCCCCCGTTATCGTCTGTCTCCCTTATCAGACCCCTCTAACAGCCGGGGCGCCGTTTACTGTAAGCACGTCTTATTGGATTTTCCACTTAAACTCTACTTTGCCGACGGCATAAACATAACTCTCAATTTTATTCTGTGAAAATAAAAGGCCCTGTACGGTATTGGTAAAGTTTAAATGAGAAAAAAGTGCTCGGATGGCATTTTTAATGTGTATACTGTACGTCTAATCAAAAATTGACGAAAACTAGAAGACATTTTAAGTAGGACTATCAATTTTCGTTATTTAATTCAGTTATTTAAATGGGATGTAAATTTAATTTTTAAAGGGAGGGGGGGATGAAAAGCGTCAATGGAAGTCTGAATAGTTCAGTACTTATGGTTCTCGAAATCCCAAAAGGAAATATTAAAAATTTCTAAGATATACCTTATACTACGTCCGATCTATCAAAAAGAAAAGTAATGTACAATTGGGAGCGCATTGCTTACTTAAGAAAAGAAAGTATACAGTATTTACAAAAAATAATGAGTTTTAATCGTAGGTAGATGTACTAATAACTTCAATACCACCCTATCACCAGAAAATCGAGTAATCTAGTACATTACTTTAGTTAAGGAACGAAAGAGGCTTAATCGAAGTTCAGTACACCATACAAGTCCTATGTATCACTTGATTATGTAAACTATAAAAAAATCTTACAGTACGGAAAAGGAAGCTCTATGTTTATTGCAGTTGAATGTTTCGAGGCAGTGACCACGTTATTGAGTTCTTCGGTCACACTGGCCGCTACCACGCCGACCACTCGCAGGTCGGTTGTCGGTTGTCGGTTGTCGGTTGTCCCGATCCCCAGGCCCGTGCCGCCAATTAAAACTGATTGCCACTTCCTCAGTGCTGGTCCGGGTAGGGGCAGGATTATTTTTTATCAATTCACCCAATTGAGTGTCGGATAAGCAGAGGAGCTGTCGTCGGCTAAGTGCTATTAATGGACGCCTCCGTCCCATCTGCCGCCGATGCTGCCGTCTCCCACTGATTGTGCCCCGGCCCCTCGTGTATCACACTTCTATTGAACGTGATGTCTCAATAACACCATCTTCGAGCCTCGAGATGTATGGTTGAAGGGAGTTAATGGCAGTTAGGAGCGACTTGATGGCGGTAATAATAATTCATGCTATTGAAAGTACTATGTAATTTTAATTTCCAAGTTAGCTTAGTCTGAAAATTGTAATTTGTGTTGGGATTTTGTATAATCATAAGTTCCTGTGCTTCAACTAAGAACTTTGAGTATTTTTACAAATGAGAACTTTATATCTCCTATATACGGCAGTAGAAGAATAAAATCCAGAGTAGAGCTCCTCAAATTTGACTGACTAGTTCAAAGCAAAAAAATATGTAGACAATAGGGTGTTAGAACATTAGTTGTTGGATAACTAAGGCCAAATTTAGAGACAAAAATTTATATATCTATTAAATCCTCTTTCGTTTTTTACTAGCATAATTTCTTCCGTCTGAAGAAAATGAAATTAAAATTAATAAAATTTAAAACTCAACGAATATCACTATTTCCGTGTTATTCACAAGAGAAATCTAGTGACCGTTCTATTTAGTGCCAATAAAAGTTTACTATCTCAGATGGCAGTCACAAACCTGATTTTCAACGTTTTACCATAGCGAAGCTAACGTGAAACCATTGACCTTTCATCTTTAACGGTATACAGTGGATTTGTCAGGAGAAAAATGGACGTTGGAAAACTTTACACCACTAAAAGAAAACTACTATTAAGCCTTCTTCAAGATGAGGTCAGAGAGAAAATTGTCTGGACAATATTGTTAAGAAAAACATTTACTTAATTTGGCGCAGTTTACGAAAAACATAAATCATCGATTAATTTTTGTCTTAGTTGTTCCCTTAATCATTTAAAATAATTACTGTTCGTTATGTTACAAGAGAGGATTAACTCCTGATGTATACTCTATGTTCGACACCTTACTCTTAAGAAAATTTTAGAAGAATTGCTTTTAATACTCTGTGAAATGTGGCACAGTACACCAAAGAGGTTATTCTTTGCAATGTAGGTCAATTGAGGTAGGTCTTGCAATGTAATTACGACAAATTGAACATCTAACCTAGTTCTAGTAAAAAAATTAACGGTTTGGTATAAACTGGCTATAAAAGTAAAATAGAAGTGGAAAATGACAATACGTCGGAAGAAAGAGTTAGTAGTTTTGGATTTCAATTCAGTTCATGAAACTAATAAATAAAACAAAAAAACTCCATGATGATAGTCACCATCAATTAGTCCCGTATCGAAAATATTTAAATCATAAGGAAATAACCACAAAAATATTTTTTTAAGACTAAGAATAGATCCTTTCAAATTTTATCAATCCCCGCGGAATGATATAAATCTATATTAAGATTCAGTAACTAATACCCAAGCTGTGGCACTAAAGGGTTTAACCTTCGGTTCTTAGAGCGTATCAGAGGGCAAGACGCAGAACGTTGCCCTCCTAAGCCCGAATCCCCTACACCCTCCCCTCCCCTGCACCCAACAGTGATCCCCTTCACCCAGGGAACGTCTTTATTGGATCACTAACAGGCTGGGAGATTTGATCTGAATATAAATTGTCAATTATATGGATGCTAATTGCATTTTGAAAGCCTCTCGGGCAAAACTGCGGCCGCTAAAGTGTCGGATGGGTTATAACTTAATCTCGGGGCTTCGGAGGAATGTGAGCCCCCGGGGAGGGTTTAGCCCTCTGGATATGCAGGCTTGCTGTGGGAGGGGCGATTGGAGGAAGTTGAACTCAATCATGAACGAGAAAACAAGCTTTCTGCATTAACTCTTTCCGGTACGTACGCATCAATGTAAAAGAGACATACAATTTCGAAATTTGTATTATCATACGAAATAGTTTATTTTGTCACTAATTTTTACGACATTACCGACCTCTTTTCAACCAACTTTTTAATTCATTCAACAATTCCAAAACAATTATAGGCTATAGTTATTTCTGTTCTCATTTTTCTAAGTTTCAAACTGATTAAGAATTATGTGCTAACTTTCAAAATTAAACAGAAATTTCAGCTCATCTCAAGGCAGTGTAAGATTAAGCCCATATTTAAAAAAAAAACAAAAAAAAGTAATTTAATAAAAAGTGATTGAGATTAAAACATTTTAAGTTGTTCATAATATTGTTCTGACAGCACTACTCATGTTACAATTTTGCTCGTGAATAATTAATTATGAAGGTTACTTACACGAAAACTTGTAAAATGTCAGTTAGTGTGACGATGGCACATTCAAAGGAAAACCACTCAGAGCCATGAAATGATAACATAATTTTACTTTTTGTACAGCTCTGTAGCATAAATGTTTCAGGGTTCCTAATGTACAGTAAGAAAGCTGAACATGTGGACCTATTATCGATAACTCGTCTGGGGGTTTTGAACCCCTGCGTCGTCACCCCTTGTTAAACCTCCCTCAAGATATCCGAGATTCAACAATATTTCTCCCCCAAGGCGTTTTCATGATAATGTGCTGCGTGTCCCTTACGTCTGGAGAAATTTCAACATTGTAAGAAATCTAGAAATTACTTTTACACACGTATTCCACAGCGATATAAAATAATGTGGCTAGATATCGTGGAAAAATTATAGTATTTTGATTGGAAGAATGAGTGTACAGTAATTAGAACGGTGACTATTTTCTTATTTTCGTTATCTGAGAATATAGTGGATTCAAACAAATTAAACTAAATAGTAATTTACAAAATTTTTAAACAAACCTTTTCCGTTATTAAAAAAGTGATTTTATAATAAACACGTCAATATATCGCAAACAAACTTTCCTGTAATGAAGGTTGGGGAGTTGCTTACTGTTGGCCAAACCTTAGGAAATGATACTGACAAAGACTCCAAAAACAAAGAAACATAGAGAAACTAAAAACCGGACGTTTTCCGCTTTAACTGTGGAACGAGAGGTTAACACGGGGAAACTCTGGTATTTTAAGTTCAACTAAGTGTTTGTACTTATTATACTGATGTCAATAGCTCAAAAACATAAATAAATTAAATAAAGTACAACCAGATAACAATAGAATGACTGTTACTGTAGTTTATATTGCAACCACGAAAGTAAAATAATCAAACTCACCCAACGGGGAGACAAGCGTGGAGAAGGAAGCACGTTGAAATCGACCGCTGCCGGAGCGAAAACGAAACATAACTCGATATTGGAGTGATCCATCAGGTGACCCTGGGGGGGGGGGGGGCGCCGCGACGACCGGGGGTTAGTCACCGGTGAATCATCATAGCGCCGCGGCCGACACGGGGCTGGGGCACGCGGATCGATGGGGCTAACGGGGAACACGGGGAATCCATGGGGGAATCACTGTACACGACTTCGTTGACGAAGACAGGTTTTAGATAGAGACATTAAACAATTTCTAAGAATCTGTTTTGATCTCACCATCATATACATGTTTAACGGAATTTTTTTTTACGCCGGTAACAAAGACATGTGATTTCTTACTATCCGAGTTCAAAATTAGTTGCTACGTTGACTTACTTTTCTGACAACTGTTAGTTAAAGTAGTTTCCCATAAAATATTTCTTGTAGAGTTTTCCGATTGCGATCACAAGCTTTAAAACGATAAAAGCTCATTGAACCTTGTCTTGATACTGGTGCTCACAAACGTAAATTCATAAAATCACTGTGGTAAAGATTGAGACCCCGAGGATAATTACTAAAGTAACTCAGAGTAAAGTGATGAGGTGTGGAATTTGCATTGGATATTTTATACTCTTCTCAAGAACTACTCACTGTTAATGCTGTCCAACCCTTAAGATAAGCACTATACGCTTACATTACAATAACTGCGTGTACCTTAGCGATTTTTTAAAACACAACTATATTATTTCCAATAAAATGTTATGGGGTATCCATGCGAAAAAGTGATCTTAAAACAAACTAAGGTGGAATATACTCCTACAAATTTGCATAGGTCACACATTAGTTTCAAATACAGTACAATTTTGGAACTGCATCAATTCGTATTGAATCGAAATGATATCACACAGTGTTCCTCATATACATATTAGCGATACTGAATACATTATAAACCGTTGTGTGTACAGGGGACTCTACAACAGTAGGCTGCATAACAGTTTCTTAACTCGAGTCTCTCTTTTATTTTCGAGGTTAATCTAGTGAGTGTGTTCAGTCGAGACAGGGGAGGTAGGTAATGAGCCAGACGGCAACGACAGGGGCTGGGGGTGATTTTTAACAAATTACAGAACAAGGGGAGGAACACCTCGATGGGTTTGGTGGTTCCTAAAATAGTAAATGAGTCAGATCAGAAATGACGTTGAGGAGGGGAATTCCAGCAAAAATCAGACAGGCTCAGAAAATTGACTGCCGAAAAAAATCATATGGAAATTAACTAAACCCATCTCTCCTGATGAGTGTATTAAGTAAAACAGTATCCGAATTAAACTTGACGTTTAACAAAAAATGTCTTGCAACTCAAACTGTAGGTCTTTCAACTTCTGATCAGTAGGCCATAAGTTCAAAACTCTGGGACACCTAAACAGTCAAATCAATTATTTGGGACCTTTTTCCTTTAAAGCGTTTGAGCAGTCACATTACAAAATGCCACAGGTATTTTGGTAGCAAGAAGAGTGCGTAGCACAAAACATCCGTGGGAATAGACACCTTAAAATCCGGTTTTCGTCCTACAGCTTTTTAAAGTTTTACCCTTATGAAGATTTTTTTTGTAGTTACAGTAAGGTACTAAATTGAAAAAAAATTATAGCTGATAATTGTAAGGTAGCCTACTACATCTTTAACCTGTGGTTCAAAATTTAAATTTTTACCACAGTGCATATTTTATCTTGGCTTGGTGAGTGAGCGAAGCGAACGAGATTATTTGACTGAGAAAGGAAAGTGACCTTAATAATTTTACCGAGCATAAACTCGTTCCCGTAAAACTTTATCATGAAAACAACATATTTTGTAAGGTACTCGTGTAATATATAGTTGCAAATTATTTTCCTATCGAAACGACACAACTAAACGCATGGATCAATTCTATTATAGTGGGTACACAAGGTATTAATAGCCATTACGCAGTTGTAACTTCTCAATACCTGTAAACCCGTCGTCAGTGAAATAAACCACGGCGAATACACAAATGGGTGGAAATAGAGTGGAAACAAAGTAAATATTTAGCATCTGGAGAGAAACGTGGGAGAACGGTAGGCGGATGTTTGTTGTGTTGGTCGGTAGTCGGTTTTCCAGAGCAGCATCACTGGTAGTGGGTAGTCGTAGTAGGCGGACGCGAACCGCCTTCTCTATAACGGTGCCCATTTTCATCTGGGTTGCGATTTCCACAATTTTCCACTCCAATCATTCGCCTTCCGTCTCTCCCGTGGCGTTCCTTCACCGGTGGCAAACCATTTCAGAAATGAAACAGATCTGCCGATTGTTACCGGTTCTGTTCTGGCACGGTTGTTTCGCCTTCTCATTGTTTTTAACTCATCCGCCGTTTCGAATGCGGTGACAATGGTCTTTCTCAAGGTACTTGCGGAAGCGACTTTCTTTTTACAAGGACAATTTCTTGGTAACCTATTTTTGTACTATAACTGAATCATGTTAGAGAAATACGCCTGAAAAAAGAAAGGGAAGCTCCAACCATTTTCCAACAGTTTGTAGAAAACTATAGGTGTAACCGAGTCAAAAAGCAAAATAGGACATGTCATGTAAATTACCACCAGGCCCCTAATAAATATTTATTATGCATGCCATCTCAAAGGATAAACTAAAATGTTCATGACGCATATGCAGCATATTAAGGAGCCATTCCCTCTCTATCCATAAAAATAATAAAAATATAATATAAAACTTCACTTTAAACTAAGCGTGGCGTTAGCTAGACTGTTTGCCAAGCCATGAATTACAACATCATTATTTTAAAGGAAACAGTTGGTAGGCTATTAAAATATTTTTTTATCATCCTGCACAAAATCCACCTGTTTTTATTCTCGAATAGTACGCAAAACGCAACTTTTTGTTCTAGGATCTTAAAAATCAGCTGTGATCTTTTAAAAAGTCCTGGAATCTAAAAAGTAAGCAGTGTGCTAGACCTAAAAAGTAGGAAGTTTCCTAAATGTTATTATTGTTTTATTAATTTTATTTCCATTAGAAAAATTCAAAGTTTTGTTTGTAAACAATACAAATTGTAAACAGTAGTTTTTAACATCATGGAGAGAATACTCCCGATTTCGTCTTGCCTACTTTGTAAACTTAACCTAAAATATAACTGAATTTTTAAATTTAAAATATAACTTTATCGTTAAACTATTCAACGATAAAAATTGTAATTCCACATTATAACGGGAAAAACTTTGTTTATCATCGGAGGTGTCTTTTAATGCTTCTTTAGCCTTACTTTTAAAACACAATTTGCGCATCAAACATATTCTAAATTTTGATTTTAGTAATGACAACTAATATTATTCTTCTCATCAAACAGCCTCCCGGGTCTAAAGACTATAAGGTAACGTGCCGTTTTATTACTGTATTCAAGACTATGTTAAAGTTATTTGTTGTATAATTTCACCATATATTCTTAGATAATTAACCAATTAGAACACAGAGCTAAATATAAACGAGGATTAACTGAGATTTCCTTTGAGACGGCATAGAAAAAGACTTAATTAAGGCATTGATCTAAAATGAGGGGAAGTAGTGGAACGGAATCGGAGGAGATCCCATTGGGTCTTTGATAAGCAAAGGATTAGGGAGAGGGGGAGGAAGATCCGAGATCGATGATAACGCAGGGAAAAATCAGCATAACATCTCAGGAACAGGGATAAGAGTTTCTGTCCGCGCTGTCTCATATGGTAATGCCTTATTGGATGTTGTCACAGCTTCTAAATGTTAATATAGAAATAATACGCAATTTTAAAAACTCTTTCCACACAATAGCCAAGACTTCTTAAAAATGGAAGACCGACCTTTCAAAATACAATGTACTGTATTTAGTTTCTTCGCGTTGTTATTGGAAATTACTTTTTATTAAAGCCTTATTGTGATCTGTTAGGTTTATGGTAAACATTCATTGGAAGAAAAAACTTTTGAGAACGAGAACAATGTATATAACATTATTGTACCATAGACTAATAATCGTTTGATCAAGGAATGAATATTTAGTTTCCATGGCGAAAACTAGTTGATCCTATGAAGCGAAAAGATAAAGGTGATAAACAGATGTAATTAATTTAATCTAAAGCTGGATAACAAGTGGTTAATTAACTCCTGAAATAAACTTAAAAAGTAAATTATAAATAAAAATTAATATACATACTTTAAGCTAGGAAATAAAACAAAAATTTGACTTTTAAATTAAAAATAATCCGTTATTGGGGCCATTGAATTGTTAGTAAAGAGTAGTAAGAAAAATAAAATAAGGTGATATTCCTGAAAGCCCCCTAAGACCTTTTTACTGTCGAACCCTCTTTTGTTCAGTTTATAGGTGAAAACTGTCCATTTTTAGTATAATCCCGCGGGATTGGCCCCATAGAAGGCTCCCCCTTTCTCTCGACCCTCACAGAAGATAGCGTGGGGTGCTGATCCCATCGTAAAGAAAATTGCCGCCACATATTCTACGACAGACGCACTCTCATTGTGCTCTAGTCGGCCACACGCTACCACTACTGTACTGCTACTGCGAGGAACGCTTGAAACTGTACTACACACTTTACAATTCAGTCATAAGTAATGATTTGAGTATTTGATTTTGAATATAATGCCAGCTTAAAAACTAATTGTCATCATACATTTTGGGTTCATAAATATGATATTCTCTATTGTGCACCATGTTTTAGGCAAAACAACTTTTTTTTAATTTAAATATATGAATTGTAATATCGGGCGTCAAACACCCCAACAAGAACGAGACGTTTACTTGTACCGCCACCATTATAGCCACATGCATCTTACCTGGTTTTCGGAAGAATTTAATTTAGTTTTTTCCTCATTTAGGCCGGTTCTTACGTGGGCGACAGATGCGACGCTGCGAGGGCGAAAAAATTTAAAACAAATGTATAAGCATTGGAGCGTTCTTAGTGGGCGACAGGAGCGACGACAATTTACAATGTATAACGTTATGGCGATGCAAGCGCGTCGCTTGCTTCAGTCGCTCTCGTCGTGTCGCATCCGTCGCCCACGTAGAACCGGCCTTATTTGTGAATGCCTAAACTCAGCTAATTGACAACAATGCAGTTTACTGATAAATGCATGACAAAAAAAATCGTGGTGGCCCGACTAAATTGCCACCTCGTTCACCACGGTTGACCTCTCTGGATTTCTTTATGTCCTCTGATTTGGAAAAAAGATTTGGTTTATTCTTCCTCAGTTCAGTTTCTAATTTAGAAACTCTAAAAGACAAAATAATAAATACAGTGACGTCCGTTTTTTACTTAGGAAATTTTAACTGAAACCAAAAAATGGTCGTGGATCAAAAACAAAAAGTCGCCTTTAAGATTTACAGGCTACCCAAGGCGCACACATTGAAGAGTATTGAGTTGGTGCATAGCTGTAAACAGCTTAAGAAATGACTGGTTAAAACTGAAAATAAAACTTTCATTTACCACGGATTGTTTTCATACTATTCGGTTTATCAGGCACGGCTTTATGGACACCAAGTACTGTATATAGGTCCGTATAGTGTGTCAACATTCATTCTATTACAATGTCATATTTGGTCATGAGTTATCGCCCGCGTCGTTGGGGACGAGCAAAACATGGCGATATTTTTCTTTTCGTCCATCATTGAACCGATGTCTGAAGCGTCACAATATAATTTATACCAAATAATGTTTTTGAACAAATCTACAATATCATATCGTTCACCTAAAAGACAACAATCTGTGATCAGGATTACAAAAAAAATTAATTCAACCCGCAATTGCATTGCGTGTATCAAGGGCGGTGAAGAAAATAAACTCCAGGTAAGGTGGAAAAGTTGAGGCAATTAGTTATGCTAAAAAATTCCTTGAATTCGTATAAATTTCCATTTTGGCAACGAAGTGTAACCAAAATCCTCAACCTTTTTCGGCATCGCTTTTTTTAGAGCGCTATGTCCCTGATTTTAAAATGAAAATTACCCTATTTGTGAAAATTACCCTATTTCAGCAGCAGTGAAAAACAGTATTCTTCAAATTCAGTTTTGCTGAAAATGAGTTAAACACAAAGGCTGACTTCACGTTTAACCTATAAGCCATAGCTGTAATCTGGCATAACTCTACAACGGTTTTCACAACGTGTACGGGTGATTACGGTTTTAACCGTGCAACTCATATTCCTAGTCAAAGCTCGTAAAGTGTAAAGTCACGGGCAAATTTGATTATTCCGGGGAAAGTAGAATGAGCGGATCTGCATTCTTGGACAGAAGTCCAGACTGGAACCCGGCCAGAAATAGACCACGGATTCAATCCTGGCGCCTCCCCGAATTAGAATGCCATTTCGATTTCCACCGTGCAAAATTGAAATTTAATTCGAGTAAAACACAATGAATAACCATAGCACACTCTTGCGCAAATTAGTTTAATCTATTTAAAATAGATCGTTGTATGCATTGATGTGGAACAGTACATAAACAGAATCAAAAAGATCACTTGGAAGGGTTCAACTGATATTTGCTTACAACACCCACATGGCGGCAAACCTGAGTACTCACCCCTATGGGGTTTATGGGGAAAATTCAAAGTGCACCATAACTAGATAATATTTGGTATGTACATTCACTAGGAAGGATTTAACTGATATTTGCTTACAACACCCATATGGCGGCAAACCTACATACTCACCCCCATGGGTTTTATGGGAAAATTAAAAAGTGCCGAATATTGATACAGTTTGACATTTAAATAACGTAACTATTACATTTCCTATAACAAAACTAACATTTAAACCTACATATCCATTCCTCTGGTGTTTATGGGGAAAATACGCAATATCTCAAGATCGTTTGGAAATCCGCCGAGTACGCAGGTCTGCTGCAACGGGGGTATTTAGATGTATCGTGATGCAGTGTTTCATACGAGCGAAAGCGGAAGACATAAAAGAAAATAAATTGGATGTTTAGAGGGTGATGTTCACCAGTTTTCCAAAGCGTTTTACCGCACATAAGCAACAAGGTAAACGAAAACACTCGTTCGATCGGCGAAAACTGTCTCCATGCAAACATGTATTATGGAGTAAAAGGAGGGGAATGGGGCAATACATTCTCCGTGTCTTCCCTTACGTTCGTCTCCTTCCCCTTCGTCTGAGGGGAATGGGTGGTGGTGATTCACAATCAAATGTGGTAGGGTCACACAAAGAAACCGTGAGTGGACATCCTTGCCCTTGCCCCCTGCCCTGGGGGAGACTAGATTACAGGGTTTGTTTTGGGGGTTGTGGGATAATATCAAGAGTAGTGTGTTTTGGTCACTTTTAAAACCGGCCACGTGCCCACGGAGCCACGTGCCGCGGCAGCTGGCGCCAGCTGCCATGTCACATAGCTTCCGGTGGGGGTTAGAGGGTATATATGAGATGCTGTAGTTATATTTTATGCCATATAGGTTGGGGTGGAGATGGCGATAGTGTTGGCGTTAGGGTGAAGTGAATTTGCGCATAAAATTAAAATTAAAAGTTAGTTCAAAATTGAAATTCGTCGGTGTTAACGAAACTCTAACAGTTGAAGAAAAATTAAGAGTTAGTTCAAAATTGAAATTCAAACTTATAACTGAGATGTGGAAAATATGTCAAGGTCATCCAGAGTAAGTTTTAAAAAATTCTATCCAACTATCACCAGAAATAGTTTTAAGTTGAAGTAGTTGGTGATAGCGGGATAATTGATTCGTGCCATGGGAGAGGTGTTTATCGTTTGAAAGTTGGCGATCGAATGAGAAGCGCCGCCTAGGGAGAGGGCTTATAAAATGGCAACCTTCCCCCACCACCCCTTCCCCCACTCCTTTAGACCAATAACCGGTCGCCGACTCTATGTGGTGAAACTGAACTAGACATGGCGGCCGCCATGGATAATTCTAACCTCAAACCTTAGTTTTGCATTGGTGAGCATGAGCCACCCCCACTCCTTTACCTTTCTTTTATATTTTTAAAACCGAACAGATGTTCGGGCAGGTGTTGGGGGGCAGAAATGTTAAAATATTGGGGTGGAGATGGCAATAGCGTTGGCGGTCGGTTGAACTGAATTTGCGAATAAAGTAACTAGGATTGAACTAAAAGTATACATAAATTAAAAGTTAGTTGAAAACTGAAATTTGACGGTGTTAACAAAACTCTTAATAGTTGAACAAAACTAAAAGTTAGTTTAAAACTGAAATTCAAATTTATAAATAGGATCTGGAAAGTATGTCAAGGTCATCCAGAGTAAGTTTTAAAAAAGCCTACCCAACTACCACCAGAAATAGTTCTAAGTTGAACTAGTTGGTGATAGTAGGATAGGTTGAAGTAACTTTTGAATTTTATTAGTGAACATACAATTAATGTGCAACAGCAGAGTTTAAACAAGTTGAACTTTTGTGATGAATTACAGAGTTGTAAATGCAAACACCGACGACGATGAGAAGGTAAATGCAGAGTCCCCAGATGATGTATTTGAAAAGCTTGAACAAATGTAACATTTCAAGTTGGTTTTCCCGTTCCATTTCCAATCGTTTAATTTCCAATTTCAATTTATCCTCTTCCATTCTAGTTACGAAGGGAACTTCATCCATCATATCCATCATGATTGTGTTAGTGTTTGAAATTTTAGTGATGTTGATAGTTCAGAAGTCGAAGACGGAATAAGAAGTGAAAGGGAGAAATGTTAGTTAAATAAAGAAGTGGTGGGGGGAAGGATGAATTACAAAGAAGTGGTGGGGGAAAGACGTTGCTCTTCATTATTACCATCAGTAGTGTCAGATGGTGCAGGAGTTAGATTTAGTAAACTGTCTTCGTCTAAACTTTCAACCTTATCACAAATAGGACAATCGTATGTTATTTCCAAATTCATTTTGATGGTTGTAAAATTATCTACAAGTTCTTGTAAAATATTAAAAATGTCTTGTAACTCTTCTTTAGAGTTTATTTCAAAACTAGAATTCATTCGGGCCAATGGAGAGTTGTTCATTGTTGGAGAGTCGGTGATGGAATGAGGATCGGCGCATAGGGAGGGGGCTTATATAATGGTGACCTTGAGCAGGCGTCTAGGGAGGGGGGCTGTCTAGGGAGGGGGCTTTTATATGGGGAACCTTGAGCTTATGATTAAATAAAATGTTTAGTTCTTCTTCTTCGTCTTTTAATTCAATTATTTGAACCGAAGTAGTTGTTTCATCCTCTTCACTCGATGAAGAAAACAATTCACCAGGATTTAAATATTGAACTACAATTCTGAACCATCTTATAGGATATTCGTCAATGATAGAAAGTAAGTTTTGAAACAATTCTTCCATCTCTTCCCTGTCAGTTATTATATGTTCAAACTTGATAAATTTGTTTTCCATGTTGTTAGTTAGAGTGTTGGAAGTGGAATGATTTAATATTATATAAAAATTAGAACTAGTGGTGGGGGGAAATCTCAAGGTCATCCAAATGAAGTTTTAAAAAAGAGTGTAAAACTGAAATTACACATTTGATGGTTCTACAGGATCGGAATACCAATCTGATCTGTATTTACATCTTTTTATCATATGTGTACAAAAATCATCTTGATGAGAATTGGTGCGTTGACAATGAGCAAGATCTAGAGGGTGAAATTTGAAACATCTTTGAGGACAACATGTATGAAAATATCTTGATTTGTAAAATTTGAAAGTTCGCAATTCCGGTGGTGGTAGTTGTTTTGTTTTGCATTTGCAATAACAAGATCCGAAGAATTCACATTTAGTACAAGCTAACCCATCCACCATCATTGGTCCTAAATCTGTACACTGTTGTTCACAACAGTAACGAGGTTTGTACTTGTATTTTTGCTCTTCCATGTTGACGCTGCGGAGTCCAGTGAAAGAATAAGAGTGTATAGTGTTGAATAGTGAGTTTTATGTACTGTGAAAAGTGGTGGGGGTAATTTCAAGGTCATCCAAATGGAGTTTTAAAAAATTATACCTTACAAGTGTAAGGATTATTAAAATTTAGGAAGTTTGTTTCTCTTTGTTTTCTTCAGACTTTTTCTCTCTCTCCGCCTTAGCCATAGCAACAAGTTCTTCTGTTGATAATGGATGTACTTCAGGAAATTTTAAAATTAATTTAGCTTGATATCCTTCTTTAGTTAATACATCTAAATCTTGGGTCATTTGTTCAATGGTGTTGTAGTCTTTTCCATAGATTTTTCCATCAAGTTGAATCATCATTCTGTACAACATTTTCTTAAATAGGTCTTGTCGTGGTGAGAGCTGAGAAGCAAATGATTATTTATACAAGTATTACATCCTTTTTATTAACTCACATTGATCATGTGATTCTTTAGTTGTAGTTTTGTCTGTCAAAAGTTATTCAACATTGGTAATACTTTTGGAACTTGATGTTATGTTGACCAGTTGGCGATGAAGAAGTTGTAGGTTGTGTAGAAATAAATATTTCATCATCGCAATATTTTGTTTTAGTGAACATCCTTGTATTAGTAGCACTAACATCAACAGTTAAGTGATAACCACCGGTAAGTAAAACTCGCATTTCGTTGGTTAAATCTTCGAGTTGTTCAAAAGTTGTAATGGTGTTGGTATCATAAGATGCACATTTGACTTTGAGAGACATCTTTTAGTTTTTATATTAAGCGATAGAGTGAGCGAGATGTGTACGGTACGAAAGGTAGTCGTAGACTGATGAATTTTACAAGTAGATTTTCGCTTTTATAATCACACACAAGTGGGTCAAGGTCATCCCGTGGAATTTTTAAAAAAAGCAACATATTGTAATGTACAAAGACATCACAATATGTTGCTTCTTTTAATTTTTTTGTTTTTTTCTTTATATCATATTTATTGAAAAACAATTACAAACAAATAGTTACAATGTTATGTACAAACTAATCAGTAGTAGGTGTTACATGAATTGTAAGTTCAGTAGAGTTGTTTCCACTGGGTCCATGTGATACCAAATAGAGTGCGCCGGGTTGAATTATACGAAGATCTTCATTTTGAAGTAGTTGTACGAAGCGCTTTGGTAAGAAGATCTGAAATTTTGCTTCATCACCAATTGTATAAGGTGCCTCGCTCAAAGTGCAATTTATAGCATCACCTACTGAAGTTTCCATTTTCTTAATAGTATGAATGATGTAGTGTTTTTCTTCTTTTAGTTCAGAACATTTCTTCGTAGGTAGAATTGATGATTTAGAATGAGCGTTGAACTGATCAACTAAACTTTGAAGTAAGTTCTGTGATGCCATATTGATGTTGTTGTTAATCTTCTTGTTAATAAGAATGTCCGTCGGAGATGTTGTCTCTTCGGAGGTTTGAGTAATACTCATGCTGTGTCATGGTAGCGCTCTCACTTTTATAATCGACACTACCCCCACCACTGACACTACCCCCACCAGTTTGTTGAAGGAAATTATTCAAGCGGTAGGCATTCTTTAAAGCGCACTGCGACCTTCGATGTTTAAAACTTTTTGATGAAATACAAAGTTCGTTGAAGTAGCATTGGAAATCTTTATCAATTATTGCATTAATCACTTCGTTGCTTGTAAATGATTGTATCCAATTTGCTTTTTCCAATCCCCTTGTGTAGATAATTTTAAACTCTTTGCAATAATGATTCATAATGTGCGGCATCATGTTATAATTAATGAAACCTTCATCCCATCTTAAGTTGTGAAAATGTTTGTTCAACCATTTGTTTGTAACTTTCGCTTTAGTTGTTAGTCTATTAAATGGTACTGGAGGTTTGAACAAATAATGATAAACTACTGATGTGTTCATGTCCAAGATTACTAATTCTTTAATAATAAAATTACCATCATTTCCTCGGAAAGCTTGAAATTCAATTATACCTCTTTTAACTTCCATTATATGTGGCGCATTAGAAAACGAAACCCGTTTATTCATGATGAAGTCTTACTAACAACTGACTTAAAAATTGAATGAGCCGATGTTTATAACAGACAGGATTGTTCTTCTTCTTTCACTTCTTGTGCCACTTCATCAATATTAAAATTGGTGTGATAGTTGTTTAATTGTCTCCACATTTCAACTTCTTGAGGTATTCTATTAAAGATTGAAGTATCCACGGGACCGTATAAAATTGGAACAAAAGGTTTTTTGTCCAATGTATCAATTAGATAGTCTTTAATTATTGCACTTGAAAATATTAGTTGTTTCAAATATCTGGTGACGGGACCGGTAGTACAACTTAAAGTATAAAATTCTTCTTTAGTGAAATATAATTTAACATTATGTGTAGTTAAATCTCTGAAGCGAACAATTTGTCCTCCACGATGTTTTACTATATCAACTTCAATATTTGATTCCAATAAACTTAATCTTGTTCTTCTTCCAAATGTGTTGTTACTTAAATAGCACTCCAAAAGATGTAAATGTTTCATGAGAGATTCCCAAGTAATTTCACTGAAAGTAACCATTTTGTTTCCATGATTTAAAATAACAATTGGTGAATAATCCATTGATTTTAAAATTCCAACTGATATACTTTTTGTCATGCATGAAGAAATTGGGTAGATAATCCGAAGAAATACTTCTGTTAAAATATTGGTTGTAATGTTAACTTCAACCTTCTTCCTTTTTACTTCTTTTTCAGCTTTTTCTTCTTCTCTCTTCTTATGTTTGTTGAATTTTAGGAACTCGTCCATTTCTCGTTCAACTTGTTTTTCTATATCTGAACTATTATCATCCATTAGAGGTGTATTTTCTTCTCCGTTAGTAGAATTCATCTTGCGAATGATGTTTCCCATACGACGGTTGAAGATAGAATGAAGTTTCTACTAATTATTTTCTCGCTTTTATATTTTTCGTAAATCCTTGAAATTTATACAATTACATAATTGTTTGTTTTGAACTTGTCTTTCACAAATGAAATTCTAACCTCAAAAATTAAAGCAGATAATTCTAACCTCAAAAATTTGCAGTTGTTGTACAATTCTTCTTAAAGTACATTCTTCACAATTCCGGTCAGCGGTGTGTAAGTAACTATTTTATCATGTAGAATTAGACAGTATGCCGAAGTTCCATCCGCTACTGGTTCTTCAAATTCCATTTCAATTTTTATATCCACACTTGATGATTTTACCGATTCATTTTGTTTTGAACAATCGATTACAATTATTGGAGCCTTGGAATAATACTGGTCAGGTGATAATAGTGGTGTATTAGTCTTTCCATAATATGACGATTGAAATCTTGCATACATATCGTATAAAATAGAAAAACGTTTTTTGCTGAACATGACATTCAAATTGTCATAGGGAAAGAATTGAGAGTTTAGGAAAACTTTACAATTCTTTATTTTACAGTGATCAAATTGACCAGCATTTGCAGTGATAACATCTTTTCGCTTAGTTTGAAAACCGAGTATTATGTACCTTGCTCGTTCCAAGTAAGTTGATGTCTTGACGGTCCATGTTTGTCGTTCTGTCTGAGGTAGTGTAGGGTATTCATGAAATTCCCAACTTCGGAATGGCATCACAATATCACGGTCAGATTTCAACTTTCTCAATAATAGGATTCTATGTTCATCAGCCAATCTTACATGAGGTACTCTCCAAACAACTTTATCCAACTGTAGTTGCCATTCCAGTTTATCTTCCGTAGTTGCAGGGTCTGCAAGTATCAAGTCCTTATTAGTTGAAGATCTGAGTAATACTAATTCTTGTTTGACATTTATTATTACCCGTTTGTAATCTTCAGCGAATCCCAAAAGCAATCGTAAAGGTACATGAAAATCAAAGTGACCGTTGGAAGCTGGTGTTATAGTGTCTTTATCGGGGGCAACCCATCCGGCGGTGACTATTGAATTCTTCTCATGCGGTGTTAATGATGTTAATCCTTTCAATGTCGTTGTTAAACCAACCTTTTTTGTTGAATCAACCGTCACCCCTGATATTTCATATCTTATTTCATCAAAAAGATATGCCATCGGGTTATTTATAAAAGGAACTGTTGAAGCAGTTTTTCCATCCAATTTTAATACCCGTCCTTCGATGTACAAGTAACTTTCACACGGTAAAGTGTAAATATCTTGTTGTTGAATGGGGATCCTTATTTCATCGTTATTGTTTAATTTTGATGAAGTGTAAGGGTTGTGCGTGTGATATTCCTTCTCCCATAGTGTTTCGTCGAACGTTGGTCCTTGAGATATATCCAGGATATCCATCGCTGTTAAGTTTCAATCCAATCTTCTGTAGAAAACGAATGTTGTCCGATGTTAACTCTTCCAATGTTGAGGAGCTACTGAGCTCCCGACTCTTCCGTTGCGGTTTAAATGATAATCCCATGTTGACTTTTATGTTGCTGCTCTGATGTGTATCCGTATAGTAATTGTTTCTCCTCTAAAGTCAACACTATGACCGTCTTGATCCAATATGTTCAGTACGATGTCTGAAATGAAACTGGTGTTTAACGGTAGGTATATCAAGTTTTGTGGCTTCTCAACAATTTTAAAACCGGGAGCCACTGTTGGATAAAATGTATGTAAAATATGTTGATTAACTCCATCTCTATACGATCCGTGTATAATGTTGCACGTGACATCGATACTATTTACTTTCAATATTGTTACAGTTGAATCACCTGAATGAGTAGTTCCAGGAGTTAAGATTTTCTTTTTTGTATCTGTAAATCCAAGTAAACTGCCAATCGACTGTTCCAAGCTGACATCAATATAATATTTTGAAGTTATTTCTGCTTTTAAAGTATTATTGTTTCCTTTAACGGTAATATTGTCTTCTCCGAGTTGTTTCTGTAATAATTGGTTTATATCATCAATTTCATAAGCTCCAGTAGGAAATGTAATTATTTTTAATTCTGAGTATTTTCCTGTAGCATCCTTAGTTTCATAATAATGTAGTAAATTATTCTTCCCTTCCGTAACATTGGGAATTGAGTTGTAGGTAGTCAAATCAAGTAATGCCGCTTCCCATAATCGTTCCTTGGATAGACGCAATGCTGGGAACAGCGTACTTTTCAATGTGGATGAATTTCCACTCAATGACACTGTATACGATGACATCTTAAAGCTGACTGACACTTTTCGCTAGAAACTCCAAACATAAATGCCCACATATTTCAGTATTGTTAGGTTGTTCTTTTTTGTAATTGTAAAAAAAGTTTTTTGAGTTTCGAAAATAATGTTGAAGTTCTTTTGGCGGTGGTAGATTGCCAAAACTGTCAAAGTAGTAAACGGTTTGTCCAAGCTTTTTATAGCATACCCAATGAGTACCTGGACCATAGGTGGAATCCAAATTTACTATTCCAGTTTCATTTTTCCATATTTTAGTTGGTAATGCATCTTTCATAAAAACTCCTCGAAAGAATGGTATTTTCAAACATTTCACATAATCATTTAACTGATGATTTGTTAAGGCTTTATTTGGAATTATCAATTGACTCTTCTTATTTAGTACACACGGTATGGTCTTAGGTATAAACCTGCTCCGTTTTTTACCATTTGCCAAACAGAAGTCTTCTTTACATTTGGCTTATGAGTTCTACGACGTCCTTTTTTAATGTTTCCACCTCTTTTGGGAGCGCCTTTCTTTGCAGGTCTTCCTCTGCGACGTTTTCCACCACCTAACTTTGCTTTCGTCTTCATGGCTGTAGTTACTGCCCAAGCCGATGCTTTTTCTGCAATACTTGCGTCACTTGATTTTACTCTTTGCCAAGCTTTTTCCGCTAGAATTTTATCTGCTATTGATCTATTTGTTGAATCTTTATACTTTGAATATGCTATATCGTGTTCCTTGCAAGCTTGATCTAATTTATTAATTCCAGGATCTCCTCTTGCTAAACGCTTTGCCAATTTAGTTCCAGGTCCACAATATTGATAACCTCCGGGCAGATGTAATTCGTATGGTAAAGCGTCTATTGTTCGATTTACAACAGCACCAACTGGAATCCGTCTAAGCAGGGATAATGCAGCTGATGTTATACCACGCCCTCTCTTGCCGCTGTCTTGACGATGACTGAGCGATACGGTCTTCATTATGTTGTCTTATATAACTGGCGTGTTTACTCCACGAGATACTTTACACAAATGAATAACTTGTGCAAAATCTTTTATATTTAAAGACTTAGTTATTCAAATTAATTATATATTGATTTATAATTCTATTTTTAATCCAAGCTTCCCGTTCATCGGGTTGAATTATCACATGACTCGTTGTACTAGCTATATGATTATGGGTATCAATAAGTAAATTGCCCACTATTCTTATTAAACAATCTAAATTTACAGCATCTTTTGGATGTTGAGGATCATGTAATTGCATAATACGTTTATCATTACATGTGTAAGCTGTTGAATCACTTTTTGATGTTTTTATGACTTGTCCAATAGTAGCAGCATCATTTGAATCTTCACCTGGTAAAATATTAATTATTTTCTTCATCTTTGCATCATATTTAGTCCCAAAGTGTTTATCCCAAGTTATTGTTTGTTTCATTGTAACACAATCATTTTCTTCGTAACCAGGATAAATATCTTTTATTCTTCTATTACGACCATTGTATGTACCTAATGTACCACCAGTAGCAATTAATGTTTGCACCATTAGAGGTACATCTGTATCTTTTATACCAAATCTTCCATTTGTTATTGTTTTACGTCCTGCATCCCATTTATCATTATTTCCTTGCATTAAATTAAACTTTTCATTTCCATGTATAAATTTATCTCCCTGCTTTAACACGGCATCTTCATGTTTTACAAAATTGGATGTTTCCTTTTTTAATTCTTTAGATAATTGTTCCATAGTAACAGCATCTTTTGGTTGAGAACCAAACTTTACATTTGTCAATGTTTTACCATGACAATCAATTCCATTAACATCTTGTAAAATACAGTTGTCCTTGATGTATTTTAGGTTTACAGCATCACCGTCTTCCTTTGGGTATCCAATGTCATTTATAATAAATTTATAAAAAGAAAATCCATGTTCAGTTTTTTCCGGTATTATAGAATGTAAATATTCTTTATTAACTGAATCTTTATTATTTTTGGGATTTCCCACGTTGGTTATTCTATAATTTCCAGCATCATACGTTTGTCCATCTTTTAAGTTATTACCCCATTGCAATTTTAAAGTATTTGAAAGTTCAGATAATAAGTACTCTTTAGTAATTGCATCAGAACTTTCAGTTGGTTTACCAACATTAATTATTCTATGTGATTTAACATCGTAAGTATTCTTATGTAATTTCAATGATGTTGAAGTAGCTTCTTTTACTGTCTTCAAATTTGCTCCATCAGTATCTTCTTCTGGATCTTTAACTAGTTTTAAACGTTTATTACTTATGCTATAGTCACCTTCAGGTGTTTGCGGTAATCCACTTCTTTTTCTGTCTTCTCCAACTTGTACTCCTAACGCGGAGTACCGTCCGAACTTGTCGACGCTCATGTTAGAACTGATACGTCTTACGCTTGCAACTCTTTTATATCCGCGGACAATTATACAACTATACCACGATTCCTAAGTTCATCAACTAGAGCCACCCATTCATTATTCAAACCCGTATGACCGGCTTCCATGGCTTCATGCAATAGTCTCATTCGGTCAACCAATTTATTGATGTCGTTGTAGTAAATCACATTTGTATTGTATAGATTTTTCATCAATCCTTTACCAGAGGTTGAAGTATCTCCTTTACTCTTTTTACCATGTTGTTCAAGAAGTGATAAATCCATAAGTGATAAAGATTTTCTTTTCAATGGTTGTCTCACCGCTGGAGCAGTACGTAATGTGGGCAATTTTCGTGGAGGAAACAACTTTTTTATAACAATGTTATATTTTGTTGCACGTGAACGATTAATCATTGCATCCTTTAAGTAGTTTCTCTTATGAGCGTTAGTATTTTGTAAAATCTCTTTAAAAACACTTAAATCTTTGGATGAATATCTTAGTGGTATATTTTTAAAAATTAATTCATATAATCCTTTTGTTCCTTTATATCTATGCTCACCAATAATGATGTAATCGTCTTGAGTTATTTCAAGCTTTGAATCACCAATCTTTAATTCATTCCCATCAATTCTTGCTCCGTATATGTGTGATCTACTCAAATTCGGATTTGATTTCATGTCATGTAGCATTTTCATTATATATTTTCTTCCAAGAGGTCCATGTTGTAATATATCGCTACTCAATTGAGTTAAATTTGGAATAGATTGTTCAGCTTCAGGTATTGGCTGTTCTTCTCCCTTTTCAACAATTGGTTCTTCTTCTTCTTTTGCTTCTTCTTGCTCACTAGCACTTGTGTATGAATCATCATCTTCTTCTTTTTTTAATGCTTGTACTTCTTGTTTAGAAACTGGTAGTAAAACATCTCCTTCATAACGAGGTTTACCAATAGTTTCTGATATCTGTTTTAAAGGTTCCGTAATAGGTTTAAATGTAGTCTCTAGAAATTCTTCTCTTTCACTTAAACCCATCCTCAATGCACGATTCTTCATCCTAATAGAATCACTGAGTGATTTTATTTCTTTTAATAGTTTTTCTTGATTCACCATGTTTACACTGTGAAGTTCAACGTGTAACTAGATGTAGCATCGGTAGTTCAACGCATAAATACAAATTTATCCAACCCTATACGATATCTACCATTTTTAATATCTTCTTCCTTCATAATAACGAGAAAGCTATATTTCTCATTCCATGCTTTGCCACACATCTCTTTAAATTTTTCAAATGGCATATCCGCATTTACATGATCATTATATATATGCTTTAAATTTGTTTCATCTTGCTTGAAGATGATCAACATATTTGCATTGTCTCTTATAAGTTGTTTTGGAATTTTACTGTATGTTTGACCAATGTAAATGCTATCAATATTATGATGTCTTCCCATAGCAAAATAATTCCTTATTGTGTCATGATTTTCACAAGAAACATCGTCAAATATAAAAATAGAAAATGGTTTTGCTTCATTTGGTTGCATAATTGTTTCACTGGCATTAAACTTGTAAAAATTTACTTCAGGTACACTTGCAAGTACTTTATCCAATAATTGATATTTTGGTTGTTGCAATGATTTTGAAAAAATGTATATATTGTTAAAACGCAATCCTTTAGGATTAGTTATAAGGTTAAAAACAACATTAGTTTTTCCACAATTTGAAGGACCAGTTATTAGACACCTTATCGTATTTGGTAGTAATTCACCATGTTTTCCATAATTTAACTTATCATTGTCAACTGTCAATTCATCAATGTTATTGATATTAAATCGATCTTTTTGTTGTACAATCTCCATCTTGTATAAAGGTTAAACACACAATGAGCTATTAAACAACTATACTAAGTCTTTTGAAGGAATCCAAGAGTCTTCACTTTTATCAAACCCTAACCACCGGACTTTAACCATATCCTTTTTTCTTTGTAAAATCTTCTCGACAAGATATACATCACCAACTGTTGATTTCAACAATTCGTGTCCGTAGAATCCACCTTGAAGTAATTCACCCTTGTTATCCTTTAATAAATAGGTTTCAGGTATAGTTGGTTGCACTTTATAAATTGTAAATACTTCATTAGTCCAATTTGGTAGATATCTTTTACTAAATACACCTTTGTATTTGCTTATACGAACTTTATCGTTGACCTTGAACTTCTTTGGTTGCAATTTTTCTAATTTCGGTGTTGTATTATTTTTAATGCGTTGTAATACAATTTTCGCATTAGCACTGTTTACCTGGATAGGTTTCATTCCAATGGTACGATGATATTTGTTGTTATACTGTTTTATAAGTTGTGGTAATATGTCATACCACACATATGATCCTCGTTTTGAAAATTGTTTATACATCGCACCTTTCAATGTTCTATTGAATCTTTCAATTATTGAAGCTTTAACTTCAGAATTTGTAGAATAATGATTTATTTGATATTTCTTCATCAAAGCTCTAAAGTCTTTATTAAAATATTCTTTTCCATCATCGGTCTGTAGATGTTTAATTTTAAATTTATTTCTTTGTATTGTGGTTTCCATAGCTTTTGTAACACTTTTACCTGTCTTATCCTTCAATGGTAAAGCGTCAGCTATTTTAGTAAAACAGTCTATAATTGTTAAAATATATTTAAATCCTTTGTTTAATTTACTGTGCGGTATCATTTCAATGAGATCAGCTTGATAAAGATCATTCATCCCTTTAATGATTGTACTTCTTCTTGGAAATCTTCTTCTTGCTGGTTTATGTAGTTCATTTACAATCTTGTCCTTCACACTTTCCATCTTCAGATGTTGCTTGTACACCGCATGTAAAAATACTGATCCATAGAATAGTTTATTCTCATTTATATAGCTTGAATATAGGTCAAGGCCATTTCATATTAGTGTAAAAAAGAGGGAACATGGCATTGGGCTTGCCATGTCCCCTCTTCTTTACGAAAAGGAAAAAGGAAGAAGGTAGAGGGCGAAGAATAGGTTTACTGGTCAATAGGGTTTAGAGAGTAGTGGCCGAATGGTAAAGTATTAATTTTATCTTCTAAAATATGACGCTTGTCATCTTTGTAGCTTAATGCCCACTTTGTTTGTTTGACACTAAATAGTTGATGATTATAACTTCTAATAGTGTTGAACGTTGCAGTTGTTTCAACATTTTCAAACAAACATCTTTTATAATGTTCAAACTGTACGTTCTTCTTCAGGAAAGAAGTTTTTATTCCTTTGGCCTTCTTCGTGACTTGATGTTCGTTCCTCTCGTTTATGTACAGTTGAAATGAATACAGTTTGGACATTAATGCTACAATTTCCATCATCGGCACACCATTTGTTTCATCTTTAAATTTTCCCAATACTTTCTTATTTCTGTCATAGTCGTAATTTGGATGATCCTTAGGATAATCGGAAAAGTCGAAATCATCTTTATATATAAAGGTGCGTAGATCTTCATACATGTCATTTGTTTTAATCCAGTAAATTAGTGCATCCGTGTCCATATATGCAATACCAATGTTCTCTCTTCCATAATAGTTAACCATCTTCTTATAATGAAACTCGTACATATGTGTTTTTGAAATATCCAAGATTGACATTCCAAGATACAAAGGACGATCCATTGTAACTGACTTCTTGTTCATGGAAATAACAACTAGATTTTCATTAATAATTATAGATGAACCAAAGTTTGGTTGTTGCACCAATTTCTGTAATTTTACTGGATCAGTTACCAATTTGATATCCTTATGTTTCCTTTTGTTTTCCAAAGTCTTGCCAAATATTGCGTTATTCATTAATTTGAAAAAATCTTTTTGAAAACTTGATGTAGCGGTGGCTCTTCTTTTTGTGTTGTTGTCGATGTAAGGTTTTAACCAACAAGATTGAGAAAATTGTAGTACTCGATTAATTTTTGTAATTCTTAATCCTAAGTCTAAAGCTTGTTGTATCATCCAGTAATGTCCAACATATCGAGACTTGTCGGTTAAAGTCATCATTAATTTTGGCCATCTTCCAGTAGGGGAAATTTCAGTCTTCGGAAGAAGTGGTAAATCATAATGTTGATCATGAAGATGTTCAGGATATTCAAAATTAACATCAAAAATGTAACCAGTTTCACCATGCTTCGGTATATCCATTATGTTTCCAATCGATTCTGGATCTATCCATTTAAAATTATCATATGGAAGGGGATTCGACATTGCCCATCCGTATAAGTTATTTGCATCGAAATAACCTAGGAATGTTGTTGGTTTTGATGCATCATAATCGGGCAGATACTTGTTGTTGGCCTTGAAATGTCGTGTAACGCTTTGCGTCAATCCCCCTCGAACTCCTGACTCTAACATCATAACCATATCTATATCAGTAAGAAGTTGTATTTTACAATTTGTTTCTTTCAACATAGCTTGCCATGCTAATCCAGGTGAAGTGTACGAATGAAGAGGGTCTAATCCATATGCCGCAAAACATGTATTTCTAAATTCTTCCATTATATCACATAGTAAAGTTACATCCAATTTAACATAAAAATCTGAATATTCTCCCAATGTTCTAAATCCTAAATCGTTCCATACTTTACATGCATGATCATAGTCCTCTTGAGATATGTCCATGTCATAAAGTTTACTTTTGAATTCTTCTTTAGCCGGAAGTGATGTTTCATTAAATCTTTCTAAACTGTCTATGTAATCATATGGAAACACACCTTTCCGAAGTACCAAATCCAGTTTGTCGTTATTTACAATCTTCTTTGTTTCGATGAAATCTTGTTTCCTTAAATTTTCTGAAAGTTTGGATAAACTCGACGGCATAAATCTGTAGGAGTCCAAGAATCTTAGTTTCATGTTTCCAACTTCTTTGGAAAAACTTATAAACTTCTCTGAAGTTTCAGCTAACACATCGATTTTACCGTCGTCTCTTCCTAGTTCAGGTATTATAAAATGAGCATCGTACCCACTGAGGTTATGCAGAACCACAGGAATAAATAGTGGTAAACGATAGCTCAAGTTGCATTTATTACAAGCAGCACCCCTGTAATAACCTGTGAGGTGATCGTGATCTTTAACTTTATAATTCTCAATAGTAAAATCATTTTTGCATAAAAAACAACGAGTTGCATTTTCATGTTGAATTTCTTCTTCTTCCTCCATCGGTTTCATTGGTACAATATTTGTATATAATCTTTGTGCATTTCCAGCTATTGAATATAAGTGATCAAGAAATATTTTTTCTACATTTTCACCACGATATACTAGAGGTTCTGAAGTTAATCCATATCTGTTTAAATGTTCTTCTGATAATGTTGATTTAACCATTAAACAAAAACTATTTGGTTTGTGCATTTGATATTTGACACTTTTTCTAGCTTCACAATTTTCATCTTCCATAGGAATTAGTGTTGATTCAAAGTCCGCATATACAACTATAGGGATACGGTATTGATGATGAACCTTTTGAAATGTAACAAATGCTCTGTTTTCCGAAGGTAAATTAATCTTTGCTTCATAATTATTGTTACATAGCCTTTTGTGCTCTTGTAACCATTCTCTTCCTTGTCTTCCTTCTCGTTGAAAATTAAAACATCTCTTGCAAATTATCTTTCTGTGTCGAGCTTTAGAAAGCTGCTTGTTAACAAGAGAGTCGAATTTCTTAATGTACACATAGTGAGACACATCTCCTCGCGTTAGTAGTAGTAAATCCGTATGATCTGGTAGCTCTTCTTTTACAACACGTAAAGGATACACTTTGTTTGAACTATCTAATGCAAAAACATTGATAGATGTACCAGGATTTTTCTTCTCAAATTTTGATATATCTTTCAGTGATACAGGGTAAGTAATTCCTTGAAAATTGTACCTATGTCTTTGATTTTCATAGTGTTGGTTAGGTTTATCGAAATGATTTGGTACAAACTTAGATGTCATCGCATATCTAAAACATTCATTATCTTGATTTTTTACATTAATACATGATCTTGTATCCTTAATTCTTTTGGGCAAAGGAATGTAACTAGATCCCATTAGTCCATATCCATGTTTATGAACTCTTATATCTAATACTTCAATACTTGTAAGACTCCATCCGGATCCTCTTCCTTCGTGTTCCTGAATTTTTGTTAATATTTCTTCTATACAGTTTTCTACTATTGAATCAATGTTTGAACTTTCCATAATGGTTCGGTTTTTTGTTATGAATCCTCTTGGTGATAATTCTTCTTGTACATTTATAAACATAGTAGTAAACCAAATTTAAGAAAGTTCAATCTTTTCAATTCTTCTTTTAAAGTTTTACTTACAATTGGTTTTGCTTCTCTAATAAATTCTTCTAGCTTCAAGTTTTCATTTTGAATCTTATGATGCATTACTACTTTACCGGGTAATGCAAATACTTGTAGATTCGGTAAAGTAGTTGAAGATGTTGCAGTTATTTCATCTTGTTCTTCTTGTTCTTCTTGTTCTTCTTGTTCTTCTTGTTCTTCTTGTTCTTCTTGTTGTTCTTGTTGTTCTTGTTGTTCTTGTTCTTGTTGTTCTTGTTGTTCTTGTTCTTGTTTTTCTTCTGGGTTGTTGTGAATTAGTTCTTTATGACAGTCTAATAGAATTTCATCGTGAAACGATTCCGAACATTTATCGCAACAATACATGTTGAGATGTTTACTCTTCGAAATTTCACCAAGAAATGAAATGGGCTCTCATGTTCCTCCTTTTATAACGGTTCCCCCACCACTATTTCATCTTCTTCACTATCCAAGGAAATCAAACATTTTGAACAAAAATATTAACCTTCTACAAACTAATTGTTCATTCGTGTTCTTTATTCCCATTGGAGTTTTAGTATATACTTCTTTATATTCAAGCTTTAACGAACTTTCCCCCACCCAACTAATTGTAGTTACTTTTAGGTGAAAATGGCTACAGCACAGACACTTGGTTAAACTAAATTTGTGCATAAATTAACTAAAGTTAAACTAAAAATTCGCATAAATTAAAAGTTAGTTCAAAACTAAAATTCGACAGTATTAAAAAAAACTCTTACAGTTGAACAAAAATAAACGTTAGTTCAAAACTGAAATTCAACAGTGTTAACCAAATTCTAACAGTCAAACAAATAGGTCAAGGTAATCCAATTTAACGCGAGAACGAGGAATAGAGCACTAAGTGGCATGTTAGTCCATTACCACAAAGTGATCTATTCCTCGCTCTCTATTCTACATCTACTTTTTTCAGTTTACTTATTTATATTAAAATGTTCAAATTTTACTATGTAGAATGTCCATTCTTTCTCTTCAACTCTTCGATTGTTTTTAGCAATTGTAACAAATATTCGTTAGTTTTCACCAAAGTCTTTAGTTTGCTACA
Source organism: Neoaliturus tenellus (assembly GCA_030545055.2). Lineage (NCBI taxonomy): Eukaryota > Metazoa > Arthropoda > Insecta > Hemiptera > Cicadellidae > Neoaliturus > Neoaliturus tenellus. The sequence goes on along the minus strand of CM061533.1, from coordinate 10,287,475 downwards.
TCCAATTTCAATGGAAGGTATTATAAGTTGTAATTTTATAAGTTCAATCTTTTCTTTCTTGCGAATTTTTTTCTTTATTATATTATTCCTTATTTTTGCTGAAGATTTAAACTCCATGTTGTTTCTGCTAAAGCCACAATAATAATAAAAGTCTCTTGAAACAACCTGCATTTATACACATTCCCCCACCACTTTATAATCCCCACTCCTTTCCCCTTCTTTTTTATATGTGGAAGGAAGTATTATAATTAGATTCCTAATATTTCTTTTCCTTCTTCACTACGTGGGGGAAGGGTAATTTGTTATTACACTAGTTGTGCAAGAAAATAGCCGCCAGTGTCCACACCTTGTTCGTAGCACTCCATCATAGATTGTGCCCACTGCAACATGCGGTCTCTGTCATTTGGTGTGACAAGGAAAGAATGACTATCACCATACAATATAAAAGAGTCAATTCGTACATAACATCCTGAGTCCAACCATTTATTAGCTTCAGCCATAAACTTTTCTATTGTATCAAATGGAAATTGTGGATCAATTGCTATAACTTTACGTTCTTCACTAAGTTCAACAGTATAATCATCATCGTCCTCATCATCTTCACTTTCACTGTCGTTACTTAAAGTGTCTTCAGATTGTTCAAAAACATCAGAAATTTCAGAAAAATTAAAATTTTCATTCAGATGAGGAGGCATTTTGAAGCAAGAAATATTGTAAACAGCAGAGACGAAACGACAAGAGCGGCGTGTAGAAGAAAAATGAAGGGGTGACCAACGCTCGCTCCGCTTTTATAATAGTATGCAAATGAGGGATAGGTGCTGACCATGACCAGTCATCGACCCAAAGGAGTGGGGGAAGTATTTTTCTTACTACTTGGATGGAAGTAGGTTAGTAGGTCACGAGACTTAGAGTGTTAAAAAATAATGGGGGAGAAACACAACGCTATAACGCGTTGTGTTTCTCCCCCAGTATTTTTTTAAGCAATAATTTGGAAAAAGCTATGTGAATTTACTTGCTACGCCCCCACCTTGTAATACCATCCAGTTTGTGTCTGAGGAGATAGTCTTTAGAGTCTAACTCATAAACTGATTTCTCTTTGCGCAAGGATTCAATCACTTTAATATTATATCTTACGCCGTTACAAGTTGCCAAAATGTGTTTGTTGTCAATAACACTTTCAAAAAAATAGACACAACCTCTCTTAAGCCTATTTCCTTTCACACCAATAATTTTGGATTGGTATTCAACAGTGGGGGTTTCTGTCACTTGTGGTTCAAAAAATATGTTTTACGACATGTACACGGCAAAAACTTTCGTTTTTTACACATTTCCTCCCACAAGGTGATCCTTTCTTAATTCCCCTAGTAAGCATTTCAGGGCAAGTAGTGGGACGGCTAAATGCCCTACGACGCTCTTCTTGTAATAATTGAAATTGCTCTGAAGGAGCGGGTTTAGGAGTTGGTTTAGAAGCTGGTTTAGAAGCTGGTTTAGGAGCTGATTTAGGAGATGATTTAGTAGCAGGTTGAGAGGAATCAGTTTTGTGATAGGTATGATCTTCAGGTGTACTAAGTGGTGGGGTAGGAGGCAATGGTGATAGTGGGATAATAGGTGTGCTAAGACGATGAACAATGGTTTCAACGGAAGGGGTATTAGGATGGTGGTGAACTGGCTTCTGCGGTGGCGGCATAGTAGTTGATGGTGGTGCGGAGTCCTTTGAAGGCGAAGGCGGTGAAAAAATACTACGAAGTCTACAAGTGTTGGTTGGCGGAAGAATAGCTCCAGAAGTTGAAGGTTGAGATGCAAGTCGATTCTTGTAGCAATCAGGAAGGTTTTTGAGGCGAAGAGTTTTCTTAGGTGCAGGAACAGCCGTAGTAGAAATAGAAGTCGAAGTAGAAGTTAAAGTAGAAGTTGTAGTTGGCAGAGATAACATGGTTGTGGCTCCAAGTTCGCAGCGTAACGTCTGTAATCAGAATGAAATGTTAGCCGCAGTCGGTGCGTCTTTTATAACAATATGCAAATGAGAGGGGTAGCAGCTGGCCGAGACTGATTATTGACCTGGGAGGTGGGGGAAAAGGGGAAAGAGAAGGTATTTATTTAAAATAATTCGCATAACTTTTAACTAAAATAAGATAACCAAATTCTTCTTTTACCAAAATGTTTGTCTTACATAGACCTTTTCAATGATGTATCGCTTGTCCAAATCCGTCAATCCATTATCAAGTTATAGCCATTTTAATTTTTCAGGTCATGACCGGTCGTTCACCCGTAGTGGGGGAAGGAGTGGGGGTAGGAGTGGGGGAAGGGGGGGGGAATCGACTCCATTTTTTCGGGGGGGGAGGGGGGGGAGGGGGGGGGAATCGACTCCATTTTTTCGGGGGGGGGGGGTCATTGACCCTTCCGAAAGTGGGTCAAGGTCATTCAAGATTTATAATGATCCAAGGTGATGGGAACAGTAATACTGTTCCCACCACCCTGTTTGCCTAGCGGTTCCCACTCCCAACCCACTAGTTACGTTCTGCAAGGGAGGTCCCTGGGCCGTCCGCATCAAAGCGTAACTTCCCGTCCGCATCAAAGCGTAACCATTAATTTCAGGGAAACTGGAACAGTTAATGCAGAAACGCAACTCTAACCCCACCCAAACTAATCCCACCCATCATATTCCTAAACAAAATGCAAAAAAAAGTCCGACTTGCGGATGTCCCACCCATTTTAAATGAAGTTCAACTGAACTTCTGAATTTACAGTTAATCTACCCCCTAACATCTAGCTGTAAGGCAAAACAAATGCACAAAACAAACATAAATTATTAGTACCAACACATCATTATTAAAAACCAAATAATTCAACACAACCAAATACCATCATTATTCTTAAAATTAATACACCTTAATGCTAAATACCATCACTATTCTTAAAAATTAATACACCTTAATGCTAAACCCAACTTATAACTAACATCGCAATGCGCAAATTATTTCTTAAATTAAATACACCTTACAACTAAACACACACACACACACACACACATACTACATTGCATTAAAAAACGCAACGTAGTAGAAGAAGTTCAAATATATATAGGCCTACTATATATTTGAAACCTCTTGCTGAGTCGCCAACAACCTTTCGCTATGAAAGTTTGTTGACGACTGACGCTAAGATCAGGCTCGTATTGCTCCTCGGATTCTCGAGTAGTGGGGGAAGTTGTTTCACTCCAGTACAGTGTTCAATCCAGTCCAGTTCGCAGCAGTGTAAAAGGAAGGCAAAGGAGTGGGGAGCGGCGCATGCGCAACAACACAAAACCAAGGTTTGAGGTTAGAATTATCCATGTGCAGTAGCGCTAAAGTGAGTAATACAGGACTAGGCGCATGCGCATAGCATGGACTGATTCCGGTCCGGAGAACTCGTTGTATGCGCAGCAGGTTTGAGGTTAGAATTATCCATGGCAGCTGCCATGTTTGGTCTGGTTTCACCACATAGAGTCAGCAACCGGTGGTGACCGGTCATTGGCCTAGAAGGAGTAGGGAAAGGTGGTGACCGGCCATTGACCCAGAGGAGTAGGGGAAGGAGTGGGGGAAGGGGGGGGGGCTCCATTTTTTCGGGGGGGGGAGGGGGGGGGGCTCCATTTTTTCGGGGGGGGGGGAGGTCATTGACCTTTCCGGTCGGTCATTGACCCCAAGGAGTAGGGATAGACACAGAACCCTACTTCTCTTACTACTCAGGTGAAAGTCGGTCAACCAGTCATTTGCTTGCCATCTGCCGCCATCTGGCTGGAGTTATTGCCTCTATAAAGGTGGGTAGTTTATCGCGCTACAAACATTCATTGCCTCGCATCCGCTCGGTCATCATCTCTCATTAGTTTTATGTTATGCCTACTTCACTTACTAGGTTTGAGGTTAGAATTATCCATGGAATAGCCTTCGTAAATTCTAACCTATAAAATTACTACTCTGGCGTTCTGTTTCAATTTCTTTTACACTTCATTTTATATCTCAGTCTTCTTTTAACTTCTGAACTTAACACATCGGTTATAATGACTGCACAATGTTTAAAATTAAAGCTTTTGCGAACACAACACATATTACGAAGTACTTCTAAACCTTCAATTTCAAAGTGTAGAACTAATTTAAATAGAGTTAGGAAGAAGTACAGTTTTAACCCATTATACTCAAAGACTTCGCAGGTTAATGTTGATGATAATGTTATTTACAACATTTTGCATTCTATGTTACAATTCAACAACTTTGAACTTGTTACACCTATCGACTGTGTTCAACAAGTTTTTTTATTTTACCCCTACTATTCCTCATATAAGCGCTGTCACCACAATTCCTACTTCATGCTCCTCTATTCTCTTCAGCTAAGCTAAAGTTTGAGGTTAGAATTATCCATGGCGGCCGCCATGTCTAGTTCAGTTTCACCACATAGAGTCGGCGACCGGTTATTGGTCTAAAGGAGTGGGGGAAGGGGTGGTGGGGGAAGGTTGCCATTTTATAAGCCCTCTCCCTAGGCGGCGCTTCTCATTCGATCGCCAACTTTCAAACGATAAACACCTCTCCCATGGCACGAATCAATTATCCCGCTATCACCAACTACTTCAACTTAAAACTATTTCTGGTGATAGTTGGATAGAATTTTTTAAAACTTACTCTGGATGACCTTGACATATTTTCCACATCTCAGTTATAAGTTTGAATTTCAATTTTGAACTAACTCTTAATTTTTCTTCAACTGTTAGAGTTTCGTTAACACCGACGAATTTCAATTTTGAACTAACTTTTAATTTTAATTTTATGCGCAAATTCACTTCACCCTAACGCCAACACTATCGCCATCTCCACCCCAACCTATATGGCATAAAATATAACTACAGCATCTCATATATACCCTCTAACCCCCACCGGAAGCTATGTGACATGGCAGCTGGCGCCAGCTGCCGCGGCACGTGGCTCCGTGGGCACGTGGCCGGTTTTAAAAGTGACCAAAACACACTACTATCAAGAAACTGTGAAAAACTATAAACATGAAACAATTGATACAAGAATTTTAAGAATTAAACAATTAAACAAGTCGGTGGGAAGTAATAAAATATCATCGGAAACCTTGTTCTTAACAATATTTACGTTTATCAACACGAGATTTCCATTAATCACGTGAAGTGAATAACGATTTTTATCAAATGGCAAAATCAACCAATTGATCAGTGGTTTATCTTGTAAAAACATTTACATCCGATTTAAATAAAATTACCAATGGTTCGGTACTTTTTAATAATGAAATTTTTATCTACATATCTACATTGATATTATGTGTAAAATTCTTTATGATAACATTTATATAACTTCCTTATGACATAAAATTGTTAGTATAAACTTTTTTGTTTACACTGCCTTAACATTTTTTTATAGAAATTGTTAGTGGCTTCTAATCAGTGATATTAAATAGAATTGTACTTTATTGAATATATATTGTTATTAAACTACATTTCAGATGAAGTTTTTTTTTTTTTTATTCAAGAATAATAATGATATTTCAATATAATTAACCTTTGACAAAAAAAAAAAGAACTAATGTCAATAAAATCTCTCAACACAGTTACTATATCCACTATAGTCGGTGATCATTTGAGACTTAACTTTTAACATATACATAAAACAAAAGTTGCCGTTCCCCAACATACCAACGATAAATGGCAAAAGGGTGTAGCAAATTAAGCTCACTCTATGGCCCTACTTTGTAAACACGGCCCACCATTACTTTACGTTAACTGTTGAATTTACAGCCGCCAGTAAAGTTACATTTACAATTCTAATGGGCGCCGTAAAGTGATTTTGACATAAACAGCTACTTAAGACGACGCCGGCGGCTGTTAACCGCAGCGCTAAACGATTCCAAACGGTCCCCAGGGTCGAATCACTTAATTTGGGACTCGTTTTGGCGAAACCGCAAACGGGCGGTGCATTAAACTTTATGACTGAGACATTGGGCGAATTAGCGCACATGAAGCGGACAACGCGCCGAGATATGGCCGTGGGGGGGGGGGGGGGGTACTTACATAAAGTACGCAACAAACGTACATCAGGCTGCGTCAGAATACGTACATCAGACACAGTACCTGGGGGCCGAGCTAGGTAAAACAAAACAATTCTTGGTAATCATATCAGTCGCAGCCTGTACGCTAAAATGCCAAGCCCATTATTTCTTTGAAAACCAGCTCGTTCGCTACGCTCACTTCCCTTTCGCAATGTAGGACTCGTGGGCTCTGGCATAAGTTTGTTTAAACTGTAACATGTGAATTTTACCTTCACAGTTAGTTAATAGATGATTTCTTCATTGTTGCTGTGTCCCCATGGCGGCAAATCTACATGGTACACTAACCCCATGGGGTTTATGGGAAAAATTAAAAAGTGCCGAATATTACTGCAATATTAGATATTTACCTTACCCAACCATTAATTAACAAATAACATCGTTTAACAACATTCAATGGTAGTAAACATACATAGGCCCTACTCATTCCTATGGTGTTTATGGGGAAAATACAAAATCGTTAATTCCTTTGAAAATTCTCTCAGTACGCAGGTCTGCTGCTACGGGGATATTTTATTTATTTATAGGTCTCCTTTTTAGTTCTTCCACATGATATTTCACCACTTTTGAACAAAATCGTAACCATGACTCCCCGGGTGATATCAAACCGCAAGAGTCAATACGGCAGAACACCGAGCACTGGACCGCTAAGGGGATAGCAACGCCGATGTTGTGGTGGTGGTGGTGGTAGGGGGAGGGGGGCATTAAGCCCCAATCAGCCCCCTCGAACGTGCTGACTGCCCATTTCTTCATCTCAAATGGGAAATTCCGACAGATCCAATTGTCAATAACAACCTCCGGTACTTGAGTCAGCCCAGATAATTGGATATCTTGGGCTGGCAAGCGGTAAACGACCACAGTTGGTCACTGTTCGTTTATTGTTTTAGAAATAAAAATGTGATTTAAAGGGAATATTTAAATATAGAATACACAATGTGTTTTCGTCGTTATTCCACGAAATTGGAGCTCAGATCAATATGAAGCATCCTATCCCAATCTAGTGAATTATACGTTAATACCGTTAACAATAACTTAAATATAGGATATATAATTATAAACCTTTTGACACAACTATGAAACATTTACGTAATACAGATTTCCCTAATCGTACATTTAGATTTCCCACTCAGGTGCATGAGCTAAACCCCAAATACTTTTTATTTGCATACAATACAAAACCTTTTGTTTTCACCTTCATTGATACGAATAAACGACCAACCATTTGATATTTTTAAAACTATCATTTATTTTGAAAGATAGTCTATTTTCTCTAAGTAAATCTGCATACTTCTAATCAAATAAAAATCATACAGTTTATTTCATTACAATCTATTTACTTTGTTATAATTAATTAATATTAGTTTTAAATTCGTTTCCTCGAGATAAAGAGCTTCTATAAACATTAAACATTGACAGTCACTGAAGATAACCTCCTAATCTCAGTGCCAATGGATTAACAAGCGTGCCAATCAGCAATTGCAGCTGATAGGGGCGGCGGAAGTGGGCGTTATCAGCAGCGGTCTCGGTCACTTCCGGTAGTTATCACGGAACCCTGCACTCGATACTGTAACTAACCTCCTGGTGGCTGACCACTGTTGAACATTAACATTTGTTCAACTTAACATTTGCAATATTCAAGTGGACAAAAATAAGTTATTTTCAGTTAGCCTACTTAAAAATAATGTACGTATAGGATACTAATTGAGGAATAAAGCTTTAATAAAAGCTTCAAATGTACTTTACCACAAAATATGCAGTTTCTAACTCGAAATGTAGACGGATTCCATCAATATCACAGCAAAACTCACCTGAAAAATACAAATTAAAAATTAATTGTGAACATAAATTAAAACAAACGGATCAAACATGCAATATAATGTTTATTAGTACACGTGGGCATTAAGAATAGACGAATAAAAATACACTTTATTATTATTCAAAATTTTTTAGAAGATACAGAGACTATAATAAACATCGTAGGCTATCTTTTTTCCATGGTGAAGTCATCAGCGCATAAGATAGAAATTGAGTAGCCTACAAACACTAATAATAAGCACAATGATTACCAAAGCGTTACTTCTCCATGCGCTCAATATTCTACGTGCTTCGCTTGTAACACTCTGAAAAGCTCTCGAACGCAGTAGTCCTCAGTATGAGGCCACAATGCATACAGATGAAAGTACAATGGCCTATGAATCGGAAAGTGAACTCATCTTACATTGTAAATGTAATGAAACCTTTGATACCTTTGATAACACTAACACTTTAGGCCAATTGCCGTTAATACAGCTATAAGTTCTTTAAAAAACCTGCATTCAAAATTATATTAAATCTTGTTTCGTTTTAATTACAGTTTATGATATGGTTGTTGGATTTTAAATAAATCATTCATTTGTGTTATTTTCTTAGTACTGTACGTAGGCTACGTTGTAGGGCTAACTATTCCATTCAAAATTTTGGGTTCTCTCAATCCTGTATTGAAGTCTTTCCAGAAAAGGATTTCACTGACGATGGTTATGGAAATATGGTTTCAATTTCCACGCTTTAAAATGATGGAAATAAGTAATTAAATACGAATAAACCAATTAAAGGCGCATCGGTGGTTCTTGTGACGCCGGGATTTTGTTGTAGACTTATTCACTAAACTTGAAACACAGGCATTTCAGGCACTATACATATCACTATATCACTATTTTGAGGCAGGGACCTCACATAGTGGGTATTTTAACCTGAATACGATTGAGAGATGAGTGTAGGATGATTGTGGCGCGATCTTGTTGTAGTCTTGTTACTGACTAAGGCTGGCATTTTCCTTAGACAGGACTGTTAATTAATAGCCCAACAGCCAATGGTATCTGTGGACCTACAGTGGGATCCGAAACACAATTTCGACCTCATATATACAAATTGATCTAATTATGAGGATGTATTTATGGATTAACTAGTATTCACTAGTGCGGACGTTAATCCCCACGATTAACGGCTTGTTGATGCGATATTCCCATCGCATCAACAAGCCATCGCTTATAACTTATCCATAATTCGTGACCTTCAAGAAGCTGAATTATAGGATGACGCCACCGTCCCATTCAATTTATTATAATCGCGAAACAAAACAGATCCTAAATTGCACAAAACTATACGCATCGCTGCAGAAAATGGGTTCTTTTTTTTATAAAAGTGCAGGCATTTGCTTGTGAAAGTGATACGAAATATAAAAGATTTTTACGATCTCTGGCATTGAAGAACTTAAGCACCATTGATAATTTTAAGAAGTTCCTCTTGAATCTCATAATCTAATTTTTAACATGGGACAAACAATTTACAGGGATGATGAATCATTATTTATCTCCAACCTGTTGTCCTAGCATAAAGTTTAATAGCACATAAACACGTGAGAATCTACGCACCGGACACACACCACACACACTCACAAGATGCATACAAATCACACACCACTTCTGGTATGTGGCTATATCCGTTTTTAGTTGTACAGTGTGTGTATAGGCTACTCTTTTTTCGTAAAATTACTAAAAAAGCCGACAAGTTGGAAAGTGGTGTGATGTAGGGCAAAACATTTGAATTAATACTGCCCGCCTCAAAATAACAGACATAAAAGCCTTTTATCTATAATCCCAAAACAAAAACTATAAGTAAAATAACAATTATAAATTTATAAAACCTACATACAAAAAATTGACATAGCCTTTTAAAATGAAGTACAAATTAACCAGCGCATTACAAAAATCACTTTATTCATAAAAATCATAATAACGACATTAATATTCATGAGGAGGAATTATTAAAGGCTTGTCCTATATAGATACTGTATAGGCTGCTCCTTGTTTGGCAATCCAAAGGTTGCCGGTTCGATCCTGCGAAAAGATAGTACCTTTTAAAAGGTTCAATTCCGGACCCAGTTGCAATTTTTCACCAAGCAAATTAATGATGCTACATAAAAAATAGTCGATGTTAGATAGTAATGAACCGGGGGTTGGAAAGTTCCCCATCAGAACGTTACAAAATGCCTATGGTGTAGAAACGCACAAAATAATAAAAAGAAATTGTTAATACAAACATTAGGATGAAACAGACATTCCCGTGTGTCGTAACATACGACACCTCGTCGTGATCGTAACATACGACACGCAATTGGTATCGTGAACCCGCGTGTCATACAGTCGTACAACTGACTGATGGGAGGGGGTAGGGGCTCTGCCAGGGACCTGGAGCCCCGATAAGACTCTTATCATCGGCACAGCATACGGGGAGCTCCGCCGTTAACTCTTCCGAACTGTCGTAAATTACTTTTTATGGTGCAATTTAGTGAAGTTTCACCCAGCAAATAAACTGAATCCATTAACGGACTGAGGAGAAGTGAGCAAACCATCGCTAGTCCCGTTAATATTTTTATAGAGTTAAAAACTGTTGATAATAATAATAGTAAATAATGTTTAAATGCGGTATTTTATGGGATTTGTCATGGTATTTAATTAAATGGGGATATATTCTGAAGTTATGCAATAATAAACCGAAAGCGGAGTGAAAGCAACACCAAACCCTGCAATAAACACGAAGCTATAAACTATACACTAAAGATGTTTCCTTGAATTCACTGAAACGATTTTATAAATTTTTAGGGAAGAAATCATTAAAACTAAATACATATTTGAACACCTCAATTTTTATGGACGAATAAACAATATTTTATCCTTTAGGGTGATTTTTTTACTAGCGTAAATGTTGCTCTTAATCGAGTAATTAAGTTTATATTCTAGGGGCCGTCCAAATATTACGTAACGCTCAAGGAGGGATGGAGGGGTTCGGCTAAGCGTTCCGAGGGGGGGGGGGAGTTCAAGATCGTTACGTTCACGTGCAAAAAAATTAATATTTTCCAAAGTACCGAAATAATTTACAGAAGAACAAAATAGTACAAAACAGGAAACAGGAAACGAAAGGTAAACAAAAATAAAAGAACAATAATTTTGCATTTTTTTTTAAACAATTATGTTGTGATGGTTGTGAAGAGGTAAGTTGGTTGTTGGTGTAAACTACGATTACCTTAGCTGTTTACAATAATGCAGCTCTTAAACCCGTGTATCCTCCACACACAGTTCGTTGATCGTGCCTGAGTACTGTGTTTACTTTACGGGCTTAAGAGGCTTGCAGGACCCGTCCATTTCAGTGAATATTTACCAATAAATTTGCTACAAAAATAATAAACTTAACGTCGAGCTCTATCTAATGAAATCGAAATCATTAAAATTGTATAAAACGTACCTACAAAAACCATGCCGCATATTAAATATACCAAACTTGTAAAAAAGATATAAAAATTCATTAACACGAATTATTGCATTAATTAAAAATCGAAATAATTAGTATATAGGTTGGACAGTCAGCCGAGTGTTTCACACTGCCCTGTGGCTACTTTTGAATGCCATTCAATACGCGATTTTCGGTTTGGCCTGCTTTCAAAAATGCTGACTCAATTAATTAAGAGGGCGTTGGAGTCAATCCAAATTCCGTCTTTCCCCCATAAGAGCAATGTTAAACGGGATGTCAAATAACTCTTTTATTTATAATCAGAAAATAATGGTTTATAGCTCTAAATAAAGGGTTCATCAAGGCGGATTTGGTTTGCGAGATGATTTTTTTTATAAAAATTAATGTTTTTTACTAATTTGTAATAACAAACTAAGTTTTTTACTACTTTTAAAACATTTTCTACAGAATTTTATAAATTATTTACATACAATCAATCTCGCAAAAGGAACGGGAAATTTAATTGTGATTCAAACGCTATTTATTCTGAACCAATCGGACAAAAAATAAAGAAATTATATGACAAATGCCGGGGACAAGTTTAGCATTGCTCTTATGGGAAATAAATCCAACATGGCGGCACTCCAACGCCCTCTTAACTGTTGCGCTTTTGCATTTATACCCTAAACATATAACAAATTTGGGGAATAGCCTATAAATATAGGAAATTTGTTAACCAACGCATACATGAAAAACTACCGACTTTTAAGGTGTTTTCACTTTGTACAATGTTATGATGGAGGGCGATGATAAATTTTGAAGCAACCGGGTGGGGGGGGGGGCACTACATTATGTTTATGGTCGGTCCGCGGCCTACAGCGTTAACGCCGGATTTGGGAAATCTCGGTGATGATTTGTGGATCCCCCGAGGCAGTGGCCGCATCATAATGTATCCAGGGGGTGTTGATAGTTTGTCATGTAGGGTTGTGGCTGAGGTTCACACAAATGATTGTTACTTTACACAGTAGTTTCATTAGCGTTGAGCGACAATCGGGGTGTAAGTGAGAGTAGAAATACCCCCGTCGCAGCAGACCTGCGTACTTAGCGAATTTCCAATGGCAATCTTTAGATGCCTGTACCAAATTTCATAATGATCAGACAATTTTAGCAATGGTTAGGCCTATCGTGTTAACAAACACTCGAAATTAAAAAATTCTATTTCCCATACAAGCATGTTACATTTTTGAGTATATCATTATTTGTGCAGTTATAAATTACTTTGCGATAAAAAAAAAACACTACGTATCCAGATAGTACCCTATATACACATAAAAAAGGTAAAAATTGATTTATAAAATTGTGTAATCGCAGAGATGGTCCTCAACTGGAATTTTTAGTTCCTATGAAAACGACGGTAATAGCTTTATTCCAAAAGGAAATTCACTAATAGGCCTATATAGAAAAAAACCACGTCGGTAAAGTACTGTGTGACGGAAAAACTCAAACTTACGCGACAAACACAAAATCTATTGTTTAGAGGCGAATTCATAATTTTTTTCTAAAAAATCTTGTAAATATAAAAAAGTTGCATATATTATGAAAGTAATGCACTTAAAATAGCAAATACTTATTAGCTGTGAGAAGGTTATCCTACACAAGTAAGCATCCTTATAGGAGTCATCTTCACCCCTGTGAAAACACTGAAAATATGCCTTCGAATTCACTTGTTTCGGACGGTGTTTTTAAATATTGTTTACAAATATGATTTCTTGTACATTAGAGTTTTCTAGGGCCCTCTGGGGCCCTCATACCTGATATATAAATATTATATTACATTTTATAGGAATAGTATAAAAAATCTTAAAATTAGGAAAATTGAGTTACTTTTCTACGTCACTGTGAGTTATATTTTTAAGCTTTTAAAGTATGAGAACTGTAATGTAATTCGAAAAAATTATTACCAAGTTTTGAAAGAATCTGTTGAAAAACATCGTCGGAAACAGGGGAATACAAAACCACGTTTTGTCCAAAAGCCGCACGGTGATCAAAAATAGATATGGTCAAGTTCAGTAAGAAAACATTCTGATATAAGTCATGCCGATGACATCGCCAATCATTATTAAACTTGGGTTTACGTATAAAGTATAAATAGTTCAATAATTAAACCTACTTAAAAATACGATGTATTATAACAAGGTAAGAAAAATATGAAAAAGCTTAACAACTATTTGCACCATCAAAATACATATAAGCAACTGAAATGTCAACAACAGTGTCGCACGTGTATGTTTGGCCAAAGGTGAACAACATGTGACATTGACGTAGTTATGCTGACTGTAGCCAAAGCCATCGACGCATTTCCGTGTTGACATTGCCCTCTAATTGTTTTTTCTGGCGAGCTGTTGATAGTGATTGACTGTTTATTTTAGTCCCCGCAATGAGTCATCTTGGTGTTGATGTCGAAACCCATCTAGAATGTAATGACGACATTAGATAAAAATCAACGGAACGGGACAAACCATGGTGTCAATCTAAAGATCAAGTACCAGTTACTGAACTAAAGCATAAAGAACAATAACGACAATAAATGGCAAATAGTACGTACGGAGAGCCCTAATATAGTTTATACGTTTACGATAGAATTGATTACAGTTTTAAATTATAACCCACACATATATTAAAATCTTAGTGATATGTTTTAAGACTGTTTAACTGGCTGTGTAGCTGAGTGGTTATATTGCTCGCCTTTGAATCCAAAGGTTGTTGGTTCGATCCTGAAGAAAGTTAGTAGCATTTTAAAGGATCAATTCCGGACCCAGTTGTCAATGAGCTATTAATTAATTATGGTTGCTAACAACTGGACGATGTTAGATAGTAACAAGACTGGGCTTTGGACCGTTCCCCGTAAAAATATAAAAAAAATGCAGTACTACAATTGATAATATCTTTAGTGGCTGTAGGCCCTAAGTACAGGGGGGCCGAGCATATACTCGTTACACTAATAATTATGTGCTGTCTTATCATGGATCCGACATGCTGAATTTCCGAAGACTCAAGTCTATTTATCAAGACAAGCTCGGTCGCTCCGCTCACTTGAACAGGGGACGAGGCAGGTCAAAGGGTGCAACATTCTTGTATAAATTTACTGAACCACAAGTTGAAAAAAATTTCCCTCAGGGGCAGTGGGCTTTCCATTGTACGGGTGTTTCTTGGCGACCCCGGGGTACCTGAGCCAAGCTGTGAGACCCTCCTCACAGTTCTTCCTCACAGCTAGGGCCTTTCTTCTCACCTTTCAGGTCTTAGCTCACCGTCTTTATTCTTTCCTGAGCTAACCTTGCTCAACTTCTTGTTTTCGACCCCGAATCAAGGGTGTCTTTCCACCTTCTTTCGACCGGCGCACGCTGGGGGGTCCTGGGAGTGTCCCTGTTGTGTTGCAGGGACTGATGTGTGCTTCGCACTGCCGATGGTCTCCTCCAGTGTGTCGTCAGAGGCCAGCCACTTCGGACCTTAGTCAGGAAGTGCGGCATGGATGCAGAGATCGGACTCTGCATTGCCACGGGCGACCCCCAGCACGTCCGGCACATTTTGTGTATCGGTGCTGGGAAAACGGAGGTTTCGGGCCCCAGAGTTCTGGGGTAGGGGTGTCTTATCTCCTACGGGGGGTAGACCTCAGAGGGTGCACCCGCTCCCGGCCAATGAAGGGCCGCCTCTTGCCGCACGATGCGCTGGTGCAAAAAAAGTATGGATTTTAAAATGCAAAACACGAACGATGATGAGATAGAGCAGGCCGCCTTTAAGCGCAGCTCAAGACTGCAGAGGTCTCCGACCTTGAACACTGGAACGCCGACGAAGGGTATTAAAACCACCCCCCCCCGCCGGTGCCATTCAAGGCTCTTGGTGGTACCGGATCGTCGTCCAAATCCGGACAGAAGAAGGAGGAGATCGGTATGGCGATGGAGGTGGCCGAGTCGGCAACACCATTAGCCAATATCCAAGGGATTCCTCCCAGGAAGAGCCCTCTTCGTGCGGCATTCGAGCTGCAAATGCTTCGGCAGCAGCAGGACGACGCCCACGAGGAGGAAGACTCACGTCTGAAGCAGATGAAAGCTCTTTTGAAGGAGATGGCCAAGGCCCTCTTAATTCAAAAGAACGTGAACAAGGCGATAAAAGAGGGGATCCCGAAACTCTAAGATGCTCTAGAAGAAATCGAGGAATGCCGGAAAATCAGGCTAAAGGCAGTGAAGCAGGAGCGCGATGTCACGAACCGAGTCATCTCTGCTTCACCTCAAGCTCACCTGGCTGAGTCCCAGACTCAAGCCAGAAAGCGAAAGAAGAGGCAGAGCGGTTCTTCGCCGGGAAGCCCTGAGCTTGTTGAGGTGGAATCAAGAATCAAGAATCAAGAAACTTTATTGCACAAAACGTATATGAGCTGTACAGTGTACAAATACAGGTGCATGGTCATTTACTATATAGAGTGACTACAACTAAAATTACATATCTATTTTTAGGTCTGTACACATTTAAAATTACATATCTGTTTTTAGTGGACTCGGTGCCGAGACCGGTTTTCGTCACTGCGGCATCGCAGACATCTCCTGTCCAGGCTACTGAGTCCGCCCAGCGCCCTTCCGTGATTCCAGCGGCTACTCCTGCAGAGGTTAATGCTCCGGCGGCTAATCCTGCCTTGGCAGAAAACTCTGCCTCAACACCTTTGGGGGGCTGGAAGACGCGCCTGTTTAAGAAAGAAAGGAGGAGGCAGAAGCAAGCGGAGGCGGCTTCGAAAAGTGCGTCGAGGGTGGAGCGGACGCAAGTCTCAAACCCGGTTGGGGAGGCCTCTGGCAAGTCTGTCAGAAAGCCTAAACAACCCAGGCCTAAGAAGCCCAGGACGGAGGCAATCTTGATCAAGGGGGGCGATCTTTTGCCGATGTTCTGGGTCAGATTAGATCGTAGGCCAAACCGGAAGAGACCGACACCGTTATCAAGTCTATTCGGCGAACCCAGAACGGGGATGTCCTCCTCGAACTGGGGAAGTCGAGTGACAAGATCGGTTTTGCCGCTTCCCTCAAGACTGCACTTGGGGACAAAGGCTCCATCAAGGCCCTAGAACCGAAGTGTTCGGTCGAGATTCGGGACCTTGATGCCCTCTCCACCGAAGATGAGGTGACCCGTGCGATCCAGGTGGCACTCCCGGAGATACCGGCTGATGGAGTGAGGGTATGGCTGACAAAGCCTAACCGAAGTCAACTCCGGATGGCTGTTGCTGAGATGAGCGAAAAGCACGCCAATAAGCTGCTTAGCCTTCAGCACCTCAGAGTCGGTTGGGTCAGTTGCAGGCTCAAACGGAGGGTGGTAGTTTCGAGATGCTTCCGCTGTCTCGGTTTCGGCCACTCCTCCCGAAACTGTAAAGGGCCCGACAGGAGTGCCAACTGCTTCCAGTGTGGAGGCCAGGGCCACAAACGCAAGGAATGTTCCTCGAGCCCCTCCTGCTTCCTCTGCAAGGATTCAGGCTCCAGTGCCCTCGGTCACTTACCCGGGTCTGGTCAGTGCGGTGCCTTCAGAGCCGCACTTGAACAGGCAAAAGGCAGCGGCCGGTAATTCGCATCCTCCAGGCCAACCTTCATAGATCCTGGGGAGCTGATAACCTTCTAGATCAGCTCGCCCGAGAACTTGGTGCTGACGCGCTCCTTATCAGCGAACAGTATCGGGACAGAGACCCAAACATTTGGATCTCCGACAGCCTCGGTACTCTGCTGCATTTTGGGCACGTAATACACGAGATGTCTTGGTGCGGAGTCACGGGCGCGGCCGAGGATTCGTCTGGGTTCGGTGTAGGGACGTGACTACCTTCAGTTGCTACCTCACACCCAACGTGGCCGTCCAGGACTTCCGCGACAAGATAGATAGCCTAGAGGAGTGCGTTCTCGGCACCACCGGGCATGTCGTCGTTGGTGGCGATTTCAACGCCAGGGCTGTCGAGTGGGGAATGCCCTCTACCAGTTCCCGGGGGAAATACATCCTGGATTTCATCGCCAGGGCCGGTCTTGACGTCCTCAACCAGGGCGACACACCTACTTTTCGGCGCCCCTGGCAGAGGCACGATCCCCGATGTCACCTTTGCGTCTGAGTCGCTCCTTCCGAGGATCTCTGGCTGGAGGGTTGTGGAGGACTACACGGGTAGCGACCACCAATACGTCGTGTTTGACCTGCATGATCAGGCAAATCGTCGAGTTTCCGCATCTCGGGAAGGGCCACGCCGGTGGAACACTAACAAACTGGAAGTGGTCAAGTTCACCGAAGTCATCTCTCGGGGAGCGCAGAGGAATCCTGGTGAGGCTGGGGCCGAGGCAGTAGTAACTTCCACGATGGAACTGATCGTCTCGGCCTGCGACCAGTCTATGCCGCGAAGGAAACCCCGACGCGACAAACAACCCGTTTACTGGTGGACTGAAGAGATTGCGGAACTCAGAAGAACATGTTTAAGAACTAGACGAGAGCCGCCACAAGAGTGAGAATCCCCGCAGACAGAGTTCGTAAGTCGGAGGCCTATAAAGCTGCGAGAAAATCTCTCCGCCAGGCGATAAACAGGAGCAAGGCGAATAGCTGGAGGAGACTTCGTGACGACTCCGACCCGTGGGGCCTGGGTTACAAACTTGTAACACAGAAACTCGGCGCCCGCTCTCCACCTTCCATCATGGAGGGCGCCACCATGGGGAGGATCGTCGCTGCGTTGTTTCCTGAACATCCACAGCGACCGCCGGTTGACTTCGGACGGGTAGAGGACGTTCCACTCTTCTCTTTCGAGGAGCTGGAAACCTCCGTTCTCTCCCTGAAGAGCAACGAGGCTCCTGGCCCGGACGGGATTCCCAGTGAGGCTTTAAAGAAAGTATTTTCAATCAACGCTGACTTGTTGTTGAGAATGTACAATGCCTGTTTGGTAGAAGGGGTGTTTCCTGCTCCCTGTAAAACAGCCAGGTTTGTACTGATCAGCAAGGGCAAAGGTGATCCCGAGCTGCCGTCGTCCCACAGGCCTCTCTGCATGTTGGACACGGCTGGGAAGCTGTTCGAGAAGCTGATCCGTTCCCGCCTGACTTCTGCCGTGGAAGCTGCCGGGGACTTATGCCCCCGTCAGTACGGCTTCAGAAAGGGACGGTCAACGATCGACGCTGTCAACGAAGTTCAGAGAGCTGTGGAGAGATCCGAGAGCCACAACCATTTCTCCCGCCTAGTAGTGCTTCTTGTTACGCTTGATGTCAAGAATGCCTTCAACTCGGCGAGGTGGGTCGATATGCTGGATGCGCTTCGCAACACCTTTCGTATTCCTGCATATCTGTTGCGGCTCATCGAGGATTATCTACGCTCTCGAAGCCTGATTTATGACACGAGGGACGGAACGCGGACGATGGAAGTCACTTCTGGTGCCGCACAAGGTTCAATAATCGGTCCGGATCTTTGGAACGTTGTCTATGACAGCCTCCTGAGGTCCGAGATGCCTGAGGAAACCACTTTGGTTGGGTATGCCGATGACATTGCAGCTCTCATTGCTGCACGCAACGTTGAGCTGGCCCAACTAAAGTTGAACCAAGTTATGCGGGTGGTCAACAACTGGATGTCCGATCACGGTCTCTCGCTTGCTCTCAGTAAGACGGAGATCGTGATTCTCACGAAGAAGAGGATCGACACCGTCGTCCCGTTTCGAGTGGGAAGGGAGGTGGTCACATCAACTCGTGCCGCCAAATACCTCGGGGTTATGGTGGACACCAAGTTAAGCTGGAGGGATCAGATCTTCCTTACGGCGGACAAATCCGCTAAGGTAGTCACTTACCTTAGTAGGCTGATGGCCAATGTCGGGGGTCCCCGAGCCAGTAGAAGACGTCTGTTGATGTCCGCGGTCCAGTCCGTGCTTCTTTATGGAGCAGAGGTGTGGGCAGACGCTCTAGATAAGGAGTGCTACGGGTTGCGACTCGCCCGGGTTCAGCGTCAAGCGGCGCTCCGGGTGTGTTCCGCCTACAGGACAGTGTCCGAGCCTGCCGTCCTGGTGGTCGCCGGAGTCATTCCTGTCAAGCTCTTGGCAGGAGAGAGGAAGGCGATTTATCAAATACAAGGCGAGATCGGCAAGGACACGGCAAGAACAGAAGAGCGCTCTCGAACCTTCCAGCAGTGGCAACACAGCTGGGAGCACGACACCCGAGGACGATGGACTGCGCGACTTATCAAGCAGGTCCAACCATGGGTGGAACGGCGGCATGGGGAGGTGGACTACTACCTGACCCAATTTTTGACAGGTCACGGCTACTTTCGGTCGTACCTGAACCGGATGGGAAAGACCGGTTCACCGGACTGCATTTATTGCCCGGGTATTCCCGACGATGCGGAACACACTTTCTTCCGCTGTCCCCGTTGGGAAGGGCCCCGCCTGGAGGCCACACAAATCTTTGGTGCATTTTCGGTGGACTCGGTCTGCCAAAAGATTTTGGAGGATGAGGGCAACTGGGATTGTTTGTCACAGTTCGTCCGGGGCATCCTCCTGGAAAAGAAAACCGATCTTGACCACGAAGTGGCCCAGATCCGTTGATCGAGCGGCTGGATAAGGAGCGAGCCCCACGGGCGTAAGCCAAATTTAGGCCTAGCCTGACGTAATGTGACAAACAATTCCAGGTTAGATTCCTAAAGAGTAGAGGAGGTTTTTAGTAGGTAAATCCGTTTTTAGGGGAGCCCCACACTACAGGCTGGCCATCTGTGTGCGTAATGCATTTTTCCGCCTCTCCCTAAAAAAAATAAATAAATAAACAAATAAAAAGTTGAAAATTTAACATGTTGGTTTATTTAGACTGATTTTGTTTGAATTTTATTAGCTGCAAAAATCCATAATGATGACATGTACTTTGACTTTTGTTGGAAGGAAACCGAATGTTCCCCAGCCTTATGATTAGCTCTAATGGATTCCTTCTAACGAAATTTTCATATAAAACTCAAAAATTCTAGGTAGGAATCAATTTAGCACGTAAAGGGGTCGTTTTATAAGTAATAATATGAAATAAGATGAGGATTTATAGTTTCTAAGTGTACTTAAGTTATGCATAAGATTGTCAGCGAAACGATTTTGAAGAGTCAGAGTTTCAATTGAGAGGTATATTCAGATGATTGAGATAATTCAAACTTACTGTATTTTGTTAATGTAGGATACAGGTTTCCTTAGAAACATTTTAAAACACCTATATCCTGATGAATGATGGCACTAAACCTGTGCCATCATTCATCATTGTCAGATAAAGATGAAATTCCTATAAAACTTGCATGATGTGAATAATTATTAGGGAAGAATTTTTTGAGAGGACTTGAAGCTATGAGAGCGAAAAATAACATATATAGGACACAAAAGTAAATATCTAAGGAAGACTTCTACAGCACGAGTTTAAATAAGTCTCAACTTAAAAGGACAAGGCTTTTTATTTGACCAGGAGACAGTAGGTGATGTTGAGAAGACGATATACAATCTGATGGTCAAGGTCAACACTTGTCTACGGACTCAAAAGGCATCGAGGGTGAGTGAAGTGTGTTTCAATTACTGAAACATTCAGATTATAAATATATATATACTAGCTGACTTACCCGTGCTTCGCAACGGTATAGGGCGTAGGACCTACTCAAATTGCAATGCCAACGTGAGGAATTTTTAAACTTCAGGTGAGCTCGTTCGCTACTCTCACTCATTTTCAGGTTCAGCTCGTTCGCTGTGCTCACTCGCCTCAAGTCTACAATATCCTTTAGTTTTTTATTACAAATCTTCTATACAGGGTGAATCTCGTAAGGTGTCCTAAATGGATTACAGACAAACGCTTTGCCCTACATCCTTCAAACAAAATTATTTCCCACTAAATTGACCCCAAGGAATAATTTAAAAATATTTTTAACGTTGTATAAATACAGGGTGTACCAAAAACTGGGGGTCACAGGTTCGAATCTTGGAAATTTCAAATACAAACATATGTCATATTATACATCATTAGAAAGGTCTATTTAATAGAAACATTTTGGTGAAAACAGAATTTAGTTATCTTTATTCATTTCAAAATGGCGTCCATTTTTGTAGCCAAAATCAAAATTTACGGAATACCCTGTAATTCTTTTATTATTAGTCATAAATGACTTCTGATTTAAAATACTTATTTGGAATAAGCTAAGCTTTAAAATGATATGCCACAAGATCACATTTATTTAAAAATTAAAATTTCCAAAATTTTATATTTTTGAAAATGTTTACATAAACAAAACTCAAAAATTTTAAATGCTAACCCATGTCATTTTGTATACCATCTTGAAGCTCTCGTTGAACTGAGCAACTTTGTAATTTACACTAATGCCGTATCTCTTTTGGTTTTGTAGTAATAGCGTAAAAAGGTAATTTTCCCATATGATTTGCATGTTAATTAATCAGGACATGATAGTATGGCAGTCCTTCTTCCATTGTTGCCTTACCATTAAATTAACATGCAAGTTATAAGGGGAAATAACGTTTTTCCGTTATTACTACAAAACCAAAAGAGATACGGCATTAGTGTAAATTACAAAGTTGCTCAGTTCGACGAGATCTTTAAGATGATATACAAAATGACATTGGTTAGCATTTGAAATTTTTGAGTTTTGTTTATGTAAACATTTTCAAAAATATTAAATTCTGGAAATTTTAGTTTTTAAATAAATGTGTTCTTGTGGCATATCATTGTAAAGCTTAGCTTATTTCAAATAAGTATTTTGAATCAGAGGTGTTTATGACTAATAATAAAAGAATTACAGGGTATTCCGTAAATTTTGATTTTGGCTACAAAAATGGACGCCATTTTGAAACGAATAAAGATAACTAAATTCTGTTTCCACCAAAATGTTTCTATTAAATATACCTTTCTAATGATGTATAATATGACATATGTTTGTATTTGAAATTTCCAAGATTCGAACCTGTGACCCCCAGTTTTTTTTACACCCTGTATTTATACAACGTTAAAAATATTTTTAAATTATTCCTTTGGGTCAATTTAGTGGGAAATATTTTTGATTGAAGGTTGTAGGGCAAAGCGTTTGTCTGTAATCCATTTAGGACACCTTATGAGATTCACCCTGTATATTAATAGGCAAGCATGTTTCGTTTCCTCCTTTTTTCTCAGCTTGTGTGCATCGTAGGAGAAATCCGCGCATACCGTTAAAAAGGTATAGTCCTGTAGATGAGCAGAATCACATTCTAATTCACGTCGGACTCCAGGGCTAAGCCCCACAGGCTTTCAAAGTTCCAATGTTAATCTTATGGGAGAAGGAAAATTAATTGAATCATTAGACAGCTTTTGTAAAAACAACTACAAGAAAAGCAGGAAGAACAGGTATTTAGTTATAAAATTTTTTTAAGCTTCATGGGTCCAGATCAACTGAAATTTTGATCGAATTTCGATCAGGAGGCGATCTCTAGTCTTCCCTTAATACTTTAAATGAGAACATTTGTTTGTTATTAAATAAATTACAGACAACTACTGTCATTTCAAATAGTTCTCATCTGCGATAATGTAAACAAAAATCCAAAACAAATTATTCTTCCTATACGAACTCCATGCTAACTTTAACCTTCTGTGGGGCGGAGCCCATTGGGAATTTTGTAAAATCGCTTCTTATTGTCTGCCTACGCTATGAGAGGAATATGTATGCAAAATCTCATGCTTCTAGGTGCTAAGGTTTGGGCTGTGCGTTGATCGGAATTTCGCATATATATATATATATATATATATATATATATATATATATATATTATTTACAAATACCAACTTTCATAAATTCTATACAGTAGCATTCATCCAAACGTGTGACGAAAGGAAAAATCTCCCTCACAAGGTGTTTGTTTAGCTTAGCAAAGGATATTAAAACTGGACTCCAATAGCTGCTTGTTGTTGTTGGAGTTCTTTATTTACATAATTAAGATAATTAATAGGCAAGCATGTTTCTTTTCCTCCTTTTTTCTCAGCTCGTGTGCATCGTAGGAGAAATCCGCGCATACCGTTAGAAGGGTATCGTTCTGTAGATGAGCAGAATCACATAATTCCCATAGGTTCTCTGGGCTACGCCCTACAGGATTTCAACGTTTTACGGTAATCTCATGGATGAAAGGTAATTTTTTTTGTGGGGGGTAATTTACCCCCACTTCATAAGACAGCTTTATTTGTGCTGTAAGAAAAATACTATCAAATCAGGAATAACATTTGCTTCAGTTAACAAATATTTTTAAACTAGGCCTAATCTGGCCCAGATCAACAAACATTTTGGTCGAATTTCGGATTAAAATAATTTACATTTGTTTTGTTATTAGCCTATAACAAAAAAGTATACAGTTATAAACCCTTATTTTTGCAACTGTAATTTTTATATAAATATTATTCAGATTGCTTTAAATCTTTAAACGACTTACGTTCGTTTTAAATATTAAATACAGTACGTATCTTTGGAAAGTAAGAAATGCTGTCTTTTTTGTGCCGAGTTTTCATATTATGAGGCCCTCGGCGACCAAAATGGTCTAACCGGTACGCCTGGCAGAGATTTTATTTGCTGAGCTTCCGCAGCAGTCCTCCTAAATATCACCACCTGATAACGAATATCATGTACCATTGAAATGTTCAAGAAATATTTGAGAAACTTTTAAATAATCAACAAATCACGCTATTCCAATAGCTAAATCAACCGTAACCTATTTTCGTTCTACGTTGTTAAATAAAGAAATATAAAAATATGTTTAAATAAATTTAATACTCTTGAATTTTGGAAAATTGTTATGCATTTACAAATTCATAAAACAAAGTTTTTATGTACTGTAAAAGTACAACCATTAAACCCTTCCAATACAGCCGTTGAAACACAGGTAGCAGCACCAAGATGTAAATTTCATTTAAGGACTATGATAATTGGTTAAATGGAAACAGATGACTATAGTAAGATGCACGAAAATAGTCCGATGGAAATTTCAACAGCTGTGTTCCCCCTCACCCCCTCTCACCCTGCAATGTTGTCATTTGTTGTTATGTTTACCATGTGTTCACAGTATAAAAATGTGTTTCAGGATAAATTTGGCAACAATGTATCAACTCTCATCGGACTATTTTCGTGAATCCTACTATAGAATAATTTTCAGAAGTTTGTTATTGTTTTGAATTTCAGTAAACAAATATAGCTACTCATTTTGACATTTCAGAGATAGAAAGAACGCTTCCCGTGGCAATAGAAGTAATCCTATCATCAGCGCTTTAATTTAATCTGGTTTTCGAGGGCAAAACTAAAGTTTTTAACATGGGATGTCCCTTCTTATTTGGTTCTGTATAAATTAACACTACGCAGCCAAACATAGCAGGAATGCAACTGCTGACTTGGAGTTTGATTATAGAATACGTTGAAAAGACAAATTGGATATTTTTGTTATAAATAGATCCAAACTATATTTTAAGTCCAAAGTGGACTAAAAATCATTTTTATGACAAATTTATAGATTTTATCGTATATCAAGTCAATATAGTAATTTATTTATATTTAGGTTCTTATTCTAAATAAAAGTCGTTGATTTCACATTATAAAACAATTTTAGTAGGCCTACACTTCCACTAAAACAATTATGGAAATTTGATTACAAACATTTTGGTGTGGTTTATCAATTTCTTAACAACTGTCTTTGTTTCATGTACGAGACCTTGGAACGAGATCCCTCCTAACACATTGTACCAGTTTTTGAAATGACGAGGCTTGTCCCAGACCAACTTTGACCGTCCCCAGTGGATCCAGGACCCCCCCCCCGCCCCCCCCCCCCACGGCTGACGTAGGAAACGTCATCAACGGTCGGGATGTCACCACGGGATACCGATCAGCAGGACAACAAATTGTATTCCTATTAAAAACTTAACTAAATTTCTCTTCCAAATGGATAAATTGAACCTATTAAGTACCAACTATGACATTACAATGTACAGTAGTAACATCATAGAGAGATACCCTACGATTTTGGAACAAAATAAAAATTGTATATCGTAATATAATTTATATATTTAAATCTCCAATTTCCAAGAAAAGCCTTGAAAAAAATGTTAATTTATAATATTAAGGTAGGTAGTTAAAAGTGAACCAATATAAGTTGTAAATATTTGGCAAAGTAAATTTGAGACAAAATACAAACTAACATTTCTTTCTTATAGAGCTAATCGAGTTCTACGTTATGAGGGTCAGCAAACATGTCCATTTGTCTGAAAAGAGATCAAGTTGAGGCGTCATGACATTTAGTCAAGCCTGCGAAAGCAAATAAGAAAGAAATAAAGATCAAGTTGGAATGAGAAAGGTAAAAAACTGTCTACTTAAAAAGTTTGAGCTAATTAAAAAAAAAAAAAACTCCAGTCTTTAGAGTTATGTGTACTATAACAAAACATGGTTATCAAAAAGAATATTACATGAAAATATGTTAGTACCGTTGTATTATTAAAAAAAAATATATTGTGGGGGTTTTAACAGAGTTAACACTTTTAACATTGCTCGATACCTCTCTTATGATAAAGTAGCGTAGCTACACTGACGCTACTAAAAAAGTAGCGGCGCTACAGTAGCGCGCTACAAGTAGCGCGCTACTCCCCAACACTGGATAAATGATAAGTGTATTACATGCTTTTGAAATCATAGTATATGAGGGGGCAAAACTCGCTCTCACACTATAGCCAGTTTAATTGGTTTCGTCATGTGCGTGAGGAGCCGGGGAAATCGGCGGGATGATTTAACACCACACACCAGACACCAGAGGTCAGCACCGCAGGCTCGTGCTGGCTATCAGTCTGTTACTTTCCCTGGCACAGACTGGGGCAGTTCCAAAAACCATGTTCAACTTACGGTTGTTTACACGAGATCTGAGACAGCCCGCCAGGATTTGTGCCGCACATGGGCAGTTTAACAACCTGCATTTGAAATAAATGCAATACTGTACTTTTATAACCTTAGTAATGATTTTACTGTGTATCATTATCTATATATTAATACGCAAGCATGTTTCATTTCCTCCTTTTTTCTCAGCTCGTATACATCGTAGGAGAAATCCGCGCATACCGTTAGAAAGGTATAGTCTTGTAGATGAGCAGAATCACATTTTAATTTACATCGGACACCAGGGCTACGCCCCACAAGCTTTCAAAGTTTCAATGTTAATCTTATGGAGGAAGGAGAATTGATTGAATCATTAGACAGCTGTTGTAAAAATAACTGCTAGAAAAACAGGAAGAACAGATGTTTGAATTATAAAATGTTTTTAAACTTCTTGGGTCCATATCAACTGAAAATTTTGATCGAATTTCGATCAGTAGGCGATCTCTAGTAATAATTAATCAACGCCATGGTAAGAGTCATTTTCACACCTAGGCTAGTATCCCATTACTAAGGAAAACTATTACTAAGGAAAATCGAGTTACTTTACAACGTCACAGAGAGTAATATTTGTTAAATTTTCAAAATTTCAAGGTATGAGTGGCCTAATATAACTATTCAACGTAACACTTACCAAAATTTAAAAAAAATCGGTTGAAAAACGGCGTCCGAAACAGGGGAATAAAAATAACATGTTTTGCAGTAAAGCCGTATGGTTAACATTGCCGACTGCGCAACAATGGGCTACTGGCTCAGGGGTGAAGATGACTCTTAAATAAGCCAACTTGAACATATGTAGCAGAAATTCTAATTGAGATGTCCTTGAGGATCACGGAAATGCCACATGAGATCGCGAATCATGTTTTGATAGCATTCAAATTAAATAGCCAAGAACGCCGTGTTCATGAGCGGTTGCATCAGCCGTGGGAAACGGATTGGACACTAACAAAGTCGGAAAACTAAGCATTAAAACAAGAAACTGCATTAAAAGTACTGAAAAAAATATATTCGGCACATTAGCAACATACTGCTCAAGCAAGGTAATGTCAGAGAACAACCCGTGGAGGGCCCCGCGATCACAGAGCTGTTAATTTTACACCCGCAGTGCGGAGTGCGGAGATAAGGCGGTGCTCTTATGCGCTGAAACCGGTTGTCGACACAGCCGCTGACTGGCTGACTAGTGACTGCAGTGGCAGTGCAGTACCTTACTCTCGGTGCAGTTTGCACCCAACACTGCAGTAGGAGACGCCATGACAGGCACGGTCGTCTAAATCTGATGAGCGTATTCCCAGCAACGCTCTCTTAAGTAAACATCTCAGAAAAATTTTTACACAGTGAGGGTAATCACAGCTTAATGTTATTGATGAGATTTTACTTCACGGGAATAGTCGCTATAGTTCATTTACTGCATTTACTATTATGATAATAACCGGATAAAAACTTTCCATAGTAATTTCTGTATGCCTGGTAAAAATTTATTTCATCTTACATATAAAACACATTTACGAAATGTAATAATGAGGCCTATAAACTTAAAATAGGACAAAGAGGTAGGCCTGCTCAAACTTGCCCAACAAAAAGGTTGAATCAAACCATTTAGGGAAAAGATTTCGACCAAAAAATAGAAAACCTACCAAGAGTATTGTTTTACGGTATTCATTTGGCTTGTATCTGTAAAGAATTTTTAGCGAATTTGAAGTATGATTCTCCTCATCACCCACCGCACCGGAGCGTTTATATACTTACTTTTCAATTCGGATAATATTGATTCGATAGCTCGTTACGAACGCAGTTGGCCAGACGGACGCAACTGCGTCATATCCATCGTGCACCGTCCCACACGAGGCGCGAGCCATCGCCATAACAGCTTCATCAGCGGATAACACGCGATAACTGAGCCGGACAGTGCGGTGTGATGGCGTGTGGGCGTCCCGACCGTCACTGATGGCCCGCAGGCCAACACCTGGCATGTGCGATTATCGTCGCGGTAAATACAGTTATTGTGTAATTTAAAACACTAATTGATAATCCGACCAAATTTTGTATAGATGAAAAAAGTCTATTGCTCTCGGTACAAAATGGGAGTAGGTGAAGCAATGCATGATGCATTTTTTTATCCTCGAGACATTTAAATGGTTGTGCAAAAATGCGAACTGTAATATCGCTCTATCTCTTTTACCCCCTCTTAAAAACCGCAATAGGAATTTTTTACTTAAATATTTTGAAATTTAAATTTGAAAAATAAGA
Source organism: Neoaliturus tenellus (assembly GCA_030545055.2). Lineage (NCBI taxonomy): Eukaryota > Metazoa > Arthropoda > Insecta > Hemiptera > Cicadellidae > Neoaliturus > Neoaliturus tenellus. Next base: position 10,258,957 of record CM061533.1, on the reverse strand, counting down.
AAAGGAAATAAAAATGACAAGCTTCTACATCAATGGTCTGTAATGCTCGATTTCTTCCACGTATCTTTCATGCGGCAACATATAATTTTTTCGGTCGAGATTTAGAGCGTTGGGTAAAACGCTAGCCATTAACATGGCAAATCACCCGTTCATTTCCGTTTTTGAGTAATCTGCTTTAATCTATATCTTCCCTCCCTTTTCGGCGAGAGAATTGTTTCGGAACTTTCCGGGAACCGGGAGCTTACAAACTTCCATGGAACGCCTTTTCGATGCGTTTACTCACAAGGTCGTACTCGACATACGGGTTTAAGGTAGTTAATTTTCAAAATATAATTTGAACACCGCTCAAATAATTAACTTTAGAATACTTTGTCGAACCAGCTTAACGCGGGCAATGTCATTTATACAACATCGCCTTAAACCCCATTATAAAAAATTAAATACAAAATCAAATATTAACTATCAATTAAAGATAAAATTGTTGCATGTTGAAATCCGACATAAGTTTGGTTGAGTAACGAATGATGATGCAATTAAACTTGTGCCTTATTTGGTGATTGACTCGCGAGCAAAGAGCGGCGGACGGAGTTTCGACACTGACCAAAATTGACGACACTTGAAATTATTACTGAAATTAAAATGGAAAACTCTTTCTTCTGAGACGGTTTTAAAAACAATAAAACGTATATCAACTGAGAATTACTTACTATATGAAACAGGAAACCTTTCCCATCATCGGAAACTTACCTGAAAACAAAATGAGGGATTAACATAATGATAACTTGGGCAAACAAATTAATGCTAAACACAGCATACACAATTTACTGAGTACCAAAAAGATTATAATTTGCAATCTAGGGACATAATTGGAGAACCGGTGGCGGAGCCCGGGGAGCAGCGCCCCACAGGAAGAGTCAATTGAAACAATAGCTTAAACTGCCGCCAAATTTGGCACCGACCATGTAAGTTACAATGTACGTGATCGGAGGGACAATGGCTACACATTGACGACGGGGCACGGCCAGCCATCCTGTCTGGATGATAAAGGTGCGACATACACGTAGTGTGTGTGATTGAGGATAACTTTGAGTGTTCGATAAAATAAATAAATATTTTTACTTTTCAAAAAATTAAGGCTTGACATTTTTTTACGTTTGAAATAAAGGTTGGAATGAATTTTTACCAAAACCAAAGGTTCGTAAGTACTTTAGATTCAACCCATTTGCCATATAGAAGTTTGTAATATACCACAAAAAGTCTCCTTGGAAAATATTCTATATAGCACCCAACACGGATAGACATTCTCTCTGCCACTTTTCCCGCTAAAATCAAAATTCATAAAGAAACCCTTAAAATAGCCGTCATGACTCAATAACACGATAAACTAGCTTGTGAGGATGGAGTGAACTGACCAATGAGGTCGTCTTGAAGGCCAGCTTTTTGGGATATGCTTTTGATGGTGTGTGACAGAGATAACTACTAAAAAAAACTGCACAAGTTTACCAAACAGCGAGCTTCAGTAACGATCCAGATAGATAATAAAGAAGAACGTGCAGATACACTAAATTTAAATTTATAAAGAAATAGTTAGAAACGAAATGAATTATTTCAATTAAGCATTATCCCCAAATGTGCCGGACCAATGAGAAAAATGTTCACATGATCAAATTAAAATAGGACCTACACGTGGAAACCTATAACAAACCGCAGTAATTTTGTATACAGTAAAAGGGATTATTCAATATTAGGCCAGGAGGATAGTACAGGCCAGGGGTGATTGAATTCTTGGTAAACTGTCCCATCAGCAGTTATGCAATTACAACAATTTGAAAGGCATAATTCATAATTGTCCAATATTCAAATAAGACAGCCACGATTACCTCATCTAATCCATTATTCATGGGTAAAATTAATCCAAAGTGGTGGACAAACAAGTCGACGGTAATTTGACTGCGGTTGCTTTACCCAAGTTACTTTCTTTATGACAATAAAAAATTATAATGTCACTCAGGATAATTGAAAAGAAAATGAATATCAAACTGAAAGTGTTTGAATTCACTCGGGAATTATTTTGGTCGACCGAATTTAGTATGCTACAGTATTAGGATGCCGATATAGGGTAGGCCTACAAGATTGTCTCATACGTGAAAATATCACATACTACATAGAGATTAAATATATTTGTAACTTTGCTTATTATTGTGTGGAAGGGATATTGTGTGTTATTTTTAAGTCCCAGGTTTTGTTTGGTAAATGTACCTATGAAGTAGCAAAAAATCTGTGTTATACATAATAAAAACACTAAAAAAATTATTTACTAGTTTTACTAAAACAGTAATGCTAAAACTTACAATAAATTTCTTAACTTAAAAAAATATTTATAACACTGTCTAATGTTCAGAACACATTTCGCGGATCTTTGACTAATCCTCTTCACTGGTTTGTCGTAGGTTTTATACTATATCATATATTTTTATAGTAGTTTTGAATAACTTCTTGATTAGCATTATACGTGCTGGTACTGATACTGCCGATGGAGTCTCTGATTGGGCCTGATGATGACCGGTGTGACTGGTCGAAATCGATCGCCATTATAAGATCTTTTATATATATTTACCGTCTTGTAAACAATTACAGTATAAGTGTAAATATATCGAGTATTGTTGGAAGACGTTTTATTATTTCAACCTGGGTAGTTTTGAAAAGTTAAACTTTGTTTTGTTAAGAGTAAAATTAAATTCTAAATAATGATTTCATTGAACCGGCCTCGACTGAAATGTTAATTGAGAAATTAACGAAATTAACGAGGAAATTAATTTCCTTCAATTGGAAATGCGAAAGTAAGTCAAGGGGACATCAGCTGGTAGTGTACCTCATTGTCTTAACAACATTCCTGTTCTAAATGGGTTTCATCAATTGTGCAGTGTTGTCCTTTACAACAAAACCGCAAATAAACAAACCACAAGCAAAACATTACCACCGATACATCGCCAAGACGGACATGTTTATCGTGAGCGCGCCCACAGCCATGCAAGGTTTACAGCTGTAGTGCGCATTGCAGCAGGTATTAGCATACAATGGCGGTGGGCGATGGTCGGTAGCCGTAGGTGATAAGGGGGAGGTGATAACGGCTGGCAAGGTCACGGGGTCACGCGTTATCAGTGAGCGGAATACGTTATCATCAGCTGACTGGTGATAATGAGCGGAGGTGGCAGCAGTGACGCGGTGACAGTCCTTACGTGAGCGGGGAGCAGTGAGCAGTGGAGGGAGATACGTAGCAAGATATGGGTCAGACATGACATAAGACTGTTTCTACAATCAGGAAACATGCAAAGAAACTTTATCATACGGAACCGTATACTGAGTCAAGGGTTCAATAATAATAATAGTGATTTGATAACTGATTGACAATTGAATTGTCTTAGAGTTATCTAACAATATAATTTGGAGTTTTGGCGTTTGCAATTGACGATTTCCAAAACTGATTATAATGTTTCATTGACTCGCGACCATGATGTGATTCAATCTATCACAATTCAGTAGAGTGGATAGTAACTTTTATCTTATAGGTACTAATCGTTGTCATAGAACTACTACTAAATATTAAGAATATGAAGTCACAAAAGCTTTTTAATTCATATATAAAATAAATTGCTGCAACCCCAAAAATAAGTATTAACTCATCCTTGGGAATAAAAAAAGTTCGTTACAAAATACAGTATCAACAGTTAGATTGTTTCAAAATACTGTAACCGCAGTAGGTCGTTAACCTTTGAATCACAAGCGGTTAAACCCACCTTGATATTGAACACCGACCGCTGTTCCCCGCGAAACAACAATAAATGGTTTGGTAAACACAAAACTTCGTGGAACCCGTGAATACCGCAGCACCAGCGCGGTCAGCACTCAGCACTCAGCACTCAGCAACACACGCCGGGTGGCCTTGGGGACGGACAGGTGACGTCATCAGTGGTTCCCGCCAAAACAAACGGCATGTGATGCCGCACGACCTGTCATCACTATATCAGCTGGCAGTGGTAATAAGTTTGGGGACTTCATTGGCGCTAGCGACCTACAAGGTGTATGTAGAATTGGCGATTTTATATATTGACATATTCCTCAATCTGAATTGATCCCACCATCTCAAGTTCTTATCACCCGACCACTTAAGAGTCATCTTCACCCCTGGGCCAGTAGCCCATTGTTGCGCAATCGGCAATGTTAACCATAAGGCTTTTAATGTAAACATGGTTAACATGGCTATGTTTTAACATGATATAGCATTCCCCTGTTTCGGACGCCGTTTTTCAAAGTTGAATAGTTATACTATGTCGCTCATACCTCGGAATTTTGAAAATTTAACAAATATTACTCTTTGAGACGTCGCAAATTAACCCGATTTTCCTTAGTAATATTTGTTAAATTTTCAAAATTCCGAGGTATGAGCGACATAGTATAACTATTCAGCAAAACACTTACCAAATTTCAAGAAAATCAGTTGAAAAACGGCGTCCGAAACAGGGGAATACAAGACCATGTTTTAGCATAAAAGCAGTATGATTATCATTGCCAACTGCGCAACAATGGGCTACTGGGCCAGGGGTGAAGATGACTCTTAAATATCAACTCCTACGAATGAAAATGAGCATCTCGAGGTATTAAAAATCGAATAGCCTCTCATTTATGTAATCACTCGCAAGATAATTAGTAGTCTACATCGGTTATTAACCTGTAGGATCAAAATATTAACAAATTAATTTTGTAGAATCAATGGGGCGGAAATAGATAAAGAACAATAATGGCTGATGTCTATCTCATTGATACATTTTTCTTCACCCTTAAAAATAAAATTTTTTTCACATTGTTGGTATACAATCCGCGACATCCAAAATGCATGTCGACTATTTTAACGTTTCTTGCGCGGGGCGAGAATTTACGCCCCGTGCGGCTGGCCCACGTGCGCGGGGCAGGAATTGTCGCCCCTCTCCCATGCCAACAACCTTGCTTTAGGGTGAGTCCAGCGTCGTTCGGAGAACTTTGTGACCGATTCCCGCGTTTTGTGCTTGGTTTACTCTAACTTTGGTGCGCTTCGCTTCCGGTTCGGCCATTCCGTTATTTCACAGTGCGTTGTTTACAATATGGAATATGGAGCTACCCAAAAAGAGTGAATTGATTGAAAACGTGTTTTCTGAGAAAGAGGATTTAGAATCCAGCTCTGGGAGTATGACTGTGGACGTGTGGGGTTGAAAAGTAGTTAGGGATTGGACAAGGACCGGCACCAGGACCTAAGGACGTGAATTCCCGCCCCGGACGTGACGTCACCAATTTCAGCCGAAATCGACACTGAGACATCTAGATTTAACATTTTGGACATCCTGACATCATTTTTTAGTATTATTGTGTGACTGTGGGCGTGTAGGGCTGAAAAGTAGTTAGGGATTGGACAAGGACCGGCACCAGGACCTAAGGACGTGAATTCCCGCCCCGGACGTGACGTCATCAATTTCAGCCAAAATCGACACTGAGACAAATAGATTCAACATTTTGGACATCCTTACATAATTTTTTAATAAGTAATCACATTATATTTTTTAGCATTTTAGGGTCGTAATACTCAAAATGTTTAGCAATGAACGTGTTAAATACATGCGCCCCTATTTTTAACGATTATATCTTAATTTACCTATATCATTGGCTATACAAGATAACGAGAATAAACTACTCTGCTCATCCAATGCATTTTGATTGATACAAAATTGGAAAATTTTGGTTCGTGTACGCCATGCCAGAGGCGTTGCGATCGATTTTATAATTATTCAGCTGGATTTGCAGGGCTTCAAAAACACTTGAACACAACATGAACAGTACTTTCAGGTAAAAAGGTTTCATCCTTGGTTAAAAGAGTGGTAATACTGATTTACCTGTCATATGTCACTTGTAGGCTACTTCATGTACGTCTCAGTATCAAATAGGTTTAAAAACGCCTATGCCATCAGAAGTCTATTCACGTGAGTAGTCAAAAACTATACGGTATCTTACTTTTTATTCTAGTCTAGACCTAATCGAAATGTGGTTTCGATCCCCATTTCATACAACTAAGGTTAGCGACAGTATCTACATTTAGAATTTAGGTATAAAATAAGGCTGATGACATTTAAAAAAGGGTCATAGTTACAAGTATTTCTAATCAGTCTAAGATTTTTAAAGTAAATCAATCAGTTACCATAACATAAGAAGATCAGTATTTCCACCTCTAGGCTGTGAAACGGTGTTTTACGGGGTTTCAACCCTCATTCGGCTATGGTCGTGGGAGGGGGGGCATTGATGGGCCTGCATGTTAATCCCATTCATCGGTTGCCTGAACCCTGACCTTCAACCCTAAACCCCGTCAGCCCTTTCATCTCAAAAGCGTAAGGCACGCTGATCTCCTTCCCTGCTGATACCGATAAATACCAACGATCCGCTGCAAGTTATAACACATAAAGATATTTAAAATATTTTAGTATAAGTTACTGTAGAAGTTAATAGAGCTAAAACGATAGTTTAAGAAAATTATTTAATGCATAGGAGTATCACGAAAGCACGAATCTGTTATCATTGCCATTTACCACAGGTGTCACGTTATGCTCCCGTGCTTTATCTATGCTGAAAAGGAGTTGATAAGGTATTAGGCCCTCCTTGTAAGGGAGCGGTTTGTTATGATGTTTATGTATATGGTTCAACTAATTGTTATTATTTTCCTGTACTGACAAAAAACTATAACGACTGTCACAGTTGAATATTTGCTAAATGATGCAAATTTGCATTGTTTTTGAACGATGTATGCTCTTAGAGTTATTTGCACACTAAAAAACTTTTTAATTTCCTTATATTTGAAAATGTTAATGGCCACGGGATTGAATTCATAGTTATAATCAGAATAACGGAGGATTTGTGATTAAACATATATTTTATTATTTTATTTTTTATAGAGTTTTTCCCAAAACAAAAAGTTTCATCCTTATAATTCAAAACAATATTCAAGTGTTCATGATTTTTTAAGTGTATAAACTTCAAATTTAGTACTGTATATGTTTTAAAATTTAACAATTTACATAGAGATGACTAATGAGGCCGGACATGTAAGGAGGGGGAGAGGGGGGGGCGAAACAGCGTAACACTAACACGTCACTTGTGTGTGGAACATGGAAAGATTTGGACTGACACATGTGTCGGCTAGGAATATGAATGACATTTACACAACTCGACGAAAATATTTCTCCACCTGCGCTAAAAGTTCTAAGACCAGTATTATTTAAAGAATGATGATTTTTCAGTAGGCTAACTGGTAGGGTTTAAAAGGCAAATATAATACTAGGCAGCTTTTGTTAACGCTAGCACACATAAAAACAATCGATCTACTTACGTAACACTAAAATGTCTGTTAATTGTGTACCTCTGTAAGGAATATGGCATGTCTCCTACCACACTTAAAATGCAAAACAGATAAAGAACACTTTACAACCAAGAAAAATGCTTGCTAACATTCTCCTGATAACCCAAAGACCTTTAATTATGATTGTCATTATCCTTTGCAATGACTACGTAACCAACTGACCTTTAAAACAAACACTTCAACACATCAAATCAATCAAAGTTAAATCAGTTAAACTGATGTAGGCCTGTTGTTATTTACAAGAAAAAATAATGTAGGAGTAGGCCTAGATTTTACTACGACTGGCAATGGCATAAGATGCAGAGAACAAGCCATATTTAAGTTCACAAAGGGATAGTTCTCAGCAGCCAGTGTTTATTTCCCGGAATGTTGGTACAGTGCTCCGCTAATCACTGCGCAGAGCCGGGGCCTACGCCCCGGCAGAGCGCTGCTGCGCTGCTACACTGCGCCGCGCCGGTAGAGGTAGTCTATAGTGAGTGAGGATGACAGCAATTACAGTGATAATTAACCTAACTGTAGCACGGCCGGGCATGACCCGGTAGATGATATCGCCGCCGCCGCGCCGCTGAGCGCTCACGCTAATGTCATCACTCCCAACTAGCATGAGTTTGGTGATTTAGTTGGATAGAAGGGAAGATTGAAACCGCTATATCGTGTGAATGAGCTTACTAATTTAAAAGGGTCCTTAATAACTTCTACTTCAAGCCTTAAAGCGCGCAGTTCATGCAATAATTAGGAATTTTCTAAATTATCAATTACGTTATTAAAATGGTTTTACCGGGTGTCCCATAACAGCCCCCCCTGGTTAGTTTTTGAAGAGCTGTATATATTCAAACGAACGTCGATACACGTTACTAGGGTAATGTAAAGAACTTTTAAGATTTTAATACTCGAGTATAAAAATGTCTCAAAATTATGTTTTAAGAACATTTCACTCATAAAATTGCCATTCACGCATAACTAATATTATTTCCAATATGGCGGACAAATGATTAAATTTGTAAAAATTTGATGTTTGTATTATGAAAAAAACATCTTAAAACACAATTTAAGAAATTTTTATACCTGAGTATTTTTTATTTGATGAATGGTTCAGGAGATATAGGCAATTCAAACTTGCCCCATATTATTCTCATGGGACTAAAAGTGGCCTTCCAATGGCTAAAGCTCCCTAACCAATAAGTTTAGAGAAAAATGTTAAAAAATAAAAGAGTCTCAAAAACACGTGTGGAATCCAAAAATATTGGGGATATTAAAATATCGTATTTACAATTTTTTAGTTACCCCCAGCAACCCCTATTTGGGGGTGGGGGGTGAATTTCAAAATGCCACCAAAAAGTAATATACATTACCCTAGCAACGTGTATCGAAATTCGGTTGAAAATTAACAGCTGTTCAAAAATTAACCAGTGGGGACTATTATGGGACACCCGGTATAAGCTAAATAAGAACAACGGTGTCGCTGAAGAGGAATATAGTTTAGTTGAAAGGGTACACGACACCTTAATTCTCCTTTCCATCCTATTATTGTTTGAAAATATACCATAACAACAACTCTCATCATATACTCCACCTTTATTGATTTTGATAGAGCCCAGACCTATACAATGAAACTTACTGAATTGAAAAATATATGAATATGTTATGGCAAAGTTTGACGCAATAGATTAGAAGATATATAGTGCATTTTACAACTTTTCAGTTTGAATAATAAGTTATAGAGAAAGAAAATGTAATGTAGTCCCCTAGATATGAAATTAAAATGTTTGATTAGGTTACAAGCGACTCCCGAAACCTCTAAACAGGAGTAACAAACCTTGAGATGAAAAGTAGCTTTGGAGAAAAATATCAGAAGATGAAATTTCAAAAGTATAGGCTTCTCCCCCAAGTACTGTATACGAGTACACGTATAGTGCCTCCAGCACCTGGAGTATTGTGTGTGAACACTTCGGTACTCTTGAGCCCGTTGCGCCGACCTACACAACGCATACCTTGTGTGTTATAATAGCGCACGTCTGGCCGGCCCGCCCCCGCGCGATCGGTAATGGCGAGGTTCGGATATTCACGAGGCGTTGTTTTGTCCACGAAACGCTAACACAAATAAGTGCTGGCCGGAGGGAAGTGTTGTTTATAATCAACTCGACAACGAAATTTTGTACGCAAGTCATCTCTTTAGAAAATAACGACATTTTAAAACTGTCTAAAGAATGGTTTTTAATGTTTCAGACGGTTTATGAAAGAGTTTCGACCTGCTAATATGGCTCCGATTTCGCTCGTGTGCCTTAGGCTAAGCTAACAATAAGGATAATCCCGTACCGTTAAACCTCTTTGAACTTTGAGAAATTTGAAGTATTTGCTAAGTTATTTGTGTCTGCTCAATATACCGAACAACTAATATTCTTAAATCATTTTATTTCTCAATTTATGGTAGCCTATCTAGCCATACAAATGTTTGAAACATCGTAGAAATATCTATATTTATCTGACAATTAAAATATTTACTTTGTATGATCAGTAAAACATTTCCTTTTTTGTTTAACATTCAGTAATTATTGTACATAGACATAATACTATGTAAAATTATGAACCAAACGATTCCAACACAGAAAAGTGAACATCATGAGCATAAACGAAGAATTTTCCCTGGCCTTCAAAGCGTCATACAGATTCGCATATCTCGTCGTGATCTCGAGTTACAAAATGTGTGAATTTGCATTTTCACACGGCTTCTTGTGGTTATTAGTTAAAATAAATATTCCGGTAACGCGATCAAGCCTCATTGTTCCTGCTCATGAGAAACTCCCATGGAATGACACGAATGTGTAACAACGTTCCCGTGAGCGTCGAGCATTTGACCAATGTTATACTTAGTCAAATAAATATGACTACTATCCATTATGAGTGTTTATTTAATTGAAACGCGATTCGTGAAACTCAAATTAGTCCTACTGTAAACCGAAAACAATGGTTTTGATGATTTTATCATGGTACATTTTATCGTCGTTACAATTTTGTTCAACAAGTTTCCTTGCAATTTTAGTTTAGAACAATAGCAATACTGTACTCGGCTTATCAAAAGATAACAGTTGGATGATGTGTATTATCTCACCAAACCGATGTTATCTTACAATAAACAGTTCTTATCGAAGTGAATTACTGTGATTGTTTTAGCACTGTGGAAACGCTGTGAACACAATCATGTACCTACCTACAACAGCAAACATTTAACGCCCGAAACATGTTAAAATAAGGACCGTACCAACTTCAAATTTGTTAGCAGTGACCGAAATAATAACCTAAAATAAATTCTATTTCAATTTATTCATTTAAATTTAAGACCCTTTTTAAATAAGATAGGTAATTATGAAGTGGCCTGCACATATGTAGGCCTATTATAATAGAGAGTTAAAGGTAAAAGGTAGCCTATAATAACCCTGAACCATGATACAGTACCGTTAGTTGACATTTGAGTAGGTTTATTACCGATTGTGACTGACTGATTTTATTGCCACACATAAGTTAACCATTAAGAATCAACGACTAATGAATGACAGCTGGGTCACATAATAAAAACACTCCTTAAAATTTTAACTAAGGAATGGATATTAGAAGGTATTCGGTGGAATTTTGCAAACTGAGTACAATGTACAGCAAAAAGTACATTACAGTATTTTGAACCTAGTGCATATAAATCTCCCAAATCTCAGCAGGAAGATTCTTGCACACAACACAATACATCTGTAGAACAACCAACACTAAGTTATAAACCAACACTGAGCACTACCTTTAGCGAAAATCCTGTCATCGGAGGAAGAGAGCAGGAACATTTTGCTAGCAAATCACCAACACATTTCACAGAACAATCGCGGAACGGCCGGCCAATTAATACTGGGACGTCTACGCGACTACTGACTGGACTGAGACGATATCGCAGTGGCAGCGGCAAGGCGAGCGGTACTGGCCGTGCTGCGAACATCAGCCACCGTCTACTACCCGTTCCGCAAAAATCGGCCTCTTTCGTTACAATCACTTTCTCATAATTTCCCTTTCCTTTGAGCGATAATTGTGTTGCATCCACCGAATGTCTGTTCGTTGACACACTTTCTGTCGGATCGTTAATGCAAACAGCATCCTCTCTGCAGGAATGTCTGAAAATCGAAGCTGTCAAATCAACAGCATCCTCAAGGCAACAGTAATGAGTTTAATAGTTTCCTGTAGAAAACAGAAACTATTAAAAATTGAAATAGTAGGCTACGATAGTTGGTACTTCAAACGACATACAAGAGACATACCAGTTAGTACTTCAAACGAAAAGTATTTATCGTTTAAATTTGTATGAACCATTTTAAAGTCTGAGGAAAGTGGTACTTGTAAGGCTTGTAATAAGGGAGGCACCCGGCTTCTTCTCTGACTCTTTGGCAGGCCTTCGTCATTAATTATTCAAAATGACGTCAGCAGCAAAAGTAGTTTTTAATTAATTTTAATTTTCGAATCACAAGAGGATCTTTTACCGTAATAATAATTCTAAATTTTAATTTAATCTAGAAATACTTTATGGACAGTGTCTTTTAAGATTTTTTATTTGTTAATGACAGTTGTGTATTTGTTAATTAAATTTAACGATTTCATGAAGAACCTGGAATTTTCTACAAGGATGTGTAATGTATGGGTAATGTATACATTCATTGAAAAACATCACGATGTTGACGTCAAATATATATTTGTCAAATACCACTCACTCACGTATCAGAGTATCTCAAAAACTATAAGGCCTAGAGTGTTAAAACTTGGCATATACCTTCATCTTTGCTAAAAAAACGCTCACTAAGAAACGGTTTTGCAAAATTCCGTCAGGGCTCCGCCCCACACGACTTCAAAATTTCGTCACAATGTTATTCTTATGGAGGATTTTTAATACAAATCAAAGCAACAACGAATCTCCAAAAGGAGAGAGCATGCAGGATTGAAATTTGGTATAGACGTTCCTTTCTACCCATTGATGCTCACTAAGAAACGGTTTTACGAAATTCCTGCAGGGCTCCGCCCCACCCGACTTCAAAGTTTTGTTACAATGTTATTCTTATGGAGCACTTAAAATACGAATCTAGGAAACAACGAATCTCCAAAACTATAGGACCTACAGGGTTGAAATTTGGAATGGTAGTTCCTCTTTGCATATAGGTGCTCACTAAGAAATGGTTTTGCGAAATTCCTTCAGGGCTCCGCCCCACACGACTTCAAAGATTTGATGTAATTAGCTGTTGAAGATTCAAAGCTATCAGCTGTTGGTGAAATAATACATTTTAAAGAATGACATAACCATATGACAATATTTTTATCTTTGTAAACAATTTAACTGGTGTAAAAGAGTTTAGGTTAGGTTAGTTAATTTACTTTGTCAAATACTACTCACTCGGTATCACCGAATCTTTATAACCATAGGGTATAGGGGGTTGAAATTTGCCATGGACGTTCCTCTGTGTTAAAAAATGCTCATTAAGAAACGTTTTTGCATAATTCTTTCAGGTCTCTACCCCAGAGGACTTCAAAAGTTCCATTCAATATTATTCTTATGGCCAATATTTTATACAAATCAAGGCAACAACGAATCTCGATGTTAAAATTTGGCATGGGCGTTCTTCTTTGCTCATAGATGCTTACTATGAAACGGTTTTGCGAAATTCCATTAGGGCTCCGCCACATAGGACTTCAAAAATTCTATCTAATGTTATTCATAGCTAATTTTTAGTTCGAATCTAGAAAACAATGAATCTGAAAAACTATAGGATCTATGAGCGTTCCTCTTTGCTCATATGTACGTGTTCACTACGAAACTGTTTTGCAAAATTCTATCAGGGCTCAGCCACACACGATTTCAATTTTGTCTAATGTTATGCTTACCAATTTTAAATATGAATCTAGGGAACAACGAATATGAAAAGCCACATTACTTAAGAGGTTGAAATGTTAAATGGAAGATACACTTTGCCTATAGGTGCTCACTAAGAATCGCTTTTGTAAAGCATCTTTAGGGCTTCGCCCCACAGGACTTCAAAATTACTTTTGGGACCTACATGGTTGAATTTTGGCATGGACGTTCCTCTTTGCTCATAGGTGCTCACTAAGAAACGCTTTCACAAAAATCCCTTCAGGGCTCCACCCCACATCCCACATGTTTTCGAAATTTCAATATAATGTTACAATTATTGTCAATTACAATACGAATTGAAAGAAACAACGAATATATAAACTATAGGGCCTGCGGGATTGAAATTTGGAGTAGTCTCTTTGGTCATGGGTGCTCAATAAAAAATGGTTTACTCATTTCCTTCATTGCTCTGCCCAAAATAACCTCAAAATTACTATAGAGCATACAGGGTTAGTTTTTGGCATAGACGGTCATCTTTCCTCATAGGTATTCAATAAGATACTAGATACTGGAGGGGAAGCAATAAAAATACTCGAAGGGCCTGAGGTAAACCATTAAAAAGAACTTCAAAAGAACCTTCAAAAGAGAGATGATGAGATGGAGGTATATTCAAAACAAGAGTAAAGAATGTTATAAACAATGACATGTTAGTTAAAATACAAATATTAAAAAGATATGATAATGAAAGTAAATTATTAAACTAATAAGGCGTGAGTTGCTACATGTATTACTTTATATAAATTGAGCAAATACAGTTTTGAAAATATAGTTTTTGAAGTCTTTTAGGGCTCCACCCTAAAGGCACTGGTCTTAAAAATTACTCTATGGCCTACTGAGTTAAATTTGACATTGATGTTCCTCTTTGGTCATGGGTATTCACTAAGAAAGGATTTTGTGATTTTCTTCTAGGGCCCCACCCCACAGAACCTTTAGGTTACCGTAGAACCTACAGGTTAAAATATGACGAGCACATTTATCTTTACTCAAAGGTACCAAGAAACGGATTTGCATATATAGTTTTTGAACTCCTTAAGAGATCCGCCCCTCAGGACTTAAAAATCTACGGGGCCTACGGGGTTGAAATTTGACATGGATGTTTCTCTTTGCTCATAGGTATTCACAAAAAAAATGTTTTGGAAATATAGTTTTTGAATTCATTTAGGGCTACGCCCCACTAGACTTAAAAATTACTCTATGGCCTACGACGTTGGAAATTGACATGGACGTTCCTCTTTACTCATGGGCATTCACTTGAAAACGATTTTGCAAATTTCCTTTAGTGCTCTATTCCCACAGAACCTTTAAGTTACCATAGATCCTACGGGGTTGAAATTTGACGTGGAAATTCCTCTTAACTCAAAGGTAGGCCTACTGAGAAACTGTTTTGGAAAAATAGTTTTTGAATTCCTTTAGGGCTGCACCGCACTGGACTTAAATTACTCTATGACATACGGGGTTAATATTTGACATGGGTGTTCCTCTTTGCTCATAGGAAGTCACCAAGAAACGGTTATGGAAATATAGCTTTTGAAAGGCTTTAGGGCTCCGCCCCGCACTGGACTTACAAATTACTCTATTGATTTGACATGATCGTTCCTCTTTGCTCATAGGTGCCCCGCTTTTACTATTTCAATGTATTAATCTTAATTTATATCTTAAGGAAGAAGATTTCGGAGGTCTTAAAACAAATTAAAAATTAAATTCAACACGGGCGAAGCCGTGACAGGCAACAGCTAGTGCTTACATAAAGTTAATCGCAAAAACATACAAGAAACCGGAATATGATTCAAGGACGATTTTCTTCCTGATAAACTAAGAGAAAAAAATGTAATACTTGTTGGATGTGAAAATTGTGGTAGCATTTTTAGATGTGAGGGCTTGACTTACACCGCTGAGGTATTATGGATCCCGGTGATACAGAAATGACGGATCTTCGTCACAGGGTGTAGAAGGCTGGTCTTCTTATTCTCAGGGCAAAACAAAATCGTAATCGTGTCAGATGATGATGGAACCTCAGCAGTCCTAGCCCTTTTCCAATGATTAAAAATAGTAAAAATAATCGTATTTATATAGGATAATGGTTGTTTTAATGTTTTGCTGAATTGATATTTTAATCTGACAGGCAAAATTGTATAATTGTTGAGTGGTGTCTAGTCGATCTCCACCGTCGGTATTTAATTAATTGGTAGTTGTATCTGCTAATATAGGACCAGTTACGTATTATTGATGGTAGTAAGGTAATTGAAAGTCCTCAGTCAGTTGTTTTTTTTTTCCAGAAAGGCTTTCGAAGATGACACCACTTGGAGTGATGTGATGGTTAGGTTTAGACAAATGAGTAAGTGTCGGTGTTGTGATGAGTGCAGATTCAAGTCATGTTTCCCGAATCTTGTCATCTTTGAATGGTCGTCTTGGCTACTCTTATCCTCTCATCTTCTGTTGTTTATAGTTTTTCTCTTATCTCCTCTCGAAGCTTCAGAAGTTGTTCCTCGGTAGGTTTGTTTATATAGCCTTATTACTGTGACGGCAAGGCAGTTGTCAAGATCATCTACCGCTAGCAGTTACGGTAGTTGTTGCTTGTTGTTGATAGTGGTGTTTGTGCCTTCTTATCCTCGATGCCCTGTTAGCAAAATAGTTGTTCTTTAGGATGGTAGTACATATACAACTGTCCATTCCCATCCTGAAATCCTGCCGGCAAGGTAGTTGGTATATATGGTGGTTCTTCAGGACAGTGGTGTTGATGTAGTTACGCATTCCTATCCCTGATACCTTGCTGGAAACGCAGTTGTGGTAGTTGTTCTTCTTCATATATAGTGGTAGTTTTGCATTCCTACCATTGATCTTCTGTTGGCAAGACAGTTTTAGTGGTTTTTCTTAAAGATAGTGGTAGTTGTGCATATCGATCTATGACCCAGCCGGCAAGGCAGTTGGGACGCTTCAGGAT
The DNA here is from genome assembly GCA_030545055.2 of Neoaliturus tenellus. NCBI lineage: Eukaryota > Metazoa > Arthropoda > Insecta > Hemiptera > Cicadellidae > Neoaliturus > Neoaliturus tenellus. The sequence continues at coordinate 10,242,652 of CM061533.1, read as the reverse complement.
AGTGATAGTTGTGCATTATTCATATCCTTGATCCTGTATCGGCAAGGCAGTTGTGGTGGTTGTTCTTCAGGATAGTCGTAGCTGTGCATTCCTATCTTTGACCCTCTATCGGCAAAGCAGTTGTGGTCATTGTTCTTCGGGATAGTGATAGTTGTGTATTCCAATCCTTCATACTCTAACGGCAAGGCAGTTGTGGTAGTTGTTCTTCAGGATAGTTGTAGTTGTTCATTTCTATCATATCCTCTGTCGGCAAGGCAGTTGTGGTGGTTGGTCTTCAGGATACTGGTATTTAAGTACTGTATTCCTATCCTTTTCCTAGTGCAAGGCATCAGTTGAGTAGCTGTTCCACAGCGTAGTAGTTTTGTCGGCAGTACTTGTAGGAGTTGTCGGCGTGACGGATCGATGTCCTGATCTAGCGTGGCGCGGCGGCGAAAGCGTGACCGCGGTGACGCGTGACAGACCAGCAGCTGCCTCTACCGCGATCTGGTCTCATTCATGCGGTGACGAAATACCGGTACTGTACCAAACTCACCGGTAGAGCTGAGTACATACTGTTGTGTATAGAAGTCCCATAGTTCCGCATTCACGTTACCATCACATTCCTACCACAGAGACGTAATATGTGTTCACACTAAGATTTTGGGACTCTTTATGATCGAATAATTTAGTGATTTGGGCTCTGACCCACGCAAACAAGTTGACATCATACTGCATGCTTACTGTGTAAGGATCACTTATGTATTGTTACATTTTCAGTTCACCACATTGAAGGTAGGGTAACTACTGCACTTCAAATAAAAACCATAACGAGGGACAAACGTAACAATCTCTTACGCAGAAAAATATGCGTATATTACGATTGCTAATCTCTTGAGTAACAATTACAATTAATTAAAATAATTTATCGATTGTTAAAGATTCTGCGAGGATTTCATTTCGGTGACATCAAAACGCATTTGGGTTAAATTCTCACCGTGAACTAAAACATATAAATTTTAATTCGATGAAAACAAGTGCATGTCTTACATGTAGACAAAAAAGTTGAAAATCGATCCGCATTTAAATTTTTAAACCGACATTTTTTTCAAAAAAAATATTAACATACCATGAGTTTGACCAAAGATGAATCTGTTTCATCCAGAATAAACACAGATTCATGCTTTTATAGTTATGTTGGTTAACCACAAATTATCGCTCTACACTCTTTTATATCCCAAATTTTCAAGTTCGTCCTACATTATCGCAAGAGGTAGCCAAAACTGATCACTTTCCTCCAGCACATTCAATCAAGAGTATTAACGTGTTGCCAATAAAAGCAACCAGAGCGTGGTAGAGTGTGTGGAGCGTAGTATACTGGCTGAGAGTGAAAGTTGGGATACACTCGAACCAATAATGATTGCGTGAAGGGAGAGAGAGAAATGAAAAGTGAGAACTACTTGATTTATTGCCAAAACGTTGGAAATGATACAAATACATTAAACTACGGAACATATTTTCGACTGGTTTGAAGTTTAACTAAAGAGGGATGTAGAGGGAAGGATATTGGTAAATTCACTGACGATGTGCAGTTTCTTTTATTTTTCTGATTAGTGATTCGGTTAGTTTTTTTACACATATAACTTATAGATCGTTGCATCAATATTCCCAATTTGTTAATGGTCGAACTACCTAGAACCGTGCAAACAATCAAATCTATATTCTTCTAGTAAAAAGATTTTACACTAAATTAGTTTACAAATACATTAAAATACGGAACATATTGGCGACTGGTTTGAAGTTTGAATAAAGAGGGATACTGTATAGTGAAGGATATTGGTAAATTCACTGACGATATGCAGTTTCTTTTATTTTTCTGATTAGCGATTCGGTTAGTTTTTTTTACACATATAACTTATAGATCGTTGCATCAATATTCCCAAGTCGTTAATGGTCGAATTACCTAGAACCGTGCAAACAATCAAATCTATATTCTTCTAGTAAAAAGATTTCACACTAAATTAGTTTGCATGCTGAGCATTATCCTGCTAAGAACAACGGGATGGACCATATTTTGTTAAACTGAATACATAATTAACTACTGTAGAGCCGGAGATGCAAGCTTGGCTGTACGAGCAGTCAAAACATGTTCTCATCTTGAGAGTGGATTGAATCAAACCTTAGAAACTAACAGGTCTCAGCATTTTACATTGTTTGGTGGATATGGAGACCCAGCCGAACCAAGATGCACGTCTGCTTCAAATGGACATTTTGCACTTGTGTCCAGAAGTATTGGATGTTGCATGGCAGGAAAGGAAAGGGAGACAAACGGAATAAATTGATTACTCAGAGGGCCAACACCCTTGCTCCTGTGACGACTGACTGGACAGGGTCGAGGTGCGCCGATGGTCAGTCAGGATCATAAAAACCAGGGTCGAGACTGACGTTCAGGGTCAAACTTGGTCAACTTCATCACTAAATCACTAATTTGAGACAGGGACCTCACACAGTGGGTATTTTAACCAGAATATGAATGAGAGATGAGTGTAGGATGATTGTGGCGCGATCTTGTAGTCCTGTTACTAACTAAGGCCGACATTCTCCTTAGACAGGACTGGTAATTAATAGCCCAACAGCCAATGGTATCTAGGGACCTACAGTTTAACGTGGGATCCGAACCACAATTCCAACCTCCCATATACGAATTGGTCTAATTATGAGGATGGTCTTTATGGATGAACTAATGTTCACTAGTGCGGACGTGAACAGCAGAACAAAAGTTTCATGATTCGGATAAAGAGATTTAAAGTTGTCCTGGGACTATGCATGCCGTATGAACGCAGCGGTACAACGCAGGAGGGCGTTGCAGCAGCCACATCCGCTTGCGCCTATCTCATCTGACCGTCTACCGTCTACCGTCTACGGACGCTCGGCCACGTCAATGAATCATTCAATATTGACGTCCGTCTGCGCCCCGAACTGCATCTCAATCAGTCTCCATTGTCGACGACCATCAATTTGCTGTCTCTTCTAAAACATGGGTTTCGTTCACGAATGAACAGTTGACATCGTTATGATTCGTGGTTTGATACCTGAAACATTTTTATTTTCAGCCTCTTAAGTCTGGCTAGAAAATAATCAGATGAAAATCATTTTTATTGTGTCTGTATTTGCCTGGATTCTCGTTGGATGGACATGTGGTCCTTGAACTAAGGTTTGAAATAAGTAATGTATTAACCTCCTACTTTAAGCCTGGTCAATTCTGATGATCGTCTTGATGAAATCAGGCCTGACTAAGGTTTTATCCTCAGGCTTTTCTGCTCAAAACCTTTGACTTCAGGATATCTGATCAAATTTCGGTTCTGATGCATTCTAAAATACTGTATAGCAATCAGATCTGATCGTCCTGAATTGCGTTTTTCATGAGGGTTGTGCGATGAAAATATGAAAGATAGAAGAAACAATTTAAGTTGTAACGACGTTAGTTAGGGGTAAGGTGAAACCAATCAAGAAGTAGTGAAACAAATGAAGTATAAGTTACATTTTGTTTTAAAAATAGAAGGATAATATAATATAAACATCTAAAATATAAAAAAAAAACATTTTTAAACATTTTTATTCTAAGGAATGTATTACATATCAGAAAACACGATTCAAACAATCACGAAATAAATATTTTACATTCTTTCAATTTAAAAATGCATGATAATATTTGTACCTAAAACCAAATAAATTCTAATTAAAGCTGCTGTTTCCAAGTAAAATATGATGTTGGGCGATAACCCAATCAAGCCATAAAGTTGGCAGGAATCCTTTTCCAATTCCCGCTAGGAATATTCCGCTTCACGCAGTCTCGAGAAACAAACTAATTACTCGAGTGGCGGCGTGCACTGTCACGCGGTTTATCATGGCCGGTCTAATTAATTGCTCACGCTACCCACCCCCACGCTACAGAGTACACTCCCTGACGGGACATCTACGCGATACGGGACACGCCAGTGAACCGCTGCAACAACTGGGCAAATCTATGATCATAACTTGAGGGACTGTGCGACCCTTGCCCATCGACGTCGATGTGGTCGCACAACAACTGCGCGAAAAATTCCTTCGATTTGCATCAACTGTGCGAAAACCGAAAAGGGTCCCCCAAAAATGAGCATCAACTGCGAGAAGCCAGAGCCAGGTATACGGTAGTTGGCGGCGGAAGAAATCTCCTAGTTTACATGTTCATTCCAACCTCCCATATCACTAAGTGTGGTAAAACTCTTGGCTTTGGCACTAGTATTCGTAACTATTTAAACGATTTTCTTAACTCCATACTCCCCATGTTATTTTATTGGTTATTTCGGTCCGTTACGGTGTAGTTTTAAAGGGACATCACCCACGTTGCCTTGGATATTTTGTAAATAGTCTATATGTTTTTGAAAGTGTACGAACTGTAAATATTTTGTTGTTTGCTTTGTAAAAGTAGGCTCACTTATATTTGTTGTTAAAAATAGTTGAATTATATTTTTAACGGAGACATTTATCAGTGAAAGAGTATAAAATTTAATGGTTAAGGCCGGAGAAAAAGTAATAAACTAAAAAATATTTTAGTTTTTCGTTTAATTTTAATCTTATGTAAAATTATCTAATTTGCAAATATTAAAACCGTATGTTGTCTCAAGATATGATAGTAAAATAGACCCAAAACTTCGCGCAGTTAATGCACGTCTCAGATCGCCCCTTGGAGCGTTTCGCGCAGTTGATGCATCCCTATCTACCTGGCTCAGGACAATTCGCGCAGTTGATGCATCCCTATCTACCTGGCTCAGAACAATTCGCGCAGTTGATGCATCCCTATCTACCTGGCTCAGGACAATTCGCGCAGTTGATGCATCCCTATCTACCTGGCTCAGGACAATTCGCGCAGTTGATGCATCCCTATCTACCAGGCTCAGGACAATTCGCGCAGTTGATGCATCCCTATCTACCTGGCTCAGGACAATTCGCGCAGTTGATGCATCCCTATCTACCTGGCTCAGGACAATTCGCGCAGTTGATGCATCCCTATCTACCTGGCTCAGGACAATTCGCGCAGTTGATGCACGCCCGTCGACGTCCATCAGAATGAGAGGAGGCCTTGTTGCACGCTCGTGCATTACATATTAGGGGAAATGTTGCACTTTGGAAAGGTTGACAGGATTGCTCTGCCCAATATTAAACATTAAGAAAGCTTCCCTTCTCCGAGACTTTGCCAACTATACCATAGAGAGAGCAAGTCGTGACTAGCCTTGCCGGAGTGTAAACTCAGAAGAAAGGAACATCTAGGAAGGAACATCCAGACCGAAGCGATTTCATACACATAATAATTTCAAACTATAGATCGCCCACTGGTCGAAATTCGAACAAAAATTCAGTTGATCTTGAGCCTTTTATTTCAATTAGTTTAAAATTTGTTTTTCATCACTCTGTATACGAAAGTGACAACTTGCCGTACAGCTGAGACCTTGGAAAGTAGTCATTTCCCAAACTGTCACCGTCAGCTGATTTTACTGACCTGTACGAAAAGTAATGTATGTAAACATTACTTTCCGTCCAAGGTAAACAAACTTTTCCGTACAGCAACAATCAGCTAGGTTTAAAACAAATAAAAATTTTGAATTCCAGCTTTGTTTACTTTGACCAATGGCGAAGAATTTACAAAAATAATCCTCCTTTAAAACTTCCACATTTATTAATAGGCTAATTGCGTCGTGATGAAAAGTATCGTTCACAACTCGTCCGGAAAACCCATTTCCAGGCTCGATTGTGTTTTCCACGCTCGGCTTCGCCTCGCGCGTAAAACACTATCTCGCCCAGAAATGGGTCACTTTCCGGACTAGTGGTGAAATCTTCTATATCTATAAAAGGCAAAGCCCTCACTCACTCACTCACTGACTCACTCATCACTAATTCTCCAACTTCCCGACTAGCTAGAGTGCTGAAATTTGGTATACTCATTCTTTAGGCTCAAAATAGGAAAGTCTGACTATTTTCATATTAATATTCACAAAGGGCTACGCCCTAGACGTCCTCCAAGTTCCCATGTTATTCTTATGGAAGCAACATTTTTGTATTCTAACATATGATTATGGATATTGAATTAGGTTTGTTTACATCTGTCACATGATGATTCATTCAAGAAAATGCTTATAAGCATAGACGTAACCAGGTGTAAAATATATTGTTTATTTATGTTTGACATTGTCAATATTATAGTGATGTACTATTACTTTTTTTGGTTGCATTAAGTGCAGTTTACTTTATTTCGTATTTTATTACTATATAATTTTTTTGAGCGGAGCGAGCGAAGCGAGCGAAGCTCCTATACTACACTCTGGCTTTTTATTTACAAGTACTCTTCCTGAACGGCTGGAGTGATCCTCACAAAATTTTGCTCGGTCATAGTAACCATATATGGGAAGGTATAAATCTGAAATGGTCCAAATCGGACATAAGGGTTCTGCCCTACGGCCCTTTAAAGTTACCATGTTATTTTAATAGGAGAAATATTTTATTTGGTTTGTTTACTGTGTGTTGATTATACAGCTGTTATTAGGACCAAATTTAACTGCAGACTGTTACTATCAGCTGTTTGTGAATACATTAGTTTTATTTGAAATTGTTGTTTTGTTTATTTTAGTGGTTTATTTAACTTTGTACGTGAATGAAATAGGTGCAAATCTTGGACGACGCACAATTTAATATCTTGTAAACATATAATACCCCGTCGCAGCAGACCTGCGTAATCAAAAATTATTAGAGTATTACAGACTTGTGGAGAGTAAGCGCAGCGAACAACCTAAATCTGGCGACGAGTGTGTGCAGCGAATGAGCCGACCGAAAAGGTGAGTGAGCGCAGCGAACGAACTAAATAGACGGCGAGTGAGTGTAGTGAACGAGCTGACCCAAATTGCAAGTGAGCGCAGCGAACGAGCTAAATCCTGACGGCGAGTGAGCGTAGCGAACGAACTCACTTGAATTACCTATAAAACATTTGCTATTATTGATTTTAAAAAAATAGTCGCTCCGCTCAATATTGCAAGCAGACAACTGCATTGTATACCTAGTACTGTTCATAGGTACTAACAAACAGTTTTGCAAATATAGTTTTTGAAGCACTTAAGGGCTCCGCCACACTGGATTTCAAAATTACTTTAGGGTATTCGCGGGGTTGAAATTTTTGACATGGTCGTTCCTCTTTGCTTATGGGTGCTCACTAAGAAGCTGTTTTCCCATTATAGTTTTCGATATTTTTATAGGGCTCTACCTCAAAGAAGCTGACAACTACTGTATAGCCACGTGTTGAAATTTGACAAGGACGATCCTCTTAACTCATAGGTACTATCTATCAAATCTAAGAAACGTTTTGCTAATATAGTTTTGAAGGTTTTTAGGTCTGCACCTGACTGGACTTTCAAATTACTCTAGGGCCCACGGGGTTGAAATGATGGAGGATTCCCTTTGCTCATGGGCACTCACTAAGAACAGGGTTTGCAAATATACTTTTTAAAGCAGTTTAGGGCTCTACCCCACTGGATTTCAAAATTACATTAGGGCCTTCACGGGGTTAAAATTTGACATGGACATTCCTCTTTGCTCATGGATGCTTACTAAGAAACGGTTTTGCAAATATAGTTTTCGAAGTTCTTTAGGGCTCTGCCCAACAGGACTTCAAAAACATTTAGGACCTACGGGGGTTGAAATTTGACATGGACATTCCCCTTAGCTCATATGTAGGTTACTCACTAAGAAAGCGTTTTTTTTAAATATATATTTTGAAATTCTTTAGGGCTCCGTCCCACAACCCCCACAAGTCACTCTGGGCCCGCGGGGTTGAAAGTTGACATGGACGTTAATTTTTGCTCATAGTTGCTCACTAAGAAACAATTTAGCAAATTTACTTTAGGGCTCCACCCCATAGAACATCAAAATTATCATATATGCTACGGGATTAAAATCTAACGTGGATGCTCCGTTTTGCAAATAGGTGCTCACTTGGAAACGGTTTTGCAAATATAGTTTTCGAAGTTCTTTAGGGCTCCGCCCCATAGGGCTTTAAAACTATTTCAGGGGCTTTCCCCACAATAATTTTAAATCCCCAACTAATAATTTTAAACTAATTATTTAATTTTATATTTAAATAATTTTAAATCCTCAAAATTACCATAAATCCTACGGTGTTGAAATTTAACGTTTATGTTCCGTTTTTCTAATAGGTGTTTACTAAGAAACAGTTTTAGAAATATAGTTTTTTATGTTCTTTAGGGCTCCGCCCTACATGATTTTAAAATGACTGAAGGGCCTACGGGGTTGAAATTTGAGGTTCTTTCTTTTTTGCCCAATGGCTCTCATTAAGAAAATGTTTTCCAAAATTTCTTCAGAACTCAACACACAGAAATTTGTTGTTTCAATGTCATTCTTAAGGAAGAAGATTTTGTTGCTCTTTTAAAGATTTTATTACCTAATAAGTAAATTCAGTCACGGGCGAAGCCGTGAAAGGAAACAGCTAGTATACTAATAAATGAAACATGTGTTCTTCCTTATTTGCTAGCATTTGTTATTACAACAGCTGTCTTATGATTCAATCAATTATCCTTCTCCCATAAGATTAACATTGAAATTTTGAAAGCCTGTAGGGTGTGGCCCCGTGGGCCAATGTGAACTAAGACGTGATTCTGCTCATCTACAACACAATACCTTTCTAACGGTATGCACGGATTTCTTCTACGATGCACACAAGCTGAGAAAAAAGGATGAAATGAAACATGCTTGCCTATTAATATATGGATGGCAGTTTGATAGTGTACAGTTAACGTCCCCAGTTTACAATTAAGAAAACGTGACGCATGTTGAGTAGAACTTTATAACATTTATTTATTGTTTATTTCAAAAGAAGCTGTAAGGATTTCAAACTATTTTGAATACTCTTGGCAAGTAATTTTAACAAACTTTGAGCTATTTACATCGCACAAATTTATCTATACTTATTTAATACGCTAGGGTTTTATTTGTCTTGAGAACTCCTCCTACAATTTTCAACCGATTTTCAAGTTTTTGGTGTCGTTGGATAGGGTTTGGTCTGTAGTTGTTTCCGCCAAAAACTGATGAAAATCTGACGGAAAATAAAGGCGTTATCCACCATTTAAATCTCAAAATTTCGCATTAAAATAACATTGGGATTGACGAAAGCATTTTAAACATCTGTTAATAATCAGTTGTAAATTGGTGTAGTTTTGGTGATTGCAGATATTCACAATATTGGATTGGTCGGACGTCAATGATTTAGAGATAAAAGTAACATTTGTATTGTATTAAAATAAATCGCTCGATTTCGAGCAACACGTTTACTTGTAGTTATGAAAGCCTCACAATTCAAGATCGCTTGAGCGCCTCGAAAACAACAACAATGGAGCTGAACTGTTTACAACAGCTGATAGGCGGCACCTGCGATACAGCCTGTGCTAAACATAGGCCAAATAAACACGGGGGAATGTTTGCAGTGTTTTATATCCACCGTATATCACACATATCCTTAACACAGCCTTGGAGATGTTTTGGGATGTTAGGCATGTTGCTCAAACCCACAACTGTCACGGTTTAAAGTATAGGAAGTCATCACGTGCTAAAATTAATTCATTCACAAACATGTTGTAGATTTTATATGATAAAATTTTGGTCGGTTTAAATTTAAATCTATATATTAGGCAAGAATGTTTCTTTTCCTCCTTTTTTCCTCAACTTGTACTTGTATATGAAAAATCCGCGCATATAGGCCCTACCGTTAGAAAGATAGTGAGTGTCCTGTAGATGAACGGAATTCCATTATATAATTCACATCGGCCCCTCAGGGCTACACCCTACAGGCTTTCAAAGTTTCAATATTAATCTTATGGGAGAAGAACAGTAGATTGAATTATTAGACAGCTGTCGTAATAGAAAATGCTAGCAAATCAGTAAGAACATAAGTTTCAATTATAAAATATTTTCAAACTAATTGGTTAAATAGAAACTGAGTTTGTGGTCGAATTTCGACCAGTGGGCGATTTCTAGTACCTATACGTAAAACGGTATTATAAAAACACATCAAAACCAGTCCAGAGGATTTTTAAAGTACATTTGTTAGCCTACATTAGGATTGGTGGAAGTATAAAAGTTGACTATTCTGTTCATATGTGTTGAATGGCTCTAATGAGTATTCGCTATTCCAAAATAATCCTTGGGGGTATTTCAATCCCTCGATCTCTTAATTTTTGACGCCCAATATGACTAATTTAAGAAGGTAAAATGTACGTTTGTTCCTCCGTCGTTTTAAAAATTATTTTCTTTTATTATATAGTGAGGCACAATAAAATAGATAATATCTGCTAGCATCAAACCAAATTAATACCGGTAATAGTCTTCCAGAACAACATAAATTTTGATATTTTGCAGACACAAATTATGTCAGGCGACAGAACGAACGATAAAGATGTAAATATAGTGGGTCAAATGATAAAGAGAGTGGCGAGTCTACATGTACCGTGGCGCGGCGTGCGGCATTGTGTGTAAATACGCACGTGGAAGTGGAAACAGAATGGGAATGAAGGGAAAGAGGGAACGCAAGGAACGGACAGTGTGTGAAATATATCTGTCGCACGTGGCGATAGGTTACGGTATGGTTGTATCAACTGTTGCTGAATTCGGTCAGAAAAACTACAAGAGTGGCGCCAATCGATTCGGGGAACGTGAGAGAGGCAGTTGCGAAATCAGGATACGATTGACATGTGTCGACAAAACAAATTGTTGACACTTGTAACAAGTGTATGGTTTGGGACGTCAGAAACCGTATTCTTAACATGGGACCAATATTAAACACTTTCTTTCTAATAGAAGCTGCACGTACTGTACAATAGATAACATACAAATATTTTTTTAAATTAAATTATCTTGCTGTAACTTGAATTCATTTATTGTTGCAGTATAAATGGTTGTGAAGTATTTTGATAGAATTTTATAGGTATGTTCTTGTCAATTTAAAATTTTCAACAAAATTCAATAAAATAATTTGGGATTGTTCCCCTACATCCTAGAAACAGTCCTATAACATAACCTCCTGGATGGTACTTTTCTTTATAATAACATTTTATGGGGTTATAAATCTGCTTCATTTCTTCATTTACCTCCATTGGTTGTTCCTTCCTAGCTTCGAAGCGGATGGTGAGACCCGCACAATTTCTTTACAAAAGAAAAGGTGAAGCCAAAGAAACTAGAGTGTGACACGAATTAATAGCTGGTACTTGCCTACCAAACGGCAACGCTTTAATAATCTAAGTTAGGGCGATTTATATATTTTGAAATATTTACTCATCAAGTCATGAATTCATAAAATTGTTTAGAAAAAAATTACTCTTCCTAAAACTGTTGACCAAAAATAAATAAATAAAATTATTTATGGCATAATACAGTTTTTAGACGAAGAATAATCCTTGAAATTTATACCAAAATCCCCTTTAATTATATCAAACTAGCTGTATCCTACATCTTCTATATAGAACCCCGCAATTCTTTTCGGATAGTACATGTTTGTAGACAGAATAATTTTATAGGAAATTCTTATTTCGTTCTCTAATTAAATTTTCTGACCAAACTTGCTCAATCCCAGTGTGTTTATAGAGCGCTACTCGATAACGTCTGCGGGAATGTTAAGCATCGGGTTACCCCAATAATAGAACACCCCGTCCCATCAAAATATCCATGTCCAATAAATATCCGTAAAATATCTTCCTCCGCAGTCCGCGGATACGCCCTCGTCAGCCCATAAACCACGGCAGATCAAAGCGGCGCTTCATAGCCAGGTGGCTCCAGCGGCTCGGGGTACTGGCGAGTACTGGGCCGCGACCCGCGACACCGGGCACCGGCTGCCGGCGAGGGACCATGACTCCGGGGGATGACCTCTGCAACGGGGGAACGGAAGACAACGGTACCGGGAGGAGTTGGAGACAGTGTGAGAGGGAAGACTGTGGTAGGAGACTCTACGATAGACAGGGATGTATTCAAAAGTAGTTGTATTCCACAACTTTGCAAATGAGATAAATATTTATCATCACCTCAAGTTAAAAAAAACAAGCAGATTCCAGTACTATCAAAAAATTTGTATTTGAGGGAGGATGAGTACCACCACCTCCACTTTTGGAAAATAAGTTATCTCAAAAATCCCGAAATTAGGTCTTTGTATCAAAATGTTTCCAAATAAGGGGAAGGACTGTCAACACCGTTATTTTTGTAAGAAAAGTAAAGACGAGAATCAAAATAATATATTCCGGCCCCTGTAAGCTTGAAGACAATTTTAGTGTTGTAAACATGTAAACATAAACTGAGTTTCAAACAAGTTTCTATTTTCTTATATTGGAGACGATTGTCATTGGACACATAACTGACAAAAATGTTCACTCGCTAGATAGTTTGGCATTGTTACGAAGAAAATGGTTATCCAGTAACACTATTAAGTTAAAAATTTCCAGATTTTAGGATTGTAGGAAAAATAGTCATTCAGTACAAATATATATATAGGCTAGTTTATAAAAGAATACATTTTTTTCACGCTTAATACTGAATACTGTAGCTTTCACTATCAATATTGACACCCATAGAATTTTATTTTGGAAACAGATGATGAAGTCATTATTAGATTCAAAATTATCAAATTATGTAATCTCCTTCAGTAATGGGCAGTAGGTATAAATTATCATATTACGTCCACCATGGCAATTCAGTATGGCTAATGTGAAAATTCAACGTAACCAAAGAGCATTTACACGTATTGAACAAGATTAGGCTAACTTCAAAATGTGCAACGGTATAGTATACCACAACAATCATATCGGGTTTCTGAGAGCCAAAACTATTTATAAACACGTTCTCGAAATTACTTCAAAACAAAGCGTTATCGCAGTAGTTGATTATCAGTGCGGCCGGACTGCCTCAACAGGCGGAGGTGATAAGCGGCTGTTATCAGACCGGAAGCGGCGACAGTGGCGCTGCCACAGTGGCCCACTTCCTACTTCCGGTGTTAACATGACCAGGCGGGTTTGTTTGACAGGCCGCGATGTCATCATTAGTCTATAGTCTATGCAAAGCTGTTCATTTACCTTCATTTGATTTGCTGACTTATAGTAACAGTACTATAATATAGTACTGTTACTATAATAGTACTGTTTTCGGCCCCCCCCCCCCTTAAAAATTTAAAGGGAAGTAGGCGTAGTTTAGTTTCGAGAGACAAATTTTATCGCCCACAAGAAGCCTTCGCAGCCATAACTTAAATAAGATACATCAAAAAACATTGTTCGTTAACTGGTATAGAAATCAAGTAACGTATATAATCTTATAAAAATTTAAATAAATCGCAATAATCTATACTTATTTAATACGCTAAGGGTTTTTTTTGTCTTAAGAACTCCTCCTACATTTTTCAACCGATTTTCAAGTTTTTGGTGTCGTTGGATAGGGCTTGGTCTGTAGTTGTTTCCGCCAAAAAACTGATGAGAATCGGACTGAAAATAAAGGCGCTATTCACCATTGAAATCTCAAAATTTCCCATCTAAATAACATTGGGATTAAATAAAGCATTTTAAACATCTGTTAATAATCAGCTGTAAATACGTGTAGTTTTGGTGATAAAAGATATTCACAGTATTGGATTGGTCGGATGTCAATGATTTAGAGCTAAAAGTATCATTTGTATTGTATTAAAATAAATTGCTCGATTTCGAGCAAGACTTATACTAGTTAATTAAAATATGTTAACAGAAAAATTGAGATTCGTAACTCTTCAGTGTAAACTTTTCGTTTGTGTGTTGGTAAATTTTTGTCTCGTGCTTTTAAGGATTTTGACAACGTCAATCAATTAACAAAGAAGCCAAAATATCACCCCCTCCCCTCCCCCCCAAAAAAACACACTTTTTAACTGTAGGGGGGGGGGGGTTCGGTAAAACAAATTTCAGATCAAATAACTTTTAAAATCAACTTATAATAAAAGAGAAACGCCTAAACTCAATGTCGAAAAATGTCTTTTTAATAATAAAATATTTTGGTAAGTAAATCTAATAAATTAATATAAATTGTTTACAGTTTTTTAATAGATGGTTTTGAGTATAATCTTGGCGACACAGATTCAACACCACCAAACACAATTAGGAGCGGCACACATGAAGACATGACAGCGCCGATGTTTGGACGGGGAACACATGAATGAAACGTCGGATATTTACAGAGGAGCAGCGATAACGTCGGCGGCAGCGTGTTTATTGTTGGGAACCGGCCAAGTCGCTGCGATAGCTGAGCGCTATGGAAATTATAGAGGAAAACATGGCAATGCAAGCAAACCACCGTAATGGGCGTAATGGTGCACGACAGGATGTGAGGTTTAGATATGACTATTCTCAGACTATGAGATAATTTATTTCAGGAAAGAAGTTTACTTACACATGAGGGTAGACGTTTCCATCGATAACTTACCTGAAAAAAAGAAATAATTATTAGTAACATCACTTAGCAGACCGGCGACTAATTTCAAGTAAAAAAAATTGGAAATGAAAAGGGCAAACTGTAGTTATCATTATTGTACAGAGGTTGTAGCTTGACTTCAGTTATTACAATGATGTTTTACACAGCGAAGAATCAATATTTATACTTTACACTGTAAAAGGTTTACTCAACTAGCCTAACAGTTTTTCCAAAACGAATGAATTACTGTAATTAAAATCTAATAGTAATTTCTAAGTAGGGATTAGAGTGCATTAAGGAAATCCCTTTCCGATTTCCTCGAATGCTTGTTTTGTTGATTTAGTACCAGGGGAACCGAGCTTATGCTAGGTAAAATTATTACTTTCGGTTTTCACACAAAGCTCGTTCGCTGCGCTCACTCGCCAAGCCGAAGACTGCTGCACTTTGGTATAATTTTCCTAAACCACATCGTAAAGACATAACAGATTGGTTTATATTTTTACAGTTATCAGATGATCTTTGTTTAATTTAAAAATCTCCATAAGGGTAACATGGGGACTTTGATGGGCTCTAGAACGAAAACCGGATTTTTCTCAGCCATGGGACCCATTCCGGTCGATTCCTATTTAAAAAAAATCATTGGAACGAAAAAAAATTACCAGTACAAACATTGCTTGTTTTAAGATAAAGCTGTAGCCTATATGAAAAGTTTTATGGTAATATACAAATTTATAAAAATATTTGGAATATTTGGTAAAAAACCCTCAAGGATCAGTTTATAAATAGCCAGAGCGTGTGTGCATCAACTCCTACATGCCAGCTTTGTTGAATGACCATCTCGTACACGAGCCACCACGTGGAGGAGGTGGAGACATGAATAGACGCGAGCGGAGCGAACGAGACGTCAAGGATCAATAGGGACACTGGGTCGAGAGGTGTGGGGGGGTTGCCACCCATCGCTGGGGGGGGGGGGTCTTATCAGACCCGGTCTCCCGTCCGGTCCTGGCGCACTGCATGGCCTGCACCGCTGTACGCCGAGTGCACCGTCCCCTCGTCCATGGAATTGTAATGTGCAACAGAGAGGAAAAACATGACTTGGGCCGAATATGGAATAAAAGTTGGAGTCAGTCCAGAATCCAGAAAAGTGTGGTTTAGGTGTACATCTAAAAATTAAAGGGTTCACAGAGATGAATGTGGGTTGCGAGTGATATTTTTATAACAAGTCTAACTTTTCACTAGACTAAAAGAACTATACTTATATATTCATAAAACATTTCATAAAAACAATCGATCTCTCAAAAGGCACGACAAATTTCATTGAGAGTTAAATATAATTTTGTCTAAACAATCGGACTAAAAATTAAGAAATTGTACAACAAGCGATGGAAACAAGTTTAACATTCTCTTATAGAAAATAAATCTAACATGGAATGCCAAACTCCAATGTTATCATAACGACGATATGCATAGGTATAGTTAAAACGTTTTTAATGGGGTGAGTTTTTCTACAGACAGTGGCTATTCCTACAGATTGGGCCATCCTTGTTCTCCTCCAAGTGTGTGCAAAGATATAAAAAA
Organism: Neoaliturus tenellus; assembly: GCA_030545055.2. Classification (NCBI taxonomy): domain Eukaryota; kingdom Metazoa; phylum Arthropoda; class Insecta; order Hemiptera; family Cicadellidae; genus Neoaliturus; species Neoaliturus tenellus. The sequence goes on along the minus strand of CM061533.1, from coordinate 10,226,593 downwards.
GAATTTAATTTAAATTTCTATTTTTCAAATTTGTAAAAAATCCTTTTATTGCATTGCTTATAAACTAACTGCCTCCCGCTGAACTCCTCAATTGCGTTAATCTCATAGAAAAGTAAATATTTATAACACTTCTACGGCCTAAGATGATGTAGGGAAAATTCAATTTTTTCATGGAAATAACCTTTAGCCGTGAATGTGTTTAGAAATTCCATGTTCTAATTGTCATATGTAGCTCTTAGAATATGTTTTCATAAAATAATACTGTAGTTGATATTACCGTAAAAATACAAATTTCCTCTAAGGCTAAAACAGTTTACAAATAGTTATTTTTCTTACGTAGAAAACACAGACCTACACAAGAATATCAAAATTATTAAAAAACATAAAAATAACCCAACCCAATGTTAACGCTATTGAGAAAAAAACAATGAAACTGATATCACTAGAGCCTTCACTCGTGGAAAGGCAATATAGCTACAGTGTATCACAAGTAGCGACGTTTTCTGTTTGCAGGCGTTATCATGTCTGGATATAAAATCTAAAATTTAACTTTCTTTCTTAGAGGATTCACACCAAGTTTAGTCTTCAAGAAGTTGTTCTAATGGTGAGAATAATAAAATCAATTGGTAAATTTTATATAACACTTCACTTTTTATAACTTGATTAATATTGAGAATAATAATGCGTGAAACACCAATTTACTTTCAAATTTATAACTAATTGTAAATACAGTAATATAAAACCGAAATACGTATAAACAAATATACTGAATCACTTAATAATGAGGCTAATTGAGGATTTTTTAGTTTGACTGTTACAAACAATACAATGAAAAAAATATTAAAAATGTTGAGGTGACTTTTATCCATGTACTGACTAGTGTAGAAGAATTAGTCGGAGAAAATGAAATATTTTTTGGACAGCCAATTCCCTTTAAAATGTGTTCTATGGTACCCCATGATTTTCCTCCAAAAAATCCCCTGAAATCCCCAATGTGGATATCACCCAAAATGGAGAAATGGCCCGGGAGGAGTCAATAAAGCCTGATATTGATCATGCCAAAATTATGTACATTCCAGAAGGTTATTGTATAGCAAATTAAATGTCTTAATTGGTAGAACACTATGTCACAAATCAGATTTCAAGATGACGAACAAGAGGAAAATGGCCAACGTGCAAAATTTAGATTAAATTAATACTTTCAACTTTCAAATGCAAAAAATTCCGACATATTTGACCTTTTGAGGTCTGGTTTGTGGCTATGTTCTCGCCTTACTAAGACCTTTAAAATTATGTATAGCATGGTTAGGAACTAAGAGATAAATTTCAGAACATCCTCTCCTCATTTATTGTGTTAAAGGGTATTATGATAATCAATGACAATCATATATTAAAATTTACGCTTATTCAAAGTATTTCGAATATATTTGAATTTTAAGCATGTTTAATTGAAATTTGATTTTTATTTTAAGTTTGACAGGCTATACCATTTTCGACTCAGAAAACACTTTTTAGATGGGGTTTGTGATATCAAATTATACTAATTTAGACATAAATCCATTAGCTGACGTAAAATTTACTTCTGACTCCACGTGGGACATCCCATCATTTTAAGGAGCATTCCCCTCAGGAGATTTCAGAGGACTCTCTGAGGGAGGTCATGGGATGACGCAGAGCACATTTCAGCAATAAAGCTTGCCAGCTTTTCTTGGTAAGTTAAAATACTTACTTATATGAAAGACATACTAAAATTATTTTTATAATTGGCCCCCGATTTCATGAATCTGGATTACTGATTGTAATGCCGATCGTCCCTTGGCACATTACTTTCTTTTGAAACAAGAAAGAAATAATAAAAAAAAAAATAAAAATAAAATTACAAATTTGCTAATTTATTGTGCATAAATCCATTGAAGTTTATAAAAGACATAGGACCTGTAATGCTTGGCAGTGAGAATTCTATATGACACTGAAATACAGCTAAAGATTAAATCGGTCGTTGCGCATACTTCTCTCAGAGTATAACACTATCAAGACCTAGTAGGCCTGCAACTTTAATATCAGAAGTAAGGAAAGTGAAAATAGAAGTGGAGCGAGGTAAATGCCGAAAATAAGTGAAAGGTCAAGTGTAACAGGAGAGAAATGAGTCAACGCCAACGAAAATAAGCGGAACTCATCAGCTGGCGCTAGCCGAGCGCGGCGCGGCGGCGGGTAAACGGACGCTACATCTACATGCTACATGCTACATGCTACACTAGGCCGCCGCGACGCGACGCGGAGTATGCTGTCACAGGGCCTACCTGCACGCTGGAGGTACCGTCGTAGCCCTACAGCGGCCCTCAGCACAACTGTCGATATGCAAATAAATGCAAGTAATAAAGTGCAACTATAAGTAAATATGTGGATTCTTCAAAACTTACACAATGTCCCCTTCCTCACGTTAGTCACGGTTTATTTTCTTTATCTCTAAGATGAAACCCATTAATCATGGTTTGAGAAATCTTTTAACTTAGCGCTAGAATTTTTATCTATTTTTTGCCAACTATATATTTTTTAATCACGTAAAAGAAAAGCATCTCTTGTGCCACATATTTTGAGACTCTTTTTTTCTGTACTGACTGGTTTTCCCCGTACAACATTCTCGCTAAGAGAGTGTTGGGTGACCCAAAATAGTCCCCACTTCTTAATTCTTAACGCGGGTTTAAATATTCAATTGACCTTTGATGCATAAAGTAATGTGAAGTACTTTTTGTTTTGGTCCATTTTAAATTCCACCCCGCTTCCCATATAGGGGTTTGCTGGGGTAATGTTTTTTCAACCCTAACATTACCCCAACAACATTGATCAAGTAATCAAATCATTTTTAAGGGCTACTATAAAAATATCAAAGTCATCAACCGAACTTCAAAAAAAAGATTTGTTAGAAAACGTCAAGCAGTTAAACTTAGCATAAAAATCATATGTGCATCAACATTTTAAAATAGTTCTGGGGCATATGTAATTTCGTGGGATTTTGAATGAAGCAATTATATGATTAGTGGTGAAAGATAGGCAATGACATGTAGAATCGTGTACTACCGGGTGTTTTGTCTGAAAGTCTGGTCGAGCTGGTGTATGACGTCATACTTCCAAAATGGCCGCTAACGGCGACATTGATGCCTTTCTATCGCTATAATTTCTTTACGGTTGATTTTATGAAAACTTTTTGAAAGTTGTTTCTTATTTATAACAAGATAAGGAACAAAAAAGGGAATCCAGCTTGAGGAACATGCCGCCATTTTGAAAAAATGGCCGCCATCGTGGATTTGGTCCTTTGTGTTTAATATTAAACCATAAAACCACTCCTAAATGTAATAAAACCGTACAGTTTTCTGCTGATAATTTAAGGAAGGTAAGTACTGCATTCTGACTGGGTAGTAATTTTCTGCCGCCATCTTGGATCCGCCATTTTGGATAAGGTAATTTTTAAAAAATGTAAACATAGTGATGTGGCACATCATTTCACACTGTTTTTTCATGCTGATTGAATTTTCGAAATCCGTTTTTGAATATATTTATTCATTTTCGAGATATAATCAAAATACTATTCTTTCCTGTACATTTCTTATGGACATTTTGAACTTTAATTAATATTTAGGATTATTTTCACATAATTCCGGTTCTGATCTCATTATGCAGTTTGTTGAAGTCATAAAACACTGCTCGGGCTTCAAATTGAGCTGCTAATTATTCAAATTTGATGAATTATAGGCGAGTTATAAAGCTCAACTCATCAGAAAACCTTTTCTTTTTTAAAATACAATTTAATTTAGGTAATTATTTATTTCTTGGGTTATGATCAAGTTACAATGATCAATTTAGTTTTAAATAAATCACAAAAATATTGGCTTAAAGCTTAGTCATGATCTGTCATTAAAGCATAAAATTAATAAATTACAAATGTTGGTGATGGAGAGAGCATTATGACTTACCCTGAACGAGTACGATTTTTACTATCTATAGCTCAAATGAAAGTCAATTTATAAGTAATTAAAGTTTAGATTAATGAATTAATAATAATTTTAACCCATGCATAAAAATTTTAGGGTCAGTTTCGACTATTTATTGGTTTTTAGTTTTACATTTTGGCTACACTGTCTAAACAGGAAAATATTCATTTGTTGGCTGATCAATTGTTTAATACAATACATATACAATAAAAATACACTAAACGTGCACCAAACTTTCTTAGTAATCATTGTTCACATGAATCTCATTATTCATAAACAAACAGTAAATAGTAAACAATTGATCAGCTGACGTTAAATGAATATTTTCCTGTTTAGACGGTGTAGCCAACATATAAAACTAAAAACCAATAAACAGTCGAAACTGACTCTAAAATTTTGATGCATGGGTCAAAATTATTATTAATTTATTAATGTAAACTGTATCTACAATTTATCAAATACCACTCACTCATGTATCAGAGTATCTCCATAACCATAGGGTATAGAGGGTTAAAATTTGGCATGGACGTTCCTCTTTGCTAAAAAACGCTTTATATACTCAAAATATACTTTAGGTTTTGAAGTCCTTTTAGGGCTCTGTCCCCACTGGACCTCAAAATTACTACAGAGCCTATGGGGTTCAACTTTGACGTGGATGGTTCCCTTTACTCATATGAACTCACTTGGAAATGGTTATGCAAAAATAGTTTTTAAAATCATTTAGGGCTCTGCCCCACTGGACTTCAAAATTACTCAAGGACCTACGGTGTTGAAACTTGATTTGAAATGCCTTTTTACATATTTGTACTCAATAAGAAACGGTTTTGCAAATGTGGTTTTTGAAGTCCTGAAGAGCTCTGCCCCACTAGGACCTATCTCTAGGGCCTACGAGGTTAAAATTTGACATGGACGTTCCTCTTTGCTCAAATAGAAGCTCACTTAGAAACGGTCTTGCAAATATAGTTTTTGAAGTCCTTTAGGGCCCTCCCACCTACAGGACTTAAAAATACTATTAGGACTTATGGGGTTGAAATTTGACATGTTCGTTCCTCTTTGCTCATGGGTGCTTACTAAGAAAAGGTTTTGCAATATCCAATGCTCTGCTTACACTTCTTCAATGTTTTAATATAATTCTTAATGATAAAGATTTTTTTGCTCTTTAAAGAGACTTTATTATACATAAAACAAATTCAATCACGGGCAAAGCCGTGACGGGCAACAGCTAGTTAATATATAAATTGACTTTCATTTGAGCTGTAGATAGTAAAAATCGTAAGGGTAAGTCATAATGCTTTATTGATATCAACATCTGTAATTCAATAAATTTTATGCTTTAATTTTAATTATAGGCATTTCAAATGAAAGCCAATATGTTTGTGATTTATTTAATACTAAATTGATCACTGTATCTTGGCCATAACCCAAGAAATAAATAATTAACTAAATTAAATTGTATTAAAAAAAAGGTTTTCTGATGAATTGAGCTTTATAACTCGCCTATAATTAATCAAATTTTAATGATTAGCAGCTCAAATTGAAGCCCTTGCAGTGTTTTATGACTTCAACGAACTGCATATTGAGACCAGAACCGGAGTTATAAGAAAAATAATTATAAATATTAATTAAAGTTAAAAATGTCCATAAGAAATGTACAGGAAAGAATAGTATTTTTATTATATCTAAAAAATGAATAAATATATTAAAAAATGTACTTTGAAAATGCAATCAGCATGAAAAAACAGTGTGAAATGATGTGCCACATCACTATGTTTACATTTAAAAAATTACCTTATCCAAAATGGCGGATCCAAGATGGCGGCAGAAAATTACTACCCAGTCAGAATGCAGTACTTACCTTCCTTAAAATATCAGCAGAAAACTGTACGGTTTTATTACATTTAGGAGTGATTTTATGCATTAATATTAAACACAAGGACCATTTCCACGATGGTGGCCATTTTTTAAATATGGCGGCATGTTCCTCAAGTTGGATTCATTTTTTTTGTTCCTTATCTTGTTATAAATAAGAAACAACATGAAAAAAGTTTCATAAAATCAACCGTAAAGAAATTATAGCGATAGAAAGGCATCAATGTCACCATTAGCGGCCATTTTGGAAGTATGACGTCATACACCAGCTCGGCCAGACTTTCAGACAAAACACCCGGTAGTACACGATTCTACATGCCATTGCCTACCTATCGCCACCAGTCATATAATTGCTTCATTCAAAATCCCACGAACCTTCCTATATTGACATATGCCCCTACACTAAAATGCAAAAACTTAAAAAAACCGGTTGAGGTTGGGATTGATTTCTTAGAATATGAATATCTTACAATTAATTGTGTATATGACCGAGGCATTAAAATTCTTTTTTAATGTTTACTAATAGACATTCAAAAAAGGTCTTAAAATCTATAATAACTTGGAGCAAACTAGGCTATAATACGTATTATACCCCGTTCAAAATTAATGTGCGGTCGAAAGACAAAATTTTATTTCCCACCATAAGGGAAATCCCCTTAATATAGTTCTTAATTCCCCTATTTTCTTCAAAATCATATGTTATTTTAATTTCGCCCTTGAAATTCAGAGTAGTAAATAGCGCTGATGAATATGTTACTTCACCTCGTCGCCGTTGCAGGCGCTTCTTTTTACATCTCAAACGTCAAAACAAGAATATTTGTTTACGAAAAAATCAAAACATTGGCATAAAGTGACATGGGATATTAAACAGCTGTACACATTTTTAGTGATTGCGATTGGCTAGATTATTAGCAGTGGGAGGAACGGGAGAAATGGGGGAATTGAAATCTGCATTTCGACCGCACATTTATTTTGAACGGGGTAGGAATATCTTTATATTCAAATACATTTGTCACAAACTCATCCTAAAAAAGTTCAATATACAGGAATTTCTTGCATTTAAAATTTTTTATGTAAAAAATGTTGATCTCCTGCAAGTTTGAACGAATCATCAGTTTAAAGTTTGGTTTACACCATGGTTTTATTTTACAATTTATTTAGAATGACGTGGTAATTGTTAAGGGATACTATTAGAGGACCCCTATTTGTGAATGCGTAATGGATTTCAAAATTGAACCAAAGAATACAAATTGCACTCTTGTGGCCTACTATCGCACTCTTTTAGCTTCGCACTATCCTAGTCGTGTACATCGAAGATCGTTTGAACACATATTCCAAATAATTAGAATATTGGGACAAACAACAGCAGATTACACTGATTCTCTCTCCTCATTCCATCACCCCAGCAGCAGTTCTGAATCACCCGACTCGGCAGCCTCCCATGTGGTCCGGAGTCATTAGTGTCTCGGCGCTGGAGGTCAAGGTTGCGATTCTCGGCTCAGCCACTTTGATATCGGCGGGTAACGTCCGGTCTCGACATTCCAAGAGATCACACGCCGTCCAACAGCTACCGCCAACCATCGAATGGTCCAGCTGGGTAGGCGTTGGCAAGGGAGTACATCGTGAAAATGATTCTGCGACCAAGTAGACCATCTCTAGAGTATAGCTTCGATCAAACGTCCAAATGAATCTATTACTTATTTAATAAGGCTAAGGGTCTTTTTTGTGTAGAGAACTCCTCGTTAATTTTCAACAGATTTTCGTGTTTTTTGTGTCATTGAAATAGGGCTTGGTCTGTTGTTGATTCCGGAGAAAATTGATGAAAATTGGACTTAAAATAAGGGCGTTATACACTAATTAAATTTGAAATGATTGAGCATTTTGAACATCTGTTAATGTACAGCTGTAAATACGTGTAGTTTTTGTAATATAGTAACTGATATTCACAATACTGGATTGGTCGGATGTCTTTGATTTAGACCTAAATGTAACTTTTGTATCGTATCAAAATAAATTGCTCGATTTGATAGACTAGTTACATATTATTATTACAACCACTAACGGTGTTGGCGAAAGAGACAAAACGATTTACATTCATTATGATTACACGGCGTAGGCATTTTGTATTGAGAATTGGAACGCGAATAGAACATCTTTAATTAAATGGTTTTATGAAAACAAAATATAGAACATTTTTACCCATCAACGAACCACGAACTGATCAGGGCGTCTTCCTTTTAAATAAAAAAATCACTATAATACACTTATTATAAGTGAAAGTAACCTCAAACAAGTTGCCTCTTCATTATCTGCGATCTCTACACTACTTATGATACATTGCATACTCCCTTGTCTACAATCTATATCTACATGTTATAACCGATACTTGACAAACAACGATTGACTAAGTTGTCAATGTTCGACTGACACGAGATCCACATCTCCACAACCGCTGGTCCACAATGATGGACGAGCCTCGTCCAGGTCACAACGTCACAACGCGTCAGTCCGAGGGACGAACACTAACCACTTGTCAGATGTCATCTCTATTGACAGATGTCAAAAACTGACAGCAGACCGAGCGAGCAGGGATCAGTTGCGATATCTCGCCTTATATGGCTCTCGTGGCGGCGCTCCGCTGGAGCCGGGCCAGGGGCGCGCAGTTTGAGGTTTGTACATTTTGAAAATGATTACGCCATTATTTGTCCTGATTTAATGTTAATGTGTAAGTAAACATCCAGCACTGCGGGTGACTACAACATCCTCCTACTGAGGCATCAATTATGAGCTGTTGTAAATCTATATTTGTTTACAATGTTTAAACGTAATGTGGTATGTATGTATTTTACATCGATGGCCTCGGAGATTTCTAAACCGTTTGCCATGAAAATCGATCAGTGAGAAAGTCAGAGTATAGGTTTTCAATCCATTCGTTTTTTATAGCCCTTATTAGGACTCAAGAGTCATCTTCACCCCCTGTAAAACACTAAAAACATGGCTCCACGTTCCTCTCTGTTTTGGATGTTGCTTTTTTAAGTTCATCGCTGAAAAAAACGATTTCTTGTAGATTAAAGTTCGATTTAGGTCCCTCGTCCCTCACATATCAGAAGTAAAAAACTAACTGCATTGGTACAAAATAATCTTAAAAGTAGGTCAATTTGTTTGTTACTGGTACTTTTCGACGTGACAGCGTTGTATTTTCATATTTTCAAAGTTTTACAGTATAAGCAACCTCTAATCCAAGATCTACTACATGATTACCAAGTTTCAAGAAAATCTGAAGAAAACCCGCGTCCGAAACAGGAGGATAACCGAGCCGTAGGATTAAACATGATGGCCAACTGCGCTACCGTACTATCCCAATGACCCCAGGACCGCTATATAAAGGGCGGTCGCATGTCTGAAATTTTAGGAGTTTTTTTATGTAACAATTTGTTTATGAATACAACAGATTGATATTTTACTGCAATCAACCCAAATACACAGTTGTATATAAAATAAATACAGGGTGATTCACGACGAAGTGCAGAAATTTTGGGAGCTGATTCTAAACATGAAAATAAACAAAAAAGGCCATATAAACATATGTCCTAAAATCCTTCGTTTAGCCGCTAGCCGCCATTTTGTTTTTTACACGTAATAATTTTTATCTCCATAATAAATTGAAGGATTTAGGCTACTTCATATTTTGCATGGACCTTTATCACAATGATAGTAATTTCCAGAAAAAATAGTTATTATTTTCCTATGTCTATTTCCAAAATGGCAACCATTTAAAGATTTTAAACTCAAATTCCTCAAAAACGGCAATTTTGTTCAAAATTTTATTAGAGACAAAAAAGTTGACAAATTAAATTATCTAAACAATGATACCAAGTTTATAAAGATTTGACAACAAATAACGGAGTTATTGAGATTTTTCTATTAAAATAACCTAAATTTGCATTCATTATAATGCAAAATCTATGTTTTTTCTGCAGTAAAATCCAGATAACTCCGTTATTTGTTGTTAGATCTTTCAAAACTTGGTATCATTGTTTAGATAATTTAATTTGCCAACTTTTTTTGTCTCAAATAAAATATTGATAAAATTGCAGTTTTTGAGAAATTTGAGTTTAAAATTTTAAAACTGCTGCCATTTTGAAAATAGAGATCGGAAAATAATATTTTTTTTTCTGGGAATTACCACTATTGTGATAAAAGTCCATGCCAAATATGAAGTAATTCCATTAATTCATTACGGAGATAAAAATTATTACGTGTAAAAAACAAAATGGTGGCTAATGGCTAAACGAAGGATTTTAGGACATATGTTTATATGGCCTTTTATATGTTTATTTTGATGTGTAGAATCAGCTCCCGAAATTTCTGCACTTCGTCGTGAATCACCCTGTACATATATGTACAAACGAACTACACACACCGTGCGAAATACGGGTAAAGGGCTAGTAGCCAACAATGTATTGATTATACCACGGCCATCTCTAGTACAAGGCCATGGCGAGCGAGAAGTGGCAACGTTGCACAGGGAGTATTCGGCGCTCTGCCAGTAGCATTGCAGTAAATGGAGGAAGTCGTGCGCGGTTAACTTTAATCGCCTATATTGTAATATTTAATTGAAAAGTTTAGCTTTAGCCTATATGGTAATTTAGAGGAAGAGCCAAACTTACTATAATTAACAGCCATAACTCGCTAAAAGCCGTATTTTCATTTCTAGATGAAATTATATCAGACTTGATGGTGCGCGCACGGAACGGATAAAGCCGCGATGTACGATTATTCGGTGTTATGTGTGTTACATAAAACTCTTTTTATACAAAATTCCAAATTTAATGATTAAGGAATAAATTTTGTAATTTTAATTATTTTACTAACCAGAAAATAAACGTAAAAAGGAAGCATTAAACAATTTAGCGTATGTGATTGATCCATAGCCGAAATGGTAATTACGTATTAACCTAAACAATATTATTTTTATAATCTTCATGAAAATTAATTCTCAGTAAATGAGTGAATAAAACATCCAATTTAACTAGTTTAATTATAGAATGTAATATTTTAAACTAAAACTTTTAACAGGATTATTTTAAATTTAAAACATGCATTAAATTTAAATCTAAGTTTATTTACATTATCATGAACTTGCAGAATAAATTTTGCTGGTTTTCCATTCAAAATATAGTAATGAACTAACGATTTAAGTATATCAATTACTAAGCATACTTTAGATTAAATAATAAATAACAGACTCGTTTCGTAACAACATATAGCCACCTTTAACACAGCAATAGTTTCTAAAGTTGTGTCCATAATGACGAAAATTTTGTTAAACAACTTAATAATTTGTAAATAAGTATATGTATTTATTATTACAACTAAATTTATTCCAAACAAATATTGGTTCAATAAAACCTTTTTCAAAAATGGAAAGTCAAATACAAGCAGTTAGTCGAATAAACATTGTATTTTTATTGCAAATTGTCATTCAATTAAAACATGCTATATTGTTTACGTTATAACTGACCCACCAACTAAGGATATTTACAAATCTTTCATACTAAAGTGCAGTAACGGGAAATAAGAACGTGTAAGTTCCATTGACAACAATAGCGCAAGTGAAAAGAACGTTACTACGGGTAGACACCGTTGCGGCGTTGCCAGTTCGAAGGACATGGCCTTGTACTAGAGATGGCCGTGATTATACACAATGTGGAAACATGGTACATGCATGGGTTTGTGGCAGATCCCCATTTAGTAAGTATGTGCTTGAATCATCTTACATACTTACTAAAACATTTCATAGCGTCATTGCGAAATGACTAAAGATCACTCTTGATTAAACATAGGAAGGACAAAGCAGTAGGTCTATTGTTAAGCTGTCACACTTAATTGATTTTCGTGAATTGATTTTTTTTATATTAAGTAAATTTCGAATGAATCATGAGAAGAGCATTAAAAAAAATAATACAAAGTGAAGCACTGCGATCAATTAGACTGATTATCCTCTAATTACTATTTTTTCGCGTGATGTAATTTTGAGTTTTTATCCAACTTTGGCGATTATTTTCACTTCTGTGATAAAGGTTTCTAGATTGAGTGACTCGATGCTTTTGCTCTATGCCCTTTTGAAACTTAAAATTGGTAGGCCTATCTATCCCTCTTAGAGATTTTTAAATATTTCTATTCAATTATATTTAAACCAATGTATTATCATCTCAAATCAAACAACAGACATGATGCAAAACAAATGAGATTCAAATCTACCAATCAACAAAAGAGGCGCTGTCAAGAGTTGAGCAATCGCGAATGCGCGGATCGCAATCGCCCGTTCCGAGTCCGGCCGCTCTAGTATTGTAGTTTTAGGAATTCGTGACCGGGACACAAAAGGTGTAATCACGGCACTGATGTGTACAAAAAGTAATGACAAAGTCGACGAGCGGCGCGGCACGCTCGCCCCACCTCGCCTCCCGCCGGCGCCGGCGCAACATCCACCGACAACCATGCACCAACAACAACAACCACCGACAACAACCAGCACCGATAACAACCAACAACAACAACAACCAAAGACAACAACCAGCACCAACAACAACCACCGACAACAACCACCGAAAACAACCAACGACAACAACCAGCACCGACAACAACCACCGACAACAAGCAACGACAACAACCAACGACAATAACCACCAACAACAACCACCGACAACAACCAGCACCGACAACAACCACCGACAACAACCAATGACAACATCCAACGACAATAACCACCGACAACAACCGACGACAACAACCAACGACAACAACAACAACCACCGACAACAACCAACGACAACAACCAACGACGACAACAACAGCAACAACAACCACCGACAACAACCAACGACAACAGCCAGTACCGACAACAACCAGCACCGACAACGACCACCGACAACATCCAGCGACAACAACCAGCACCGACAACAACCAAAGACAATAACCACCGACAACAACCAGCACCAACAACAACCACCGACAACAACCAACGACAACAACCAACGACAATAACCACCGACAACAACCAACGACAACAACAACAACAACCACCGACAACAACCAACGACGACAACAACAAAAACAACCACCGACAACAACCAACGACAACAGCCAGTACCGACAACAACCACCGGCAACAACCAGCACCGACAACGACCACCGACAACATCCAGCGACAACAACCAGCACCGACAACAACCAACGACAATAACCACCGACAACAACCAGCACCAACAACAACCACCGACAACAACCAACGACAACAACCAACGACAATAACCACCAACAACAACCAACGACGACAACAACAACAACCACCGACAACCAACGGACAGCGTATACGATCGGGGCGAACCGCAGGTCACGCGTATACTGTCGAAAGGGATAAGAGAGAAGATGAAAAGGTGTTTTTATATAATTGCAGAATTGCAATGTGGTAGAAAAACAAAATACAGTATACCAAAAAAGACTAATTATAAAGGAGCAAAAAGAATATGAAATGTGTAAGGATAAAAAATTTAGCTATGTTAAATCCAGTTTGATATATCGCGATTACAGTTCTTTATTAAAATATCTTAACTCATTTACTTACTAAAAACTTTCAAAATACAAAAAACTCATACTCTTGCTTTTCTTTTTTAATAAATAAATGTCCATTAATCAAAATCAATTATTTGGTATGCAGAAATTACTACGTTGTTCCTCAATTAATTCAGCTGAATAACAATAAAATTGTTTGTTATCTTCTGTAAATACAAGCAAGACCCAGGCAAACCATTTAGAGATACTGTACACCGGAAAAATTGTTACTAAGAAGAGATTTATAATCTGAAAATACTAATAAACTTTTCATTAAAAGCTATAAGTACAAACAAATTGCCTTATCGACAGACATTTTAGTTGATAAAATACTCTAAACCATGCCAGCAGCCACCTCGTCTCACTGTCGTCATCGGTCAGCCACGTGTTGGGCAGTTATCAGCTGATCAACAATGGAGATCGGCGCGGCCCTGGCCAGCTGTTTGGCGCTCCTCTACACCGACACCTGGCCGATCACCAATCACCAATCACGGCGCCTCGCACCTGCTCACACACACGCACACACACACACACACACACACACACACACACACACACGCACGCGAGCGCGCCCGGCGAGTTTGGCACGACCTGTAGATGGCAGCACCTGCATCCAACGCTGTCTTCGCCCGTGTTGTTTATGAAATATGTTAATTTTTACGGGACACTTCAGATTATCCACAGGTGGTTGCGGTTTCTTGGCGCCATTTCGGAGTCTGATTTCCCTCGATTAATTCGCACCTGCCCAATTTTCGGGGTATATATGTAGACGGCCTTCCAACGTTCACTGTTTTGAATTATCAATTTTCCACACAAAAAAATAAGGATTGACTGGTTTGTTTGATTTTACTAAGCCAAATGTCATAAGATAATACGTATATTTAATGACAACATCACAACACACTACAACTAACTATAGTAAAATGCACGAAAATAGTCCGATGGAAATTTTAACAGCTGTATCCCAACCTCATCCCCTCTCGCCCTGTAATGTTTTCATTTTTTGTTACGTTTACCTTGTGTTATACAATATAAAAACGTGTTTCACATTTGTGCAACAATGTGTCGACTCCAACGAGATTAAATAGATATAGAGTGCTCATCACATGTTAATTTTGTGTCCCTTTTTCAATTGCGCCATTTTACCCATGATTCCCGCCGTTTCCTTGGCAACCATCCCACACTTTACTCTTGTTTCCTTGGTTACTAGTTTTAGCTATTCTAATTGTTCGCTACAAGCTTAAAAAAATCACAGCTTATACTCTTAAAATATTTGATTATTTTTTGTTTTGTTTTTTTTTTTTTTTTGTTTTTAAAACCAATTTTATTTGATGGTCTGTGAACAGGCTATTGAGATTGTTTACCATAGAAACGTCGTATTACTGTGGGTAATATGGCAAAAAAACAAAGGACTGGTTACCAAGGAAACGCGCGGCGGGAATTGTGGGTAAAGTGGCGCCAGTCAAATAAACGGTATCAGATAACTGACACATACTTTCTCCCAACAACATAAAAACATGTGTTAAAAGCTTTAAACATTAATGTCTAGATGACTCTGTCGGATAGCTACCAGCTGAGCAGCGCGAGCTTGACCGCTTGACCCTACATGTGACTTTTAACAACGTACTGCGTTTACCCCTAAACGAAAAATTGTATTTTCTCCTCAACCACTTGACGTAGAGCAATAATTTAAAGTACTGGATTATTTAGTTTTTTGAGCTTGATTTAATGGTGATAAGTAAAAATTATTTTGAAACAACAGCTATTTTGAAAATCCAAAAAATTGATTTTTAAAACACTTTTTACTCCATAACTTTTGAACGCGCATTTTCTCGGAGATGCGGGTGGTGTCATTTTATCCACCATTTTAAGCTTAATAAAGCACAAAATTTTAATCAAAATCGTTAGAGCCGTTTTTGAGAAATTTTGATTTTTGACGACTTTTGAGGGTTTTTGGGGGTTAAATACCCTTAAAAATAAAAAATTCAAAAAAATGAAAAAAACGCCTGGAATTATCGTGGATTTGGACCTATATACCAAATTTCATTAAAATCGGACCATTAGGGCATTCTCTAGCTCTGTTTACATCCTGACACACACACACACACACACACACACACACACACACACACACACACACACACACACAGACATCACTCCGAAAACCACTTTTTTGGACTCAGGGGGAACCTTAATGGATAAATCCACCAACAACTCAAATTCGAAAATTTTGACGAAAACAATACTTTCTCCATATACTATGGTATAGGGGGAGAAAGTAAAAGGGACACTTTTCCCTATCCGGTGAGCACTCTATATCTATTTAATTTCGTTGGTCGACTCTCATCGGACTACTTTCGTGGATCCTATAGGCATACTATAGTCATTTAATGACACTCTCTACACAACTAGTTTTATTTTAAGACTATTTATTTAGTATTTTAACTTTTTATCTTTGAATTAAAGTAACGATTCTGTATTATATTGGCCTATAAGTAAAATCAAAGCACAACCGCAAAGTAATGGCAACCAAATTTTTCTTGCAAGCTACCGAACAATTTATACAATTACTGCCATTTTAGTCAAATAAGAACGATATTTATCAATAGAGCTTTCTGTATTCAATAAGTCAAGTGATAATAATTTAAGAACATTAACTTATACCGAAATGCAATTATCTTGTCGTACTTGTACTAGTTGGAACGGTAACTGCCACCTACTTGGCAATAGCTTAATCTAGTCGATCTGAACGTATAAACCAGAACCAGTTGTGGCAACGGAACACATAGCGAAATCGAGGAACAGCAGCGCGACCTACCGACATCCAAGGTAATTGATACACGATAGCTGCAGACTATCGACAACCTATTCTACACTTAAACACGTTTGGATAAAACCAAACACTAAATTTTTATTCATGTTTAATATTTATTTTAAAGACAATTATTAACAATTATTTAAGTTGACGTACTTAATATTCCTTTAGTGCAAGAATTTATTTTAACATCAAAATCTTCATTCAAGAGAATTGCATACGCGTTTTAAAGAATATCATTTATTATTAATAATTAATACATTTAGCCTAAACTAAAAGGTTAAGAATACCTTAGTTTAATATACAGTAGTGCCAAAATATAATTATTTTAGACCTAATTCACTTAAAATGTAATAATTACGTCCTATTCGGCTTTCTTTAACATGCGGTATTCGTAGTAATTGATTTTCAAATCAATTACAGATTTGGAAACATTATAAGGAACATTAAATCATTGACTATTAATGCAGTCAATTAGTGTTTACCATAGGAAAAAATTGGGGTAGTTTTGATTTCTTTTGTTTCTTATGTTTTTTGGGGTGCTGAATCCGAATCTGAGGTTTGCTAACAAAATTTCTTGACGGAACATTGTCAAAAATGGAAAAAATGTGAAAATTTTTTATTTTTTTGTAATTTTTTGCTTATAACTCAAGAACTATTAACTTTTCGTAAATAATGTATATTATAAAAATTAAAGTACACAAAATTTGCTACAAAATGCACCCCCTATTTGTTATTCTCCGATGAACCGTTTGGGCTCCAGGGCTGTTTGAATATTGGAGTTTTAGCGAATTTACCTATAGGGAATACGCTCTTACGGTAGTAGTCACGGTAAGACCTAAGACCGGGACCATGTTACTTTTTCGTGTTGAGGTCCCCCAAAGCCAAAAACACCGTTCATTCAAACTGATATATATGTATATATATATATTATATATGTATATATGTATATGTCAGTGAACACGATAACTTTTGAACCGAAACTCCGATTTTGATAAAATTTGGTACAGGGGTGTAAGGCAGCATTTACTTGATCGAGTTTGCAAACCAGAATGATCGACCTACCGGAAGGGGTAGTTTTGGGGGGTTTTGTACCCCAAAAATGGGTTTTTTGCATTTTTCATCAAAAATTTTTAAAAATATTTAATTTTTATTTTCACCATTGGATTTAGCTCAAAAAAACACACAACTTAGTATTTTTAAGCTTTGCTCTATCTCATTTGGTTACTGAGATATTAAAAAGTCTAAAAACAGTACATTGTATTTTGGGGCTCCAACATTAATCTTATGGAGAATAAGGATGTGTTAATATTTCACTTATTAACCAATATTTTTGGAAGAAACTTGGTATTTAGCTTCATTAGGTGAGATTCAACCATTTATGTTAAAAAATCTTGGTTTTTGTTCTTATCATGGCAGCAAACCTGCATACTCTTTTCCCATGTAAATCATATTGAGAAAAGGAAAACTCTTTTACTTATGGACAGAGATTGATGAAACTTAGTATATATCTTCATATGGTCGAAATATTTTTTTTACGCTAAAATCCTACTTTTAGTGTTCCCCGTGGCAGCATACCTACATACTCTTTTACAATGTGTATCATTAGGAGAATAGTCATTTATATCCCTATTTATGAGCACGTAATGAAATTTTGTTTACGGGTTCATCTAGGTCTAGGCCTAGTCAAAATTAATATTACTAATTTAGAAATTCGCTAAGTAGTACGCAGGTCTGCTGCGACGGGGGGTATTACCATATGGGTTTGTAAAGAAATATAAGTTACAACTTGCATCACGAATGTGCATACCAAATTTGATCAATTTCTGTTATTTTTTTTTCACCATAAACCTGATGAAGGAAAGTATGTAGGTCTGTCGCCATATGGATTTTGCAAGTAAATAAAGGATATACCTTTTCTAATGAATGTACATAAACAATTTTATAAATATATGTCAATAAATAAGCAAGATAGAGGGTTTTGTTGATTTCCCATAAGAAAACCATGGAAAACTTATATTTGGATTTTCTCCATAACCATATACGCTAAATAAAAAATTCAAAATACCAAATTGTTTTTTTTTGAGCTCTTTTAAATAGTTTAGGTTAAATCTGTTAAATTTTATAAACTAAGGTTTAAAAAAGCCAAAAACCAAAAGGTAACCCATTTAAAACCCCATAAAACCCCGTTAATGTTGTCCGATCATTCTGGTTTGCGAACTCGATCAAGTAAATGCTGCCTTACACCCCTGTACCAAATTTTATCAAAATCGGAGTTTTGGTTCAAAAGTTATCGTGTTAACTGACATATACATATATACATGTATAATATATATATATACATATATATCAGTTTGAATGGACGGTGTTTTTGGCTTTGGGGGACCTTAACACAAAAAAGTAACATGGTCCCGGTCTTAGGTCTTACCGTGACTACTACCGTAAGAGCGTATTCCCTATAGGTAAATTCGCTAAAACTCCAATATTCAAACAGCCCTGGAGCCCAAACGGTTCATCGGAGAATAACAAATAGGGGGTGCATTTTGTAGCAAATTTTGTGTACTTTAATTTTTATAATATACATTATTTACGAAAAGTTAATAGTTCTTGAGTTATAAGCAAAAAATTACAAAAAAATAAAAAATTTTCACATTTTTTCTATTTTTGACAATGTTCCGTCAAGAAATTTTGTTAGCAAACCTCAGATTCGAATTCAGCACCCCAAAAAACATAAGAAACAAAAGAAATCAAAACTACCCCAATTTTTTCTAGCGAGGGGAACTTTTGAATACAAATTTACTGGATTATATGTACACTAACGTGAATAGACCTTTCATCCAATGCATTTAGTTTGACGAAAAAATTTGGAAGTTCGGTGTACGCCACACCAGAGTCGCTGCCAACATGTTGTTTAGGCTTCACACACGCCTATGCTATGAAAAGTCTACTCACGATAGTGTACATAGTCAATGATTAAATAAAATATTTCAAAATCTAAGCTGGATTATTTTAAGCGGGTGTTAAATCATTTCCCCCATAAGATACGACCATAAATCAGAAAAGTAATAACTATCATTAATTCAATTAAAATACAGTACTGTGTGTTTTTTTAATAATATTTTACTATCGTTGATTTTTAAATGCTTATAATTCGTCATCCCATATTGCATTTTAGCCCCTTTGAGGCTTGAAAACACCAATCAAAATGTAAATGAAATCTCAATTAGGCCTATCAACCGATGCATTCAAATCCCTTTGATCGGAACAGCTTGATAAAAAAGGCCGGCGGATAAATCTTTAAAAACGCCCATTACGGTTAGTCTTTCAGTTAAACATTAAAACTCCATCAGGCAGTGTTAATGGCTCTACATCGCGGACTTTCGTCAAACCTTTTATCTCACGAAAAAGTTTTAGGTGTTAAGAATCTTTAAATTAAGAGGGCGTTGGAGTCAATCCAAATTCCGCCTTTCCCCCATAAGAGCAATGTTAAACGGGATGTCAAATAACTCCTTTATTTATAATCAGAAAATAATTGTTTATAGCTCTAAATAAAGGGTTCATCAAGGCGGATTTTGTTTGCGAGAGGATTTTTTTATAAACATTTTTGTTTTTTACTAACTTAAAATAACAAAGCAAGTTTTTTACTACTTTTAAAACATTTTCTACAGAATTTTATAAATTACTTACAAAGAATCGATCTCGCAAAAGGAACGTGGAATTTAATTGTGATTCAAACGCTATTTATTCTGAACCAATCGGACAAAAAATAAAGAAATTATATGACAAATGCCGGGGACAAGTTAAGCATTGTTCTTATGGGAAATAAATCCAACATGGCGGCACTCCAACGCCCTCTTAAGGGAGTTGAGATGCGCTCATTCAATTTTACAAATCTATTTAAAAATTCCCATCTTACTTCCTTTTTGAGATATTTATTTTCATTTCACTTTTGAAGATAACTGGGTATGGTATGATAGAATTTTAGAATGAGTGATTATATTTTATTCAACCCCGACATGAATTTTTAAAAGATTTTTACATGATTCTATTTTGCGATATTTTACCGGATCACACAACTGATTAACGACTTTCTTGAATGTTTTCATTCCTTCGTTAGGATTTTACTAACTAAGAGCCTAAATTACCTGACAACAAGTACACATGACAGTCAAAGCAAAAGAAGTAAACGTACAAATACAAATTGATTATGAATAGTTATTTGCTGTTCATTGTTACTTCGTTGCCAACATAGCTACAGTCAAGACCATGATAGTTGAATACTTTCACGATGAAATCCTTAAGGATTACAAATTTTTTATAGCTTAGGCTTACTGCCCATTTAATATTTTACTTAGGCCTCTTTATTTTGCATCCAGATAAGACGCAAATCGGGCGCATCAATTGACATTTTAGTACTGTAGCCGGAAATTCCAATAAATACGCCTTTCCCAACACATTTCTTCTGAAAAATTAAATTTTTTTCTTTGCTTCAGAGCGGCGAAAATCCCGTCCACGATTTTATACTGGCCAATTACAGACGCGATTACGATGACAAAACGATGGATTTATTATCGATGACAGCGCCTTGTTACATTATTCGATCGGTATTTGACGGCATTCGACACTGTTTTAGTTCTCGTGGTCAGACCAATGAGTTCGCAATCCATCATACAATGTCATTGTGATAATGCACGCACTGACCGCAAACTGGGGGGACTCGAACCTTACGAACTCATATACCGAACTCTCGCTAAACCAAACAAGACCAAGCCCAATTATTGCGGAAAATCTGGACTACACATAGTGCTTGAAATTAGATGTTGTACATTTAAAATTCGTTTGTAGATAGTCGTTCTACAAATTGTGACACACCTTGTTATTTTTTCTACCCCTAGTTTTTACAGGTATAAAATTATTAATAATTACCAATAAAAAATCATTCGTATATTTGTTGTTGCTAGTTTTAAATTTTAAAATACGTTGCTTATAAAATGTATGAGTACAGCACTTAATATTAACAGACAGTGGTGGAAAGAGGGACTCTCCCGTGATAAATGCGGGGTGCCAGGGGACAAGCTGATGCAAAATGAAAAAGCCGGAGGCGGAAAAAGTGAAGTAATCAATCAAGACAAATGGGGGATTTCCGGCGGGAAAATGAAAGTGCGGGGATAAATGGGGAGACGGGCAGGGCCGGGAACGGGTCCTCGGGAATTCTATGGAAGATCAGATTAAACATGGATGAAATTAATAAATCTATAAAATTATCATAACGGTATAATAATAAAACTAACCATAAATATCACTCACGGAAGTAGAAAATGTTTATCATTAAATATTTTGTGGTTGTTGTTAGCTGTTTGGTTGACACTAAACCAAAGAATACATTCGTCTAACCTGTGTAGGTATGAACGTGTACATAATAAGTAAATTTTGGAAAAAATCTTACTAATTCATCACAGGAATATTATGGTGGTTACAGTATCCTGTGAAGAGCTTTCAAATCTTAGCTATCAAATGATTACGATAATTCAATGTAGTAGGCCTACATCAAGGAATTACTGGAGTTAGACTGGTAAAATAAAACGCAAAAATGTTTTAGATATAACTATTTAAAAATTAATTTAATGTAGTATCCTTATTGCAAATTAAATTGTTAATCCTCCATATTTCCTCTGAATTCTCTGCAGCCTTTCCTTAGTTACAGTATCTCCTTTCCTTCGGTGAAACCGTATTTAGTGGTAGAGGTTTACCAATAATTCCCTTTTCTATACAACCCCATTTAATTTCCGAGGTCTTGCAGGCTAACTTAATTTCAATCCAAGTTGTTAGTAATGTGGTAAACTTATGGAAAAAACTTTTGGAACGCAGTGAAAAAAGTTGGACGAGAAAAAACAATATGTAGCATCCCAATGAGAAGTTACACTCGATGTTTTACTATTTCTTGCATAAACAATTAGAAGGGTTAAAAAATGAACCTATACTTTAAAATATTCTAAAATACCTCAATTTTAACGATTTATTTCGTACACTTAAATGCGAAATAAGACTCAATTATTCATAAATCAAAAGAGGGTTTTACTACACTGCTGACTACTTACTGAAGGCGAATGACTTATTAAATCCAACTCACCTGCGAACAAAACAGAAATTTGTAAATATATTAATTTTTCAACAAACACTTATAAATAATATTATAATAATATTATAACGCCTTAATATTATATGATAATTAAATTAATTGTTTTTAGTCAATGATTATTAGGAAGCATATGAGAGTTCCGCTCGGTATCATGCGGGATTTAACAATAGGGGTTGCCGAGCATGTACATGGCAAGAAGAGTGGGCCTATAGTGAGGAAATAGCCAACAAACACGTGTCTTGGCCAAGGGAAGTCTTCATGCAATTTACAAATACAACTAAATAATTATAGATGTAAGATTAACACTTGAAATATTTTTTTTGTGTGAAAATTCGTTCTTTTCGCTTGTTCTATCAGTTGGAATTACTTGGCAATGAAATCACAGCTAAAGAATACATTGCGACCTAAGCTATTGTAGGATGAGAAGTATTATTCTACTTCCAGTGCTAAAATTGATAGTAGACTCATTAGTTGAAATACAACCTTTTGTAAACTTTTTCAACAAAGCATTTCGTGAAATGCAACCTTTAGTAAACTTTTTTCAACAAAGCATGATTTTGCCTCGCCCGAAGTAGAAGTACACGTGCAGCAGGTAATTCTACTCTGTATTCTCGACTCCGTGAAACAGAGGAAAGGTGTTGTACAGATCTAATTTAACTGGCGGCCCACCAAACACCCTCTCAATTTGCATTTCTTTGATTACCGCACGAGAATTACGGTTGGTAATTTCCCAACCCACCTTTAAGCAATTCGGTGAATGTAAGTTTCTTCAAAACAATGGCAAACCTGGAATTAATTTCGTTTGCCTGATGTAAATTTACTTACGATGGATTCAACTTTGTTTCAAACCAAAGCGAAAAGGTGGTACTGTAGTAAAGGAGCAATATTCATCGCATTACCAAGGTTAACTGAGCTGCATTCACTTATCTCGTATCATGAACGTGTTGAACATGCACGCCCGTCGGGACATGAACATGTTCAACACCGATAATACTCAGTGACTGGACAATTTCCTTTCGTTTATGAATTGTTAATGGCCGAGAGAGTCACGAAGTCGACATAAGACGATCGCAGGGCGACGGCCGACTTTCACCGAGATAACACACCACAAAACATCTAGGCAATGTAATTAATTATGTAATGGGAGTGCGAAATCCTCCAGCAATACTCTTTGTAACGATCTTTTAATCCAAATATCTTACGTTGAGGTTGAGTACCATCTACTGTGTAAAACATTGCTGAGGTTTGTTAGTGATTTTTTGCATTACGTTTTTCTTAGACCATCATAAATATCTCTGACAGCTTACGTGATTTGCTAAAAAAATTATATGCAATTATTAGTTGATAATGCAAAATCGAAATATGTACTGTAACAAAAAAGGAGATTCACTTAAAAATTACAGATACGCGTTCTACCGAAAAAGTAAGTCATTATATTATATCAAACAGCCTATATGTTCTGCGTTTATGTACCAAATGACTTGGAAAAAACAAATCAGTATGAATATTAGGCCTATACAAGTTGTCTAATGAGCCCATCTATTCCTCCACGACCCTGGTTCACATGTGTGCCCAATTAATTATCCTTTGCTATACAACGCGCCAGTCAACATGAACATGCGTAGTTTGCTCGTTAGGGCAGGATAAAGTTGCAACCCTTTGGTCCCGCAGCTCACCAGCCCCTTGTGCAGTAAAGGGGAGGGTTCTCCCATTGATGTCGAACCCTTGACTCAACGACAAGGCGAATCATTAAGCATTGTAATGCTATTCCGTTCACCAATCCCGGAAAAATCCGCCGAGTTATTCAAAATGCTGTGCAGTCGGGTATCATTAGGTTACAACAATAAATTACTTATATTTGTTGCGGACTTGCATTCATTCGTTAATTCCAGCATGGCATTTCCAATGAGTTCGAGCTGGCTACCCTTACTAATTTATTTGAATGGCCAATTCGTTATTTCCAGATTTACGAAAAAATCATGCTTCCGTCGTTGATCTAATCTTTTAAAGGCGTAGTACAGTTATAATTTTTATAAGCTAAACACTTGAAAGCTTACACACTTTTTGTCTTCAATTTTTTTTAATCTTCCCAAAAATGTGTATCTGAGTTTGAATCAAATTTTAACCATTTAACATTTACAAAATACAACCTTTTTATGCGTTACTGTATTTATAATATTAAACTTTTTGAGTCAAATTTCTAGTGCTTCGATTGATTTCTAGAAATTTAAATTAAGCATATAATGTTACTGATCACCACACTCCAAGGTCTAATTACAGAATTTAATATACTAAAGTATTAACTACATTCGAAACAATCAAATATATTACCCGTTATTAGTAAAAGGATAGCGAGCACTCACGTTTTAAATCAGGATGTAGAATCAGCAAATTAGCAATTGACAATCAAAATTAGTTTTCAATTACTACAGTACGTAACAGTTTCAACGCGCGTTGGCAGGCACAATAGCAACATAACAATTAGCGTGGTCCCGCGCGGATGAGTCACAGTGTCGGAGCCTGAGCCTGACGCGGCCAAATTATCCTCACATCCTGCGTGTGGGCGTGTGAAAAAAAGTGCGTGCACGCACCGTGACCGTCACTCGTCACCGACACTCGTCACTATACAACATTCGTCACTACCGACACTTGTCACAGTCGACGACGGGTCGGTTTCGGATTGGAGAACGGTCTATTCCGTCATTCATGAAACCGTACACCTCATGTGGGATTTTTGATAATTATAACAAAGATTATTCGCCTTAAAAGACTTCAGGATGTTGTCCTCAAATTGTTTCAACCTTTGAGACAGGGATGGGTTTGTGAATTCGGTATGGAGAGAAAATATTGTGTTTACTTGTTTTTGTATTGGTTTTTAATGACAAATGTTATTAAGATTTAGAGGGTATGACGTAATCAGCAGATATGATCTGTCCTGTATAAAATTCGTAAAAAACTTCTTAGTTCCTATTGCTTAACTCTCTCTAAGATTAAGGAAAGTCACTAAGAGGAACTTTAACACGAAGTGTGTAAAGCCAATAGTTTCTTACTTAGGCTACATGATAAATTTAGAAATTTCGTACACTACAAACAAAACATTCTATTCCAAATGTATTTGATTTAATCTTACTTTGCAATTTTTTTATCAGTGTTATCACACGAGAATAAGATACTTCTGAACTTTAATTTGAAAAGATGACGAGATGTTTTAAGCGCATAATATTCGTAATACTGTCACATTTATTGTAGAAGGAAGAAGGTCTGAAAGTACAAAAATGACTGGACAAATTTATGTTTAATAAGACAAATTGAAAAGGTTAGGCCCTCCGTCCTTTGTCAGTTCTCGTGTTACCGCGGTTTTAGGTCAGATTTCAATACAATTTAGAAAGTTCAACACGTCTACCGTACCTGTCGTCCCAAAAACACTTATGGTACATTTTTCGTGTGAGTGAATGTTATGAGTGTATTTTCTATAAGTGTGACGACAGATATGTTGACTGTCTGTTAATTGTATTGAAATCTGACCTGAATCCTGAGATGGAACGGTAGTTTCTGAAACCGCAGTAGTCTTCTGGGATTAACACGAAAGCTGACAAAGGACGGAGGTAAAGTAATAAGACTAGAAACAACTTATATTTCGTCACTCATCATGTCCAATAACTTAAACACACAGGACGTCCCTATCTCCAGCAGCGCCCTAGAGACATTGTGGGTGGGAGGTAGGAAGCAGTCAATGTACCAATCAGACGGCAGTGCCAGTGATATCAGTGACGGATGTCCACCACTTGTCATCACGACGAGTGTCGTCTTCCTTCCCGCGACACACGACACCGACACCGGCACCGGCACGGGATAACACCCGGGCGGCGCGGCGGGAGGAAACATCACTCATCTGCCGTGTCACTCGGCCGGGGACCTTGATCAAACCGTATAAAGTATGCCTGGTTCAGCTGAACACCCGCTACTGTGCCACCAGAAGTGGAGGGTGGTTTGACTTCAACTGTGACATTACGGCAAGCTATCGCTTCGATCCGAATAACTAGTTCGCATTGCTCTCTATATAACGAATTGCTCTTAGGACGAATTCATTTCATTTTGTTGTTGCATACTTAGGCTATTTAAATATCTTGATCCATAAGAGACCTGTTTCAATAAAAAGAACCTGTATCCGTAAAAATTTCAGAAAATGTCGCAGTTCTTAAGCGGCAAGTTATATTTTACTTTTAAATGAAAATATCAATGTCCTTACGTTTTACACGTCTTAGGACCTCCTAAATTTCACTGAGGATAGTTAATGCATAAAATCGTAAGAGATTTTGCACCGATAACCACTAACACTTTATTACCTAAGAAGAATACAAACATTGCTATAATAAATGTTAAAAAAATTCGCGGTAACGATCTTCTCGTAATTAGAATACAACATGATCGAATAGTAAAGGATAACAATTAATGGTTGCCCACCACTCACTGTTGTGTTACTTCATAATCCAGCATGTCTTCAGGATTACGATGTAATTGAAAAATACTGTCGCGTTGTTTGAATTACCGCACCAGAAGTTAAATTTAAGAAATTGTATATTGTGACGATTCTACATCATACGATTTCATTATACTTCTGTTATAGAAATAGTGAGGATTAAGTGTATTTTTCCACCTAACTAACAGCACCCAGCAAACTTTTCATGTTATTCCAAATGTATGACGGAAACCGACAAAAGAACTGTCACTGAGAGGTATAAGAACATGTAACACCTAGATCCCGTCAGTCCTTTTAACAGCTTTATCAAGAAACGCAACATTTCAGCCACAAAGATACAAGGGATGTTCAATTGGTACAGCCGCCCATGTACCGCAACCGGTGGTGTAATGAATCATTCATCGGCTGCATATTTAAACAAACAGCTGCAGCATGATGTACCGTGGTGACTGACCCCCAGACATCCGGCCGCCGTGCATCATGCTCAAACTGCGGTAGATCACCCGTCGGATGCGCACTGTTGTAACTGCATGAGGGGAGTGATGGGCTTACTGAAATGCAAAGCGATCGAATTTGTTTGAATTTAATATCATTGTAATTTTTTAAATTAAGACAATGTTAAATATACCCAGGGCTTGTAACAGTTCTTAAGGTCAATAAAAATTAAAAAATAACCTAAATGATAGAAAAAATAACCAAAAAATAACCTTGAATAAACCCAAAATGTCGCTAAAAGTTCCAAAAACCGGCGTTTTATCGGGATATTAAAAATATTAAGGCAATAATAATTATGTATACGATAATTAATTTTGAACTAGGTAAGTAATCATCTACTAACGCAATAATAATAAATAAAAAAATTTAAAAAAAAGAAAAAAATCTTCCCCAATCCATTTTTTACTTTTGTTCATTTTTTCCTTTTTTAAACATTTACTTACTTTTTACGAGCTTCATCCAAATCTATCAATAAAAACATAATTGCCAAAAAAAAAAAAATAAATAAAAATAACCAAATTGCCCTAAACATAACAAAAATAACAAAAATAACAAAATTCCAAAAATAACAAAAAATAACAAAGAGCAAAAAAATAACAAAAAAAAAACCCTGTTACAAGCCCTGTATACCGTTTTGGCAGATATCAAACATGGTAAAGATAAGATATACAGATAACGAACTATGTCTATTTGTTTACTTTTGATATATATTTTATTCAATTGTTATAAAAACTACTCTAAAATTATGAAATCCACAAATAACTGCTTGATTAGCGTTATACGGTAACATGCCGGTGTTCTAAAACATAGCTATAAAATTCTTCCACACGACGGTTGTATTTGGGTCTGGGATTCTGCTTGATGGTGGACGGTGCTCGGACCAAGCATAACTTATAAGTTATACTTGGTCCGAGGTTCCAGTGCAGCAAAGACCTCATGTTAATCAATATTTGAAATGTATACGAAAGTATACGAAAGACTTATGCGTTTACTGTATTTTTTATCTTGGAAAAACGCACCTAGCAAAAACATAATTACAGTTGAGAGTTAAACTACTTTTCAAGTTTCTTTTATTACAATAACTAAGTACTTTGGCTAAATGAAAGCTTGGTTAGTTTCGGAATATTAAACTCTGATTTAAAGAGAACGCATACGGTATAAAATTAACGAGAAATAACAAACCCATTTTTTCATATTTCCGCTTTAACGAGGAAACTTTCAAATTACCTCACAAGTACTAAAATTTCACACGGCGGTAACCATGCCCCCCCCCGGAGCTGTAGGTGCCGGGACTACCGTATGCCCAGGTGGGAGTCGCAACGGAGGCGGCCCGGGTACCCGATGATATATTACCAGGTATATTACCACCGTGCCGCGCGGTGGGTGGAGGCAGACTTGTTAATGGCCTGTTTATAACAGTGTAGCCACCGCCGCCGGCCACCTAGCTCATGTATTCCGCGTTATGGCCCCCCCTCGCACCGCAATGAATTTTGCACCCAAGGAAATTATATTGGATAAGGAAATTTGGTAATGAGTGTGCAGCATCTAAAATAATGTATACCTGGAAAACTTTTTACTGGGAAACCTAAAAGAAACTGGCCTTTAAAAAACGACACCAACACAAAGATAGGGTTTACATTACAGTAATTATTTCTCATGAATGTCATTTCATAGAAGTTTAACAAGTTAAAAGCAACAGTCAAACACATATTTTATTAACTAAACCGATTGAAACGAAAATATGGGGGCTGGCTATGGATAATGGGTATTCAGATATGCTGATTGTGGACCTATGGTGGTATTGAACTATTGAGAAGCTATTGGCAAACTGAATTGATAGATTACTGAGGTCGAGCAACAACATGAATGGGCTGACTGGCCATCCCTAGGTTCTAGGGATATAACTAAAGGGTGACTATGGAAATGGGTCAGGGTTAAGGTATTAACCGTGAAATAAAATACCTTGGAATTACGTGACTTATTGACTGAGCCTAGGTAACGTATCTAAAGGGACACACTGAGGGTACTACCCAGAGACGGATCGTAGCCAAGCACAGAACCAAGAACCAGCCATTTTGATGAGGCCAATTATAATCTACATATACTAAATTAATTGCAAAGGTGAATTTACTAATAATAAACTGTATCTAGAAATCAACCCATTCTATATCTAATGCTTTAATCCAGAAATTACATGTGGAGGCTAGATTCCGAGACTGCCCTCTACAGAACAAGTTATAGCGTTAATTGATTGATTAAATAATAAATTTACGTTTAATTAATTACATGATTAACATCCCCCACCTACGTCCTGGGACCTGACGGTCCCCCCCAGAATATAAATTAATACTTATATGCATAATTCCGGAGCCTTGATGCCGAATCCATGAAGTTCGAAGGTAGACAAGGGACGAGAGAGAGACGAGCTCGCTATTCTCCGATTCCGCGGTCCTTTACGAGAAGGTTCTGGAGAGAGGCTGTTGGATTCCGGCGCCGCCGCGGCCAGTGCATCGAGAATCGCTACTATATGGAGTACTGGCGGCACGAGCCGTCACACGAAGCTAGAGAGAGACAGTAATTAATCACCCGCAGTACAACTAAACTTACTGTTTGATGAAAAAGCTTTTCAAAAACATTATCCAGCGTTGCAAATGCAACAATCAAATAAACTCTGCACGTAAAAACATTACCACCCGATTGCTCTCCAGGAAGCAATTGGACATGAACGGCTCTAATTAAAACACGGCACGGTCGACGGTAAAATTGTTACAAAAACGTGACAGAGGCGGAGCCGAGAGCGGTAAATACGTCACAACACACACGCGCTGAGCGACGGACACACGAGATAGGGCTGTGCCCGCCCCGCGGTGGCTTAAAGCGGGGCCTACGAAAACTAACGGGCCTGCATATTTCCCCCCACCACCAAAGTCACGTGACTATTTGCGGCCGATCTGCAGCACAAGTTTCCATAAGATAACATTGTGAAAACGTGACATCCTTCACTTATTCCCCACCTCTTAGGAATTAGATAGTAAGTTACTAGACAAGACTTATGTATTTTAATCTAGATTAAATAAGGAACAAAATGATACCATTACTGTAAAGTTAACAGTTTTTCTGATATTTTTTATTACGAGATAAAATCAAAACTTAATTTAGTTTATAGTTTTGTTTACACTTTTCATCAGCTGTTTACATAAGAATATATTTCGTTGCAAATAACAAAAATTTAGAACTGAAAAGGTACATTTTAATTTGTTTTATCGAAAATACAAAATTATAACCGGCAAACTACTGATTTAAGACGTTTATTTCATGTCTTATTCCTAGAAATATCTTCAA
This sequence comes from Neoaliturus tenellus, assembly GCA_030545055.2. Classification (NCBI taxonomy): domain Eukaryota; kingdom Metazoa; phylum Arthropoda; class Insecta; order Hemiptera; family Cicadellidae; genus Neoaliturus; species Neoaliturus tenellus. Next base: position 10,195,850 of record CM061533.1, on the reverse strand, counting down.
AGGCATTGGAGGAAATCTGTTAACAAAAAAGTCAATGCATCCTACAATGTGAGAAATTCAAGTTTTTCTTTTACCCAAAAAGTGAGTTTTAAGTTTTGCAAAGCGGAACGTTATTAGTATCATTCAATTTGTAATTTAATGAGGATTAGAAGGATATGCAACACTTATTACTTCATTTACGTGTATTTAAAAATACACGTAAAAACGGATGCCAAGTCAGGCTATTGCAATGCTTTCAAATGGAGATGACAGCTGAAATTCGGCCGCATCTGGTCACGTGACCAAAAATGTATGCAGGCCCGTTAGTTTTCGTAGGCCCCGCTTAAAGGCGGGTTCACACCGCACATCCATCCATCCGCTGGATGGACGTCCGGCCTTAGACGTCCAACCACGAACGACTTCACACCAAAACGTCCATCCGATATACGGATGGATGGTTATTTTCGCATCTACACTGCACAACAAGGCCTTTATTTAGGCTATTACTATTTTACACGTTTATACTACACCTATAGGTTTAGATTTTCTACTTTAGTTACATATTGGTCAAAGTCCTTAAATAAGAGAAATTATAGCACAATATATCAAATTTTATTCAAGTTTCAAATATTATAGAGTGGTTCAATGACAATGATTTAAAAGTGAACAACAATAAAACAAAATTTATGTCATTTAACCCATTGGCCTAGCCCATATCAGCTGTTATGCAAGGCCCTCCAGTAGCATTTAAAAAGCTTGAAAATGTAGAGTTTCACTAAAAACTAAATAACTTTCTAATGGAAGCTTATTTTTACATCTGGATTTCAATTTTCTGTTCATAAATAATTTGTCTACAAAAAAGTATAATAATATAATAGAATAAAAAATTTTAAAAATTAAAAAATTATCTGTTCAATTTGTTTTTTACAAAAACAAAAACAAAAATTTAAAAGTATATGAATTTTTTTACATGAAAATTAAGGTTAGGGTAAAATATTGATATTTCATATGAAAGACCTTTTATTTTTTTACATAAAAAATATTTTATTTTGTAAATTGGATGTATATTATGAAACTTAGTGATTTTCTCCTGAAAGTTTGCGTTTGGATTTGGAAATGCATGAACAAGCCCAAGTTACAAAAATGAATAAATTTCAAGTTATTGAAGTGAAATGTGCCATTTGAGTTTCATATTCTTTCAGTTTATAATATGAAAATAAATAGGCCTAAATATAAAACATAAACATAAAACCTAAAACCTAAACATAAAATAAATAGGCCGTTCTTCATTGTCACTTACAAAGTCTGCATCTTCATAATCACTATCAAGTAACATGCGTTCCACCTCAGAGGATCTAGTATCTTTCCACATTTTATTATAAAAAACAAACAAACACAGTATTCATCTCTAACTAAACGCCAAAACACTTTTGGAAGTTTCGTGAAAACAAACAAACCACTAGTTTTGACAACACTTGGTTACTGTTAGTATGATCACATAATATGACAAAACGTAAACAAACATCTATGTTACCAACATACAAAACAAAATATTCTGCAATTCAATTCTTTCAAAGCATTCAAGATAATAATATATAATAAAAGTGAGCGGTTGTAAAGTAGCCCATTTCACCGTTTCAATACTTAGAAATGAACCTCGAACTCCACTTCGTGAAGGTATTATTTTAATATAAATCATTTTGAAATAATAGTGATCACTGACAAATAAATGCGTAAAACAAAACGCCCCTACCATCTGTCGGCAAAATAAGGAACTACGTCGACCCTGAGCAGATCACAGTACGATTGTAATTCACTACGGAACAGTCTCGTATCTCTATGTCGTCTGACCCGGATCGCGGCACTACGAGACGGTCTCGTATGTCTAGGCCAATGGGTTAATAAAGATAAAACTAAAATTTCAAATCCATATTTAATGTTAGAAGATGCATATGTAACTACAAGTGATGAAACTAAATTTCTTGGAATGAAAATAACAAGTAACTTGTCTTGGACTCCACATATAAACGATGTTTGTAAAAAAATAAGCAGCGGCATCTTCAAGATAAAAATCCTGTCAAAATTTTGCAGAACGAACATTACAAAATTAATATATCATGCTTATAATATAAGCTGAATATATTTTAAATAATCTAAATTATATACTCCCGAATGTGTAACTGACTGACTCACTCATCGGGGTATCAGAAATTCGTCAAAAGTCGGTAAAGTAGATCTCCTATATACAGTATTACTTACTACAGAGTGATTCCCAAGCGAGAACTAAACTTACCGATCTGTATTATTGAGAAAATTGCCAACATACTGGGAGTCGCGGATTACCGAAACACTCTTTATAAGAAATTTTATAACATTAACCAATTGTGCCTTTATAGGTAAAGCGGTCTATCCACCGAGAGTAATTTCAATGTACAGGGTGTATCTGAAATTACCTCTCCAGACTGGAAGTCACTGATGTCAAATACAAACTCTCACTTTAAATAATTTTTTTAGTTTTACACGGTTTTTAAGAAAACTTTACAATTTGATCTTGTACGCGTAATTTTAGCAGTTTATTGAATATTTTAGGTTGAAATTTCGATTTTCCTCATTCTTCTCTGAGCATTTTAGGTTAAGCAAAAAAATGTCTCGGCACAAAAATGTTTAGTAAAACTAATCACTTTATAGGTAAAACGGTCTATCCACCGAGAGTAATTTCAATGTACAGGGTGTATCTGAAATTACCTCTCCAGACCGGAAGTCACTGATGTCAAATACAAACTCTCACTTTAAATAATTTTTTTTAGTTTTACACGGTTTTTAAGAAAACTTTACAATTTGATCTTGTACGCGTAATTTTAGCAGTTTATTGAATATTTGAGGTTGAAATTTAGATTTTCCTCATTTTCTCTGAGCATTTTAGGTTAAGCAAAAATGTCTCAGCACAAAAATGTCTTGGACTCTTTTAAATACGTTTCCAACAAAAATTGTCAGTTTGGTCCAAAAAGTTTTTTTATTAAATTTACAACATGACGGAGATTATTGAACATGTATTTAAATGTTTAGTAAAACTAATCACGTGATAATTGATGTTTTATGATGGTATATTATTTTAAATGAATTTACATGTTTGGTACGTTCTGTTATATGTAAAATGTTCAGACATAATGTATGTTAAATTTTCCCCAGTTAAAAAAAAATAATGTCATGCTATTTATTATTCTAAATCAGTATGATTAGGGTTAAAATATTAAATTTTAAAGTTGCTTCAAAATTACGTCTGGTCCCCTCTGTATTGAAATCAATGTCAATCAACAGAGCAAAATGTGTTTACCTACAACGGCACAATTTGCTTTTATTTGTACAATTTTAAAAGAGGTGCAAGGTTGGTATGGGACACCCGGTAAGACAGTATCATATTTGCACGATAGTCCTCCCAAAAATTGGTTCTTTATTTGGGATGGCACTTAATTTCTAACGAACTCATTAAGGAAGTACATCATTGACTTTACCTGATGCTAATTTAAATTTTACAATTCAACAAAAATTTTAACTAAAATGGCAGATTACACAATTTATTTATCTTTTAGTGCGTGATAAATTAATGTTTAATTTAAAAAGGTGGCAGTACAGTATTTTCATTTAAAATAAAAAAGCTTTTTTATTTCCTGCCCCACAAAACTATCTGATTTCAAAATTTAGCGACCAAACATTTTTACCCAAAATAAATATGACATTATTTTTTTCTACTCTAGCGGCCAAATTATAACATCTGAGGCAATCCTCGTTAACATCTTTCAAGTTACTACTAGTTTGGTTCTATGAATTTTTGCCCCCCCAGTCTACACAATTAAACATAATTAATTGTTTATTTATTTTTGCGGGGAATTTTATCCCATGTAGACGTAATTTTACAACTACTATAATATTTTACTCAGAACCTCAACTTTGCACATAGACATATCTTGCACAGTACCAATATCAATTAAATTATCAAACTTAAAAATTATCATGATGATTTTCAATATCACGTATTCTTCTATTGAAAGTGAGTCGGAACGAATTGCTATATCAAGCAACTGATTGTTTTACTTTGATTGTTATTTAATGACCTGGTCCTACGGCTAAAACATATGTCCTTTGATGTGTATGGTAACTTTAATATTTTAACCATTATTTAACATACTTTTGTTAGTAACTACTGTATTATTGTATTTAGAAACTTGAAGTTTTTTTATTTGCCTTGACAGTAATTTTTTAGGAAATTAGGTAAATTTAAAGTTTTACATCATTAAAAACTGAAATGAAGGAATTGTAATGAATGCCAATATTACATTATGTATTTATCACTGTATGTTCAATATTACTGGATCGTTATGTTATTCCCTGGAATTTCAACACAACTAATTGAAGGATAGTAACTGAATAGTATTTTTGTAAATAAAAGGGGTTTTTGGCAAGTTTTATCCACTTTGTTAAGATTTTCAATTATTTTGTTTTAATGGAATTTTTCATTGTTTTCGATGATCTAATGCACATTTTTATGCAGTTTATCCATTTAATTTTTTCATATATTTATTTATATGAATTTTATAATTTTAAGTAAATACTTATACAATACCTACATACAAAATTTATTCACAACTCCATTAACCTTTATAGAATTCGGGGGAATTAGGGAAGGAGGTTTGGGGAAAGAGTCTCTGAAAACGAGCCGTAGGCGAATATATTTTCATTCCTTAGATTGAGTTTGTTGCACAAGTTCAAATTTAGGTTATTTCTGCAGTCGTGGGAGTTAATTTATGTTATAAATAAACTTACAAACTCATTTATTTTGCTATTTTGCTCATTTACAAACTCTTATATTCATATGTAATCTGTTCATTATATGCGACTTAAACAACAATTAACGAATTTCTGGGCAAAACCCTGAGGGGGCATGGGGGCGGAGCCCCCATCGAGCCGCAGGCGAGTAATATATTATACAGTCACACATTGCTTATGGCTTAATATTCTGGGGGACAAGTAGTGATGCAAAAAGAGTTTTTAAATTACAAAAAAGAGCATTACGATCAATTTTTAACATTCCAAGAACAAATTCCTGTCCCCCATTGTTTCAAAGTCACAAAATTTTAACACTTCCTTCTCTTTACATATTACAATAATATGCTTGAACAAAGAATGGAAACTCATAATTACGACACAAGAACCAAGAAATTTATAAACACCTCTACTTGCAACACAACTTTTTATCAAATGGGGCCAAACTATATGATGGTCAAAATTTATAATAAACTGCCAGAAAAACTCAGAGAAATTAAGAGCAATAAAACTTTTAAGAAGACTTTAAAAGAAGACCTGATACAAAATTGCTATTACAGAATTGAAGTTTTTTTTTTAAAGAAGATGAAGATTTTTTATTATATAAGTTAGTTTTAATTATAAATTTAAAATTGTTTATATTGTATATTTGATATGATCTAACCTTATAAATCAATTTATATGGCAATTAGATCTTAAATAAATAAATTTATTGCATTTATTTAGTAATGTGAATTTTCAATGAAAGAAAAACATTACTTTTAAAAAATTCCATTTGTTTAAGTTTTACAAGATGAAGTTTATACATTGTCATCGTTTTGGTAATTTAGTTTGAAAAACGTAATTATTTAGTAAAATTCTTTAATGGCAATGGAAATAATAAAAAATTAATTAGGTAGCCTATTTATCAGGCCAAAGAACTTCAGTATAATCTAAAAATTTTCGATTTTAAATCAACACTTGATTATAGGCCTAATAATAATAATAGCTAGGGCACACATTAACAAGTTGTAGAATTGTTTACACATTTATTGCTAAAGATTTTAAATCCAAACTTGACTATATTAATAATTTTACACATTAACAAGGTATTGAACTTGATATCTTTTCCCAAAGACGCGCGACGGCGGCGTAGTCTGTTGCCGAGTGGAGTGACGCGCATGCGCAGATGAAAACGTCCACGCGGATGCCAGGCAAAAATCGCTCGGTGAGCGATTCCAAAACATCCATCCAGTGGACGTATGTTGCATCCATCCGCTGGATGGATTCTTCTAACGTTAAATATGGATTTGAAATTTTAGTTTTATCTTTATTAAATGACATAAATTTTGTTTTATTGTTGTTCACTTTTAAATCATTGTCATTGAACCACTCTATAATATTTGAAACTTGAATAAAATTTGATATATTGTGCTATAATTTCTCTTATTTAAGGACTTTGACCAATATGTAACTAAAGTAGAAAATCTAAACCTATAGGTGTAGTATAAACGTGTAAAAAAATAATAAATAAAGGCCTTATTGTGCAGTGTAGATGCGAAAATAACCATCCATCCGTATATCGGATGGACGTTTTGGTGTGAAGTCGTTCGTGGTTAGACGTCCAAGGCTGGACGTCCATCCAGCGGATGGATGGATGTGCGGTGTGAACCCGCCTTTACGTATACAATAATCTTATACAAGATTTGTTATGTTTTTTATGTCGGGTTGCAACCCGATGGAGTTCTGGCCAACTACAAATGGCCCTGGAAAGGCAAACAGTATGAAAGCAACACCAAGCTTGAGAATTTTACAATGAAAGGTTGGAAAACTTTTGAATAAGTTGGGTTTTCAACTTATACTGGGGATTGTCTTTTTTTTTTGGGGGGGGGGGGGCAGTTCTTTCATATCTTCCTGTATACGCATTGACAATTACGTACTGTATATATCGCCTGTTAAATTTTAAATGTTCCTATGATTTTGAAGCATTCCCTTTATACTAATTTTCCAACTATATAAAAATACTACACTAAACTATATAAAAATTATTAAAAGGTTGACCCCCCATTTTAAATTTAGAAACGTAACATATTTTATGGGACACTCTGCCTGCGGCCATTTTAGTTTATGCGAGGTTCTGAACAATGCATACGTTTGATCAATCTATCGATGTATCAGAAAGCGGTAATTTCTGCGTGCATGTACAGTATATGTACTGCAAAATTTTAAACACCTTATGAATGTCCTGAAAGTATTTCAAGTTTAAATTATTATAACCAAAGCTGTTTGAGTTTTTCCATCAATAATTTGTATTCTCTATCGTTATTTTGGTACTATATTCATTATTTGGATTTTGTATCGAGGGGTTTTACTCATAACCATAGTACCGGATCAACAATGAAAGCAAGAAATTAAATTTGAATAAATTTCTCAGTACTGTATTTTTGTTTTCACCACAATGTAAGCTTCTTTGTTCTATTAAGCCATGGAGGGGAAAAATAAAGGTAAATAGACGCAAAACTGAAACAAATTGTCCCTAACAAGTATACAAAGCGCTACTCAACACCGTGAATAACAAAATGGAACATAATCCGGAAGTCACGCCGTTGTTAATTACCGGGAACATAAAAACGTGACTTGGGCCGGAGGTAAAATCTTAATGAAAGTTGGCGGAAATGAATCCATTACCGGACTTATTAGCGGCCCCGGCACGTACAAGGGGCAAACACTCGGGTGCGTAAACGACGCTTCAACAAAACACTGCACTCGGCCGCTTTTAATTGCACCAGAACAAACACACGTAAAGGGATTTGCGTCGCGAGTTCGCTAACGAGTTCTCAGTCAACCCTTGACGCAAGCTTGCATCACCCTTGATGCGAAAGCGGGTTTCAAACTTGTGCATTCACGTCTTAGTCAATATGGCACCCCTCTCTCTCTCTCTCTCTCTCTCTCTCTCTTGCATCTGTAGAAATGTAAATCGCCTGGGGTGGAATACGGGGTAGCGGTCCCGCAAAATTGGATTTTGAGTGGAATGCCTTTCAAAGTACCGCGCCGGATCTGAGTCGACATTAAAAACTGGGGGAGGTGAGAAGCGGACGGATTATTAAAAATTTATTTACCAGCTCAGCATGTGGGGTTGATCTGGGAATTTTACAGGATTTTTTATTTTAATGTAGACCATGTAGTGAAAATAATCTAAATGTAATTTTTAATACTTCATCAAAAATGTAGGCAAAACTTAATAAAATTGAGCATGTCAAGGAAAAATTAACTTTAAATCCAATAATTATAGATTTTTAGGGTGGTTTCATTCTTTGACCATGGCACACAAATGAGTTAAGAGGCGGTCGGAGTCAGTCCCGCCGGCCGCCGAGCCGGGCTGTTATTTAACATGGGGCGAAACTATACAATTGGTATTTTCCAGCCTATGTGTTATCAAAAATAAAATTGTAAACTGTCAAAACGTTGATATAGTTACAATGAAATATATAAAGTCGTTTAAAAATATTTTATTCGTTATTTTATTTTTAAATTGTGTACGACAATTTGCCAATTTCCCATAAGGAATTGTCAAATTTGTGTACAACATAACTGCAAAATTAAACACAAAATATTCAATATTGAAACGTTTTTAGAAAACCCATTTCTTAATCTTTGTTTATACTTTTTTTTCTAACAGTTTTTTGATGTCTAACTATTTTTAAATATTAATTTATTAAACCCTTGCAAAACTATCGCTTGAACCCGGTGCAGCTTAGTTCAAGGCTGTCCCAACGGATGGCAGCAGCGTCGGTTACCGACAGTAGATCCCGGTTCCGCCAGTGAGCCAACGCGGTAGATTTAAAACTCCTCTAAGCGTTGCTTCCTGGTCAAGCCCTGCATAATAATGTTTCATGAAAAATGACTTACTGTAATAACAAAGGGGTCGTTTTCTTCCCATCCTCTGAAGCAGATTTAATTTATTTATTGATGAACTTTGCATGATAATGAAATTTAAATAGTATATCTATTCTAAATAATAGAAAATTAACAGAGTTCTTTAAGTACGTAAACATATTCTGATAATTTAAATAAACAAATTTTAAACAAGCAAAACTAATAAGCAAAATAAGCATTTAAAAAGAATTGAATTAATTATTATATTAAGCAATTTTCATTGTTTTCATTCAAAAAGTTATAATTTTAACAATTTTAACTTTATTGTTATTAGTTATTTTAGTTGTATTTTTGGTTGCACTTAAAGAAATTTTATCGCAGCGCCTCAAATTAGATTGTGTTCACTTACAGTCTATGTTCGGCTCTTTTAATAAAACTCGTTTTTTTCATGTAAACAAAGCAGTTATTTTTAATGACTTCTTAAGGAGGACCTTTCACGTTATATCTCATTTAGTTGTAGTTTTGAGCATGCCGCTATTGTCTATAGGCTGTGGTACAACCGTCTTTAATTTCAACTCCCTCCTCGTTTTAAAATCTAACTAAAGCACGTGTTTTGATGTAAACAAAATAAGTATTTCTCGAGCCACAACTCATCGCCGACTGCTCTCGTATTACGATCAAAACGCTTTTGAGATTTCCATACACACTCAAAAGATAAACCATTCTATTTTTATAGTTTTTCTTCTATTTCAATGAAGTAAATCACTATACATGGAGAATCTTTTAGGAGAACCTTTCAGAAGATAATCTTTCTTAAATATCTATCTTAATATCTTTCTTTCCCATTTTGTCAATTCTAAAAACTTGTCATTCTAGGTGTTGTAAATCACGAGGGATATCGATCCACTCGGCCGACCGTCGAAGCACGCTCGGTTCGCCGGTAAGGAAGTATGCTTTGGAAACTACTTGTGAGTGCTCTGGTGGCCACAGCCCGAACTAAAAGGTAGATTTTGACCTGACTCCGACCGCCTCTTAAGAGGGCGTTGGAGTCAATCAAAATTCCGCCTTTCCCCCATAAGAGCAATGTTAAACGGGATGTCAAATAACTCTTTTATTTATATTCAGAAAATAATGGTTTATAGCTCTAAATAAAGGGTTCTTCAAGGCGGATTTTGTTTGCGAGAGGAATTTTTTATAAAAATTAGTGTATTTTACTAACTTGAAATAACAAAGCAAGTTTTTTACTACTTTTAAAACATTTTCTACAGAATTTTATAAATTATTTACAAAGAATCGATCTCGCAAAAGGAACGAGGAATTTAATTGTGATTCAAACGCTATTTATTCTGAACCAATCGGACAAAAAGTATAGAAATTATATGACAAATGCCGGGGACAAGTTTAGCATTGCTTTTATGGGAAATAAATCCAACATGGCGGCACTCCAACGCCCTCTTAATATGAGAACTCTTCGTAGATGCTAATATCTGTATTGCTTCGATTAAAAATGTTTGGTTTGTGTGGATCGAAACACGAAACAATAGATTCAAGATATTTAAATGGTTTGAAGTTATGTTATAATTACCTAAAAAGACAAGGAGATTAGGAGAATAAGGAGAAAGAGGTATAAGTAACTTGATAGACGGAGAACAGTTGGTTGGACCGGACCCGACTATTTACTGCCACTGTTTTTGTTATAGTTGCCTGTTAAAATTGCAAGGTTATTCTTATACTTGTATTCTTATAAGCAAGCCTCAACAAAATGTATTTCTCTCAAACAGCTGTATTGTTTGATATTGCCAACATTATATGGGGAAATGTGGGAAGTAATGCCTAAGACAGTTTACGTATTTTTTTCCAACGATATAAACTTTATATGTATTGGAAGTTATACTGCATAGAATAAAGGCATAAGTGCCATTGGGGATTTAAAATTATTCCATTCAATAAAGCTGTGGATCTTGACAAAAGAGGACTGAAAGCAAATACATCATAGGCACAGCTCCACCCCCGACCGGGTCCAATATGAGCGCGTTTCTGTGTTCTGAGCTCGGCAGTGTGGACCCCTAGTGGGACCCTGAGTGCTATTCAGCGACTCATATCCCGCTGTATAGGCCTACTGCTCATAGTGAGCAGTGCGAGATACGTAGCATGGAGTGTGACTGATTAAAAAATACAGAGTAATTATGAAATTTATACGATTAAAATGTTATTCAAAGGTTTTGAGGAACAGATTGAAAAAGGATATGAATTCAACACATATATTGTAATTAAATTCAGAGTTTTATGTTATTCTATGGGTTTGAGGAACAAATTGAAAAATAATATAATTCAACACATAATGTAGTTAAATTCGGAGTTTTAGGCAAATCTCATAAGGAAAGAATAAGTTTAAGAATTATAACCAAAGTCTTATTAGTTATAAATTTCAAGTAAAGTTTATAAAAAATATAGCACTACAATAATGCAAGGTTTTGAGCTTATAAAATTTGGTTTTTTTTAAAGAATTCCTTTAGTCTGAAATAGCACTGTGAGAGTGTATCCAATCAACATACTAAAATATGGGAAAATTGCAATGAAATCATATTTAGATCTACCTAAAATCGTAGCGATGAAAGTTTCACCTATATAATTAACCTTTAAACATTATTTTGAGGTTAAATAATACATAAAAGGGGTATTTCTGTATGAATTGTTATTCCCCGGCGGAACTACCGTGGCAGCAGCTGCATGGAGAAGTGGACACCCCGCAGCGCCAAGACGGCACCCGCCATTGTCGAGGTCGTCGTGGAGGTAGGGAAGCGGCGGCGGCGATGGGAAATAAAACATCCCAAACAACCGGCAACTCGTTTATTTAACTATAGAGAACGTCGTCCATGTACCTCTTATAAATTCAGAAACAATCTTTACACAATCATAAATTTCACAACATTCTTGGGTAATGGATATTAATTTGTTTTCACTGCGGGGAGTGAGGTATGTATTCTTCATGCTTAAACAATACAACTTTTTATTCATGTAATCGTGACGAAAAAAATTCTGCAGTGCTGATTCTTATGGTAACTTATTATTGAAGTAAATGAACAAACAGTTTTACATAGAAGCTTATCATTCAAAATTATAAACACAATTAGAAAAAAATTAACAATGAGCTGCAATGGAAAAATATTTATGACTCTTGCTTGTCGCCATCCAAGTAACGATGCGATTAAAACATTAAAACAAAACTTGTGTCAAGCGAGATTAGGCGAGTACGTGAAGATATTTATTTCAAATAAACTTATTTGAGGGAGAACAAGAAACAGGTAAATAACGTTTTGTAAAGTCATAACCAGTGTGTTAAATCAGGGTGTCTAGTTTATTTCTCTTTCAAAATTCAAGACTAATTCCAGACTTTTTCAAGACTTCTTTAGTTTTTTCAAGACTATTGCACTACTCGACATATTAATTGATTTCTATTTTACATTTTACAAAATTATTTATACAGTTGCCGCTATTTAAACAGCGGCAACTGTGTTACACATACCTTCCGTCAAGCAGCTCAAACTTTATTGTTGAATATAATCACTACATGTTTTGCCAATAATACAACATTGTCAAGTGATACAAGAACATACTATCCATTTAAGGATTGGTCACGGATAAAAATAGACAAACTGAACTGTGTTTGTGATATGTTTTGATATAATATGTTTCTAATATAATGAATTTTAATATTTTTTGTCAAAAACAAGACTATTAAAATGAAACCATAAAATTCTAACTTATTAAAAATAAGCAATATTAATTCTGCAACAACATTGAAAATTAAAATGGTTTGAATTAAAATAATGCACAAATATGTAATTCTAATTTTTATTAAATACTAGCTGTGTGCCTGTCCTTTGTAGGGCTGTTTAGTTTATTATTAAAATAAATAATATAAATAATTCCACAAATTCAATAGTGATATCAAATTTATAGAACACATAAAAATGCATATATTTGTTATTAATTAAAATTTTGATTCTCCTTGTTTTTCTTTAGCTTGTAGGCCAATGATGGTTTACACCATTTTTAGGCCATTTTTCAGCATACACTGAATCAAGAGTCAATACCAGCGTCTCCGCACGGTGGTAAAAAGCATTTACTGTCTACAGTCGCAAGGTTTTGATTGGGAATCATAAGCGTCTCCAGTTAGCAATCTTGATCGGCGATCACGAGCGTCTCCATGATTAATTTTTTTATAAATTTCAAGACTAGAAGGCAAATTCAAGACTAATTCCAGACTTTTCAAGACCATTGTTAAATTCAATACTAATTCAAGACTTTCCAGATTTTCAAGACTACTAGACACCCTGTAAATATGGAACGGTAATTTTGTATGATGAATTGAAAATAACTAGTTTATTGACAACCATAATTAATCTCTAGGTAGAACCCGGTTAAAATACAATCAGTTATATAGTCAATACAACCATGCACCCATGCTGATTAGACGAGACTCGATAGTTTTACAAAACCTCGATGCAACGCACGATACCAACTGCCCCATGCACACAACCATGCACCCATACTGATTAGACGAGACTCGATAGTTTTACAAAACCTCGATGCAACGCACGATACCAACTGCCCCATGCACACAACCATGCACCCATACTGATTAGACGAGACTCGATAGTTTTACAAAACCTCGATGCAACGCACGATACCAACTGCCCCATGCACACAACCATGCACCCATACTGATTAGACGAGACTCGATAGTTTTACAAAACCTCGATGCAACGCACGATACCAACTGCCCCATGCACACAACCATGCACCCATACTGATTAGACGAGACTCGATAGTTTTACAAAACCTCGATGCAACGCACGATACCAACTGTCCCATGCACCGACATCCGACAATGTTATAGACCGGTCATCTGTACCACATATATCATGTAGCATGCGCGCAACTGCAGAATGCCACGCCACGAAAGCCGATATCCAGCAATCGAATACGTGTGTGACCGTGACGCACGCACGCACGATGACGTCACCAGCTGATGCTGATATCAGCGGAGCGGAATGCGTGCACGCGCTGTTAATTGCTGAGCCGCTAAACAGCTTGATGGAATTGTCCTTTCAACAATTAATCGTCGACGTCCACTGCCAAACACACTCCGCTGCTGAGGCTGACGCGTCTTGTTTGACTCGCGCCTAGAGATGTTTCCACCCATCTCATGCAACTTGATAGGGTTCTTCATCTTACTATGACGTCAGAAATGCTTAAATGTGAACAAAATAATATAATATTTGTCTGTCATTTTCTACAATGCCAACACAAACATACTAGCACTTTTCCTATTACTATATGATATTCACATAAACAGTTGCAAAGTTGTAATTGCGATTATGGATAGGGATAATGTAAAACAGTGGTTCCCAACAGGTGGTCCGCGGACCCCTAGGGGTCCGCAAGCCATGCCAGAGGGGTCCGCCAAATATAGTTAAAATTGGAATAAAAATGTATATTTGTACAGTAGATAACAGATTTAAGTTTTTCAGATTTCTGAGCGCTTTCTGCATCAGCTGCATGCGCTGCTGCGCAGATTTTGATGCTAACTTTTGCATCTGGCTTTATTCAGCAACCGCGATGTTATAGCACCGGGGCCTACATAGCACACTGTAGCGCCGCCAATGAAACTAGATTGCCGAATAGTTTTGTTTTATGCCTGCCTATAGAATGCGCACACATCTTGCTTGCAGCCGACAAGTGACAGCCAACTCGCATTTTAAACAGTCGGATATTTATTTTTTGTGTAATTGTTAGTGCTGTAGCGAATTGTGTTGTTTACATAGGCATGATAAATTCTTACACTATGAGAAATCGGTAACTGCGAGAAATCGGTAATGAGCTTGGGGTGACAATATTTTAACTGCTGATGCAGACAAATATTCTGGCCTCAATTTATCTGTAGTGAAATGTTTTACATTATGATAACCTATCAAAATATGATGGTTCTTTCTATGCACTTATGGACATTATGAATTTTCGAGGATCTCTTTCACTTTTGTGTCATTACTAGGCCAATTTTAATTGCATTATAGAACTCTTGGGGATAGGAATACTTGGAGAATTTCTCAATCACACTGCTCTCAATCTCAAACACTTATCATACTGCTGATCAAGTATTTTAATTCCAGTAGTTTTATAAAACAATTGCATTTAAAGTTTTCTTTTTCTTTGTGGAAATTTGCAGTACGCACACGGTAATTAAAGAAATGGATTGTTATTCGTTTGATAGGCCTACAGATGATGAAAAAGATAATGCATTTGATACTGAATGTATTGATGGAGGCACTCTTTATTTCCACAAAAAACCGTGACTTTTATAATAGGCCTACTACTATTTACTTATTTTCTCATATATTTTGAACAATAATAATACAGGCAAAATTGAACGCAAATTTTAAAATCCGACTTTTTTTCTCAAAATGGCAATCTTAATTCCTAAAATTATTAAAAATAAAATAAACTCTTTATTTGGACTCTTTTCATGTACTTGGTACTGAGATATGGCAACACACTGACCATTGTGAGCTCATTATAAATTAAGAGGGGGGGATGAGAACAATAATAACTTTAGGTTTAAGAATTTAGGGGGGGGTCCTTGTCATTGTAGTGACTAAATGAGGGGGTCCTTGGAAAAATTTTGTTGGGAATCCCTGATGTAAAACAAGCATAATTATCGCATCTGCTACGGATATCTTTACTATTGAGATTTCAACATCAAAAGATTTAAGTGAATGGTCAACTAATCAATAAAATCTTTAGAAATTAATCTATCTATCTAACATAGATTTTTCAAAATTTTATCTATTTTAACATAGTACGTATTTGTGAGCAGACAATTTTATTTTATTCAAAATAACAAATATCAGACTTAATCGTATTTGTTCCTCAAGAGTTATATAATAACTAGGTATACAATGCAGTTGTCTGCTTGCAATATTGAGCGGAGCGACTATTTTTTAAATCAATAATAGCAAATGTTTTATAGGCAATTCAAGTGAGCTCGTTCGCTACGCTCACTCGCCGTCAGGGTTTAGTTCGTTCGCTGCGCTCACTCACCTTTTTTGTCGGCTCATTCGCTGCACACACTCGTCGCCAGATTTATTTTGTTCGCTGCGCTTGCTCGCCACAAATCTGCAATACTCTAATAATGTTTGATTACGCAGGTTTGCTGCGACGGGCTATTATATGTTTACAAGATATTAAATGGTGCGTCGTCCAAGATTTGCACCTCCTCTCCGTAAACGTGGCATTTCATTCACGTACAAAGGTAAACAAACCACTAAAATAAACAAAACAACAATATCACATGGAACTACTGTATTCTCAAACAGCTGATAGTAACAGTCTGCAGTTAAATTTGATCCTAATAACAGCTGTATAATCAACACACAGTAAACAAACCAAATAAAATATTTCTGCTATTAAAATAACATGGTAACTTTAAAGGGCCGTAGGGCAGAACCCTTATGTCCGATTTGGACCATTTCAGATTTATACCTTCCCATAGATGGTTACTATGACCTAGCAAAATTTCGTGAGGATCACTCCAGCCGTTCAGGAGGAGTACTTGTAAATAAAAAGACAGAGTGTAGTATAGGAGCTTCGCTCGCTTCGCTCGCTCCGCTCAATAAGTTAAAAAGGCTGGCTAAAAATTATATGTTGATTGATTTTTATCACGTTTTATTTGACGTCACTCTATGTGTAACCTGTTACACAATCAAGTGTAGAATTTGGAAAGTAATTACCGCGAGATGGTTTTTACTGCGGCGAGCGACTATATAGAATTCATCGCATGGAGACCTCATGGAGACATGTGGCGTTCCCCAAGGTTCGTTGTTGGGCCCGTTGCTCTTTATGGCACACCGTGGCGTGTGTCCGAGTCGTTCACACGACCACATGACAACGCAGACCGGCATCCGTCATATGCGCCGGACCGGGTACTAAGTGAATAATAGGCGTGGAGAATTTGGTTAATCAACTGCGTTAAAAGACCAGTGGCATCACGGAATGAGTGTTATCTTAAAAATATGTTGTTAAAATTTGAGTAATAATTGTGGATAAAAATTTTGTCCCATTTTATGCGGATTTAAAAACAATTGTCGGTGTTTATTTTTAAATGAATATAAGTGTCAAAACTATTGATACAATTTTATTTTATTTTACAGATTTGGCAATTTAATTTTTTTATTATTATTATTATTATTTTATATCATGGACGAAAATCATAAAGTTTAAATTATGATCAGTAAATCAGTAAATGATGTTTATAATCATATATGACAATTAAAATTTAAGCTATATTATAGATTCCCAGATGTCAATTATGCTTTTGGGTAAGGAATTATAGACAATTTTTCATATGTATTTTTAACATTCGTAAAGTTACTAAGAAACCATAATTCAAAATAATATGTCTTAACACAGAGAATTAAGATTATTTCTTTGTGTTTTCAAACAGAAATGTATATTTTTTAACGATAAAAATAAGATGAGAAAAAAATGGAATCAGCTACTTTAAATACACTTTGACTCGCAATAAAGTTGCAAACTGTCACCTCCTCGAGGGGAGCGAGGGCATCGGGGAAAATTCAATTTGAGCCCGGAGGGAAACAGCTTCCAAATTTGCATTTGCGGAGCCGCTTACAGTCGGGGCGAGATACATGGGTCTGGGCCCAAATTATAAAGTAGACGGGGCAGATGGAAGCCGTTGTCTTGTGTAAATGAGACTGTTTCGGAAAAGAATGCACTTAGCGCTTTTGTCGAGGCGGTAAAATGTTGCGATGGGGATTTAATTTAATTTTACTATACGATGTTTCAACATCAACGCGCAGAGAATTGAAATACTCCATTCCAAAAATAAAAACTGGTCTAAACGTTTTTATGACTACTTCTTAAAACTGTTTTATTGTACAAGCTATACACTTACCTAAGATTGTTTTTTGCAGTATTTATCAATATTTTAACATTTTGCTTTCGCAAAGACCATCAATTTTTACTCTTACTAGCTATTTCCCGTCATGTCTTCGCCCGTGATTGAATTTATTTTATAGGTAATTAAGCTCAAATATATAATATATATTTGACAACATATATAATATATTAGCAAATTCAATGAAAAATCAGAATTTTTCATTGAATTTGTTTCTTAGCATCCAATAAAAATTGAGATTTTCAGATTTTTTACAAACTATTGTATGCCCTCTGGGTCAGAGCCCTTTGGACAGATTTGCACCAAACTTCACACAAACCATCCTTGAATAATGCTTAATAATGCCTGATAATTGGATAACTGATAATTTCATTACAATATGTCAAGCGGTTTCAGAGTCAGTAGGCAACATACATAATATGATGGAGTTGTCATGTATGGAATGAGACACGTATGTACACGAAGATCGAATTACAATCAGACACTAATCGGCTCCAGTGGAGGAGGTTTGCTGAGGTAACGGTTCCTACGGCTGGCGATGCCATCGATATCGGTCTCGAAACCATTAGTCAGGCTTACAACTAACTATGGCGGTGGCAGGCCATTACACACCACTCGGCACACACAGCATTCAACATCAACACCATCAAAGATCATTGATTTTTGTTCATTTTTGTGCGTAACTTTTTTTACGGAGGTAAGTTGAAGTCTTTCGTTATGGTTGTTACTGATGTTTCCGAAATGGACAGTGAACTCAAACAAGATTGGCAACTTAATGCATGAAGAGTGTATTATTATTATGGATACGTTTATTAAACAATCTGTGTTTTGTACAAGTTAAAAATACACATGTAAACTCTAACCTAGAATCACTTAATCACTATTTAAGACGCCGACGCTACCGGCGTATGAATGTGAATATGAATGAAGGTTGAGTGTAGCATGGGTGTGATGCCTTAATTGTGTAGCTTGTTCCCATTGACTATGTACACTAACGTTAGTGTACATAGTCAATGTTGTTACTGTATAAGATCAGCTGGTTATTTAGACAGGGTAATTAATAAATAGCCAAACAACCAATGGCAGCTGGGTCTAGTTTAGAACCATTAAAAAGCCACTAAATTTCCTCAGGATAGAACCAGCGACCTGCAGGTTCAAACACCTAATGTAATGAAGAATGCAAAAGACAACAGGAGGAAAACTAAATTTGTTTGTGAAAAAATTGAACACATCACTGAAAACTATACGAATAGTTTCAAACACAAAAAAATTTTATAAGCTCTATTGCAGAAAATAAATAAGTAGATATTTTATCTCAAAAATTTCACTTAAAACCATTTTCGTCAATTGTCTGTCATTTAATATTCCTGAATTCTCATATCCTCATTTTGGCAGTATTCCAAGTCCTCCGAGGAGCAAAAACCTTAAATATTCATCCTTATGTATAAACAATGAAGCAGAAACTTGTTTGAATACTTAAAAAGTATCAGGTACAGAGAACAAAGAAAAGTGAAAACCATAGGTATAGCCTTGATTATACCACGAACTTAACCTGTATTATTGTCTAACATATAAATACTTACTCGTACAGAAGAATTATTGGAATTGTCTCACTTACCTACAACAAAACAAAATCATGATTAGAAGAAACTTATAATTGACATATTTTTTTCTCAAGTTATTTGATTAGGATGAATTTGTAAAAATTACAATAAAGACTAAGATTAAAAACAATTTTAATGGAGTTGTGCACCATACTTCCTAATTAAGAACAAAGAGTCAATTCCATTTATCATGTTAAATCATTACAATCCTTTACAAATGAACAGTCCAATCCTTAAATATTTAGGGTCACTAACACTATCACTATATCACTATTTTGAGACAGGGACCTCACATAGTGGGTATTTTAAAATAAATATGAGTGAGATATGAGTGTAGTAGGATGATTGTGGCGCTATCTTTTAGACTTATTACTAAGGCCGACATTCTCCTTAGTCAGGACTGTTAATTAATAGTCCAACAGCCAATGGTATTTATAGGCACCTACAGATTAACGTGGGATCCGAATCACAATTTCGACCTCATACACACAGGACTTTCTTTTCTTTTCGTCTGCGTTTTTCCTCTACGAGGTAACCTCGTATTGGCTCCCCCTACCCTCACGGGTAGTCCGTACCTGGCATTAGCCTCAACCGGACCAGTCTTGCGACCAAGGGAGTTATGGAACATTTGTCCCAAATCACATTAAGGCGGATTAGACCCCCACAAAACCCGGAATTCACTAGGCCTGTGGTACTCAGCCGGCGGTGACCCAAAATGACCATCCGCTGTGAGTGACAGTGGCACCACTACCCATGGTACTTCTCAGCTTTCGTTTGTGAGCAACGCCCCCAGATAAGGCTGGAGGGCCCCCCACAGCCGAAGCTGTGTGCCGAGCATACCGACAACCTCTGCCCCCTCGATTCCAACCCAATATCCGGACTGGCCGAAGCCAGGGGCTTGAGCCGGATCCCGAGGTCCCCATTTTAGGTTTTACTTGGGTCATGGGTGGATCCCAAGCGGAATAACTAGGTCACTGGAAACCCGCACGCCAAAGGCGCCGGCTGCACTGCAACCGTACCCGAAAGGCACGGAAGCCCCAGATCCCCGACATCCTGACTCATTCCCTCCCTTTTGGGGGGAGGCTGGAGTGAGACACCCAGTAAGCGCGCGATTGACACAAGGCCACCTCCGCCAGGGCTCGGAACAGCCGAAGCTGCCCTACTTCAGTTGATAAAGGGAGCCACGCCCGTTACCCAACTCAGTACTTCGAGCTGGGATTGGGTAGTGGACATCCACAATTCGTGACCTCCAAGCAGCTGGATTACCGTAACAGTCATGAAAGTCGGCAGTATGTATCAGGTCACCGTTATTGATTATGTTTAAATATTATTATAATACTCATTGGTTAGGAGGACATTAGTTGAAGACGAAGTGGTACAATTCTTAATTCGGTCTAGCATAAGCGGTTGGTTATTTTTATTTGGTCCACTCGTCATTATTTCTCCCAAAGTTTACCAACCAACAATTCTGCCATCAGCATGACCCTCCTCCTGCCACGACGCGCATGTCGCCTGTACCGGCCCCGGATGATAACGTGATGATCGGTCGCCAGCTAACGGCCCATTACGCCATTTACAGGGCCGGAACGAACCATTAGCCGACCCGGCGCTTGTCCAAACATCATGGCGCTGGCCACATTATGGCAAAACCATAATGGCGCTGGGCCACGGCGGCATGGGATGGGATCATTATATAAAACACACGCTACAAAACACACGGTGATAGCTCAATACGCGCGCGGGCCGAGATCGGTGCGGTTTGTTGAGATTGTTGGAGTGTGATTGGTTATTGGTGAAGGACTATAAACTAAGATGGTAAGGAAATTATTTGTAAAAATTGCAATATACTGTACAACATGGATTATGGAGAAGACTTCAATATGATTCTTTATAACCAATGAACGTATTACTTCTACCTTAATTCATACTACACTAATCAATTCATACTAAAACATATAAAACTAAGTTACAGTGAGGATATTCCTATATGAAAGGCGTGGTTTTTATTGACGGACGATGGATAAAAAATGTAATGTAGGCTATTTATATGCAATGTATAAAAACTCGCTTGAAGAACATTGCAATGATACTTCTAGTAAATTCAGTTTTCATCAAGTTTTGATCACACTGAGGTGTATTAAACATTATGAAATTATAATGTTTAACATAACTTTACTGACTTTATTTTAAATAAATGCGTATATTACATGATCTCTGTCAAAATGATCCAATGCGTAGTACCTATGTCACTACAGCCGTAACATACTACGCATTTGATCATTTTGACAGAGCTCGGGTAATATACACCTTTACTAAAAAACCCGTGTAATATACACATTTACCTATATTTAAAAAAATCAAGAGGCTAATCCATAAAAATGAGACATCATTTTACTTAAAATTCCATTCACTCAGATCAAAGAAGCAAAAAAAGCTAGAATCACCATCTTTTATTTTTTTTTAGGGATGATGACCAATCGTAAGACCAAAAGAGGAACGTGACCGGTACAAAGATAGGACCCGTGAGGGCGCATAACTAAAACAAATAAATAACTGGTAGAAACGGACACAATCGTACACGTGGCTAAGAATATAAGCTCTTTCAAACGGGCTCTACTTGTTGAGAAGAGGAAGGCATACGCGACAGCTCTCAACTTTGTCAACACATCCAAATGTGGAGCATCGAATCGAAATACCAACGCAATAGCGGCGTTACCCGCAATAATATTTTAAAATGTAAAAAAATAGTAAATTGCCTACTTTTATTTCTGATTGAATGTATATTAAGGCAATCTGAATCTAAAGAACTTGTTTTATGGTAAATTTGCGTCACCCACATCCACAAATGACTGTTTTGCTGAGGACTCATTAAAAGTATAACCCGAGTCTTACCACTATTTTGAGACAGGGACCTCACATAGTGGATATTTTAACCTGAATATGATCGAGAGATGAGTGTAGGATGATTGTGGCGCGATCTTGTAATCTTGTTACTGACTAAGGCCGACATTCTCCTTAGACAGGACTGTTAATTAATACTGTAACCCAAACAGCCAATGGTATCTAGGTACCTACAGTTTGTAACGTAGGATCCGAACCACAATTTCGACCTCATAAATAAAAATTGGTCTAATTATGAGGATGGTCTTTATGGATGAACTGGTAGGCCTATTTTGATATCTGCATGCGCAATATTTGTTCCTTTTCGTTTTTGTAAACCAATAGCGTAGGTGTAAGTCTTTGTAAATTTTATTGGCGATATTTAGAGACTACAGCAATGTGAAAAACACTAAACCATGCTTAAAACTCCCCAGTTTTGGGCAATATAATGATGTCTAGTATTCATGTTTTATTCAGGGGCATGAAATACTTGATTGGCCCAAAGCGCATACTGCTTTACCAGCCAGCCCTAAGGTCTAAAACACTTTAAATTGTACGCACTTTAGGATTCTTATATTGACAAGTGTGTAATGTTAAGTCGGTGATGATGTCTCCACTAAATCTCCAGAGCTTGGTTGTAACACATTGAACAAAAGGACTCTCTTTTCTTCTTTGTGGTTAAGACCGTTTACGCTAAATTAATCTCCACTCACGTTGCGTCATTGAAATGTCCCAAAGGAAAACAAAGTCGACGTCTCGACGATTTGGTGTCAGCGTGCGGTTACGGACATCCAGCCAATCGGATTGAGTTCGAAACTTAATCGCTGGAGCTAAACGATACGTTTATCTGTTGTTAGATGAGCTACGGCTTCGCCGGGGAAACACGTAACAACGTACGGCTAAACCATTATCCTATACTATATAATACGAGCACTTTCTGAAGGGATGTGTGTTCCACGATCTCGAAATCTAGCGGGTAGATTTTGCTTAAACTTTGCATTAAGAGAGTTTTGGCCCAAAAATGGGTTTAGAAGCAGCCTCAATCCCAGGAAAAATTTAATTTGGTCTAGATTTAAGTTTAAAAATCGTAATTTTTAACATTGGTCTTATGGGTTGGTATTTTGGTAAGGAAATAACAACTAAGACCGGTTCCTACGTGGGCGACAGAGGCGACGCGACGAGAGCGACGAGAGCGACTGGAGCGACACCAGCGACAAGCTTGCATCGCCATAACGTTATACATTGTAAATTGTTGTTGCTCCTGTCGCCCACTAAGAACGCTCCAATGCTTATACATTTGTTTGAAATTTTTTCGCTCTTGTCGCGTCGCATCTGTCGCCCACGTAGGAACCGGCCTAAAGGGTATACAAAAATAAAGGAACATTAATGTTAAGCAGTCTTTTTGAAACAGTTGTTTACTGTGAAGAGGTTTAGTTGGTTGTTGGTGATGGAAATTTAATAGCTTTACCATGACACTATAACAAAAGTGAATTAAAACCAACGAGCAAGGCTCGGTTAACCTGGTACTGTCATGTTATAAAAGGAAGGAAATTGTAACCAACAGGAAAGAAAAAAATGTATCCATAGTTACTCGGCATACACTAGTTATAGTATTGTCACGAACAATATTTTTCAGCATTCACAACAACTGAACTAAAGTAACGATTTCTATACTTAGATTTCTTTACAGTAAATTATAGTTAATTTCAAAGATTATTTAAATATGAAAAAGCCACGCATGCAAGTGTTTCAACATACATGTATACTAAGTCTGATTGTTTAATTAGGCTAAAGTGATCTAAATACTGAACAAAAACATGCATGACAACATTTTTCGCAACGGTCACCGTTATGAAAGTATTCCGGAGCAAATGGAATATTTTAGTTCCAAAATCACGCAGGCCTGTCTGAAGGGCATTATATTTGTGTTTCCATTACACTCGGGAATTCCGCGGTAAACATTACATAAGACAGCAACGTTGAAATATGTTAAACATACAACACTGAAATATGTCAGTTGAGCGGACAAGTGTTTTGGCTAAATATTTTAATGTGGTTGTTCTCCCGCAAATAATTAAATAACTCAACGCATTTGGTAGTTCCTTGCTCCATGCTCTCTGTGCTAAGTTTATCGAAGTTTAACTGCTGGTAGGCCTATTCTTCATCGTCAAGGTAACGACCCAGTGATTGGAAGTGGAATACAACAGCAAGAATGACGATGAACTATTGAATTGATATAATGTTTGTTACGAAGTATCTAATTAATTTATCCCTAGTTTTCGTGATGATGTCTAATACGCTACAGCAGTACAATTAGTCTAAATGCTAAATAACTTTCAAAATTATAATTCACTGTACTGGTTTTATGGTAGGCAACTCCACTAAAAAGTATGTATAGAACTTTAAGTAGGTTTCTGATGCAATGCAGTTATCGATTATTGCCCTTCCACAGTACCACATGGTCTAGCAACCCAGGTATTACACCAATATGAAACACATGTTCGCCCTGGCAGCCACAAGGGCAGTAGAGGGGTACGTGAGGGGGGCTACTGCATCGCCCTTGCTCAATTGCCCTTTATATTTTAAAGCAACATTGTCAAATTGAAAGCGCGGGTCAGGCCCATTATTCACGCTACGACGTTCCCAATGTTAGGCTGCCAGAGGGTGAAGGGGAGCGGATTATTTTTAAGCCCTAAAAGCTTTGTTCATGAAAAATAATCTGGCTTTTTAAAAAGTGAAAGGGACTAGCGAGACTAAATTAGCGATTAACCTGTCAATGTTCATCGTCCTTGATATTTTATTACGAGCTCGAATTACGGACCCTTATTTGCAACGAGATAGGTTGGGGTTGTATTATGATGGTCTTAGTGAAAATTTGAAACACATAAGTAACAAAATAATAATAAGAAAAACAGACTTTATAGTGTCCCGACCCCAATATTAAGAAGAAAAATCTACATACAACAAACCTATATTGGGTCCAAACCGATTTAGTCAGTTTAAAATCCATAGGCCTATTGTTCATAATATGTATTCCTTCACTCATTACATTTTGCCGATAGGTTTATAATGCAAGTATTTTTTTACCATTTTATATTGCCCCCTTGTTAATTAAGGCAAATTATTATTATCAATTTCGAAAAATGAAGTAAATCATTCACCCAAGGATTTTTAATTTTCATGTTTTGGTGAAAACGTAAACGAGAGGAAAATCCTCTAATAAAGCGTGAGACAAATATTTAAAAGAAGGGGATTTGTCATTGTAGATCAGTACAGCATAGTACCTGATGACCTCAAAACCTCAATTAGACAGGTATTCTGACATTACTTTAAAAAGGCAGGATAACTTACGGTGAGATGAATTAGGTTAAAGGCCTTGCTTGATTGCAGGACAACCTGAACTTTTACGCTTTACAAAAAACAATTTAGTTAATAAATGCATTGAATGTATTAATTTATTAACTGTTAGTATTTTACACACGGCCTACACGACTTTGTGAACTACAACACGACATAACTCGCTGTGTGGCCAGTGCGGTTTGAGAAGGATCGACCAGGAGGGGACAATGTGGAGAGGGGGAGACTAAGGTAATTGTCTCTGAATTAAACATGGCCGGTTAATTACCTCTCAATTCGGACGGCAGAGGGTTTGTCGCTGAAGGTAATTAAGGAGCGTTATTTAATCACCAGACCAGCCGGACTTGACATTGTTGTAATTCGAGTTTGTCGTTGGATATTCATCAGCCGAGCCGTAGAATTACTTCCGTTAACTTGCCTCCAGATTGAGTTTCCCCAAATTTTATGCTACCGGGCCTTATCTACCGATGATTATTCGACTCCCAATGTAGTGCAGAATACGATCGAAATAACGTAGTATCGTGTTGAAACGTTAAATCCTACAAATGACTGAAATGGCTAATGAATGTGTAACTCAGCACACCCATGGTAATCTTTATTTCTTTGTAAAATATAGAAAGGAGATGAAGCGGGAATGCCAAACAAATATGCACTGGAGGACGACGTTATTCTATATGATTGGCGTCCGGTGGGAAGTTGCATGCATTCCTCAATCCGCCTACGTTGCTGTAGACATGCGATGCACAACCTGTTGATACCCACAGTTTACGAAAGAAAATGTGTGTATCTCAATAGATCAAATGAAATATAATATTGACATGGACATGCAATCCACCGGAAAACTAAATTCAATAGATAGTGGTTCAGATTAAAAATCAAGTAAGTGGTAAGCGACAAACTTCTTCTAAACATTATTTTATGATATTTTGATTTAATTTTACACTACCTTGAAACGCCATATTCCCCCAATAACAAGGTCATGATAAAGTGCCGAACGAAGCATTGAACAAGAAGGATGCCCTCCGATTAAAAACAATTTCAACCGGGCTAGTCAGGTCTCTGTAATGTTCATGCATTTATTTTCCCTGATGGGAGATCCCCAATGAAGTTTTCTTCCGAGTTTCCAACTAAAGTACTCCGGCACATTTTATGACCTGGGCAGCGTGCGAGTGGCGGAGTGCGTATCGAAGGGGAAGTAGTGCGTGAACGAGACAGAAGAAAGAATGTAGCCCACGGAACCGCACGCAGAGGATGGCAGCCCAGTAGCGACATCCTGGTCCTGTCCTGGAGCTCTCGCGGTCTATACAATGATAAGTCTTGCACAGCCACCTTGCAAAATGAGGATGAAGAAAATACTAGCAGTTGCTTTACTGGTCCTGTCCTGGAGCTCTCGCGGTCTATACAATGATAAGTCTTGCACAGCCACCTTGCAAAATGAGGATGAAGAAAATACTAGCAGTTGCTTTACTGGTCCTGTCCTGGAGCTCTCGCGGTCTATACAATGATAAGTCTTGCACAGCCACCTTGCAAAATGAGGATGAAGAAAATACTAGCAGTTGCTTTACTGGTCCTGTCCTGGAGCTCTCGCGGTCTATACAATGATAAGTCTTGCACAGCCACCTTGCAAAATGAGGATGAAGAAAATACTAGCAGTTGCTTTACTGGTCCTGTCCTGGAGCTCTCGCGGTCTATACAATGATAAGTCTTGCACAGCCACCTTGCAAAATGAGGATGAAGAAAATACTAGCAGTTGCTTTACTGGTCCTGTCCTGGAGCTCTCGCGGTCTATACAATGATAAGTCTTGCACAGCCACCTTGCAAAATGAGGATGAAGAAAATACTAGCAGTTGCTTTACTGGTCCTGTCCTGGAGCTCTCGCGGTCTATACAATGATAAGTCTTGCACAGCCACCTTGCAAAATGAGGATGAAGAAAATACTAGCAGTTGCTTTACTGGTCCTGTCCTGGAGCTCTCGCGGTCTATACAATGGTAAGTCTTGCACAGCCACCTTGCAAAATGAGGATGAAGAAAATACTAGCAGTTGCTTTACTGGTCCTGTCCTGGAGCTCTCGCGGTCTATACAATGATAAGTCTTGCACAGCCACCTTGCAAAATGAGGATGAAGAAAATACTAGCAGTTGCTTTATTTTTTACTTGTGTCTTATGACACTCGGTTTTTACTTCAGTGAATAGCTAAAACATTGATACATTTTTCTCACTCGAAAAGCAATCCATCCCCGTCTAATATAATTCTATCTATAAAAAGAATCTATCTTCCGCCTGTCTGCAAAGAACTCCATTAAGAAGCATGAAGACGAAAAGTGGATTTTACCAATATTCCTTAACAGTGTCCTTTTTGCGAATAGCATTACTTTTTTGAGGGTTAACGTTTAAAAATCAAAACACAAAACGTTAGAATTAGATAGTAACAATAAGTACTAGAGTTTGGGCAATTCTATATTTCAAAACGTTAAAAAATACCAATGGCGTGCATTACACAAAGTAAAAAATTTGGAGTATCAATCAAATGCCACGTTAAACGTATTTAGATTTACCGAACAAGTAGAGCGAAATAATGATATAGCAGACCACCACTAATCTCCATATGTGTCCCTCAGAACTTTCAATTCACGAAACAACTTTGCATTTGGGTTATTTTGATGGCAGTAATATTTTTTTGGGAATCGATTCATAAAATCCGAATGGTGGGTATACCTATGGGTATTTAGGAATACTGACACAATCTTTGGTACGGTAACTTGATGAATAATTTCAGACGTTTGACAATAGTCCACAAAAATCTATCAGAATACTCACGCAGAGAACCGAACTTGACGATAAACAGGTCAATAAGACAACAGAGTACCGCAAGGCCGGTAGACGCGCGCGGCGTCCCACAAGGGTCCGTACCGGGTCCGTCACAATAAACCTACTTATCTAATCATTAGCCATTGTAGCGATGATGAGATGTAACGGTGGTCCACAACTAAACCATAGCGTCTAATGGAGACGCATTACGTAATCACTGTCTGGCTATCACCCATTGTCCTGCTGGACCGGTAATGAATCCCCCGATCCCCATTCAAATTTGTAACAACCATCATTAATTATCCGGGTTGACTTTCGATAGGAAACGTTCTTCATTAGTGTTACGTGTTGCGGTGAGATCAAAACGTGGATTGTTTACTGTCGGCGTTGTACATTTGGGGAAAACAATCTAAGAGAGTAAATCAACCAAAGAGTGTGGTCTCATTTCTAGACATTAGTGTGGACGCAGACCTGAAGATTGTGTCCAGTCCGATCTGATGATAAAAAATCTGGACACATGGAGAAACTTTAGCTATGAAATGCGATTGAAGAAATAGAACATCCAAGAACAACAGAACAACTTTTACTGTATTATCTGCCGATTAGAATGGAGGTAGTTCAATGATGAATATAACATCCTTTGGGACCAGAAAAAGAATAAATTAAAATGAAATAGAAAATAACACTTAATTGTATAATCTGGGGCAGTCAGCGTTCCTCTTCAATAGGCCTACTCACACCAAGTATTTAAATTCTGATTTACCTTTGTAATATGCCTCAAAATAATACACAAATAACTCTAGGAACTTATAGATTAAAGTTTTTGCCGTAAAACGGCATAATAAGTTCTTACTGCTTTGAACCACAAAGACGAAACCAAGAAGTTCAATTAACTATCAAGTGTTTTATAAGTCACAACATGCGAAGCGTTGAATTCAACGTCCACGCCGACCAAGATTCTATACCCCCCTAGTCTTAAATAACAAACCACTCTTTTCGTCTGGCGATAGCGATCTGAGAAACCCCCTAAAATAACATAAATTACACTCTTAACAAACAACGATTTTATCTTTTAATAAGCTCAGCTCCTAGGAAGCTATAGAGCCAGAAATGACACAGCAATAGTGTTCGCATAGTTGTGCAGTGCAGTTAATGCCACCCAGATCGCCAATAAAGATAGCATTCCTCTTTCTAGACGATGGCCAAGGAAGCAGGACTAGTTTGACGTAATATCCCGCGAAGGATGATTCGAACCACTCTTTTGCTTCAGCTCCCCCTTCGGACGACCCCACCGGGACTTCTTGACTTCCTCTAAACACGTCATTTAGATATTTGATACTTCCCATATGCCCAGTTTAAACTATAAAAACGTCATCTTCCTCCCTCTCCCAATAAAATTCCTCCATAATGGGCTACTAAGCTGCTCGACCTCCCAGGGAAAAACAATTTTGGAGACGACTGTTTGTTTGCGGAGAGCCGGTCAGAGGTCATATGAGCTAACAATCGTATGTCATAAGCGTGCTTCTTCTCTGTCGTTTAGGTTTAGGGGGTGACATATTTTATAGACCTCTGTAAAGAAGTTGTTTCGATTTATTGTCCCTGTGTGGTCTATTCAATACTCCATATGATTTAAATTCCAACAGGAATGATTGAAAAGTATAGCTAACTAAGCAATTGCAGGCATATCTGTGGTCTGTCTGCTTTTGGAAATTACACAAAAAAAGAAACCCTCATTTTGGGTTTTCAAGGTTGAAATTAGTAAATTAAGAAGTTTACTAATTTCAACCTTTAAACTCCATAGCCATAAAATTGATATGTGAATCAAGAGAAATGAGTATAGGTAGGTAGGCCTATATCATAAGATTTTCTATCCATAGGTTCCTTTTAAGGTTCCTTTCATTTGCGAAAGCCCTTCCATAAATCGTCTGACCTCCAGGCTAACGTAAATAAACATTAATATTCGCGTCCAATTCAAACAAGTACAGTACTGTATGACATTACTACTGTACAATTTTTGTATCAGTTCCAAAAGACGTAGCCTACCGTTTAAACTCTAGAGCCAATTCCACATTAATCGATGGAACAATCACGATCGAGGAGGCGGCGCTAACATTAACTCGAGACAAAGCGGAAACAGGAACGGGTTGATTCAATATCCGGTACTATTTTAGCAGTTTCCGCCGCCTCGTGCAGATGGCAGCACTGGTAAACGGAAGCTCAACCAGAGACGGAAATATCCCTTCTGTCACCTTTCCCCTTTCTTTCCCGAAATAACCGTTATAATTGTCAGTTCTTTTTTAAGGTTGATTCTCCCCTTTGTTAATAATGGTATAATGTTTTATGGCGTTTTTACTGACGGATGTGTATGTTACAGGTTGAGTACAAAACCGTAAATGTCAACAGGACAAGGCATAAATCAATTTTGAGCAATGTGATGCCTCCACTCTGTCTTGGATATAATCATTATTTGTATCGATCGAACCTTTCATAACGCCAGAAGACTTTACTTTTATTTATATCAAAATACTTCAATGTGTCATGCTGCAGTTTTGAATATGTATTTTTTTACTTTATTTACCAATAAAGTAAGAATTTCCAAAGGCGTACGGTAACCCATGAAGTCAAAATTATTATCGAAACAAGTGTAAAATCAAATTCTGCATATTTAAATTTATCATAGTAGGTAACTTACAGACTATGCATAAGCGCGGGGATAACACTTATAAAAAATATTGAAAATTAATTGTGTATTTGATTGAAAGCGGGAGTTGAAAAATGCAGACATTTAAGAAAAGTCACAACCGGTGCCTATTTGAGACCATACGCTCAAAACTTATTTTTTTATTTTTTTTTTTTTACTACGGTACTATATTATTCTGGAGACGACTAGTTACCAAACTTAAAATCAAACGTCAGTAGTGGGGTTTGCCTACTCCTGGTCCAGTTCAAGGTCAGCGGTTGTAAGTGTTGTAGGGGTAGTAGCGGCTGGGGTTTTTTTTGACAGTGATGGGTGGGTTTTGGAAGTGGGTCAAGGTCATCCGGAGGGGTTTTTAAAAAAGGTGAGCCCCGAGGGGTTAGATTGAAGGTGGGTAAAAATTTATTTAATTAAAGAAAAGTAGTGGTTTTATTTGAGGAGGTGTTGAAGTGTTGTTTACTGGTGATGGAGTGGTAGACGCCAAAGGTGATAGCGATGAGAAGATAAAAACATACTATCCACAGTACGCATTTGAATAGTTGTAAAAGCTGAATCATTTCTTGTTGATTCTTTGTTTCTAATTGTAGTCTGTTGATTTCGAGTTTGAGTTTATCCTCTTCCAATTGTGATGTAAATGAAAAATCATCCATCATCTTCGTGTATTAAATGTGTGCAGGTAAAAATGGGAGCGGTGTTGATGGTGAGAAAGTTGGCGATGAAATGAGAAACAGAGATAGGGACAGGTTATATATTACTGTAAAAATGGTGGGGGGTAAAGAAAATAATTGTAGTCGACTAAACATCATTATTAGCTGTGTCGGGTGTTGCAGCTTTGGAAGATGGAAGACTATTATCTGGCAGCTGTAAAACTTCGACGTCTTCGCTTTCCATGTTTTCGTAATCAGAAGAATTGTAGGAAACTTCTACAGTGATAGTAATGGTGTTATTTGGAGTGATTATTAGATCACTTAAAATTTGAAAAATAGTTTGTAATTCTTCTTGTGATTGAATAAGAAAAGTACATTTACTTGTTGTTAAAGGAGAGGAGCTCATTGTTCGGAAGTTAGCAAACAAATGGTGAGCGATGGTCAGAGGGTTACTTATATGTGGGCAAAGGTGGTGGAGGGGGAAGTAGAGGAGTGGGGAAGGTAGAGTGGTGGGGGAAGGTTGATATACCCATATGCGAACCGGCGGCCAGAGCATTTTGCCGCAAAACCCCATTTGGGTAGGTCATGGGTGGTGTGTAGAAATAAGCATTAGCTGTAATATAAATTAGAAACACTAATAATTGTTTTAAATCAAATATTAAGTTTACTTTTAACCAGAGTTTGCATTTCTTGTTCCTCGTTGTCCAATTCAATAATTTTAAAACCATGAGTTGTTTCTTCTTCTTCCCCTGCACTGTTGGAAGATGACGATGATGAAAATATTCTGGTAGGATCCACATATTTTACTTTGATTTTGATCCATCTTAAAGGATACTTATCCATAAGTGTGAGTAAGTTGTGAAATAGAGTTTCCATCTCATCTCTTTCGGTAATTAAATGTTCAAAAGAAATAAACCTGTCACCCATGTTGTTGCCAGTCAGAGTAATGAAATCGGAATGAGAAATGTATTGAAGGATCTGTAGAATATATGTTGGTGGGGACAATTTCAAGGTCAACCGAATGAAATTTTAAAAAAGAGCTGCAGTCAGTGACTACAGCTATAGATCTGAAGCTTCAATAGGATGAGAAGACCAATCTGATCTGTATTTGCATGCATTTATGATGCATGTACAAAAGTCGTCTTTATAACATGCATTACACTCTCGGCAATTAACAATTTTTTCTGGATGAAATTTGATACATCTCTGGGGACAGCAAGTGTGGAAGTATCTTGATTTATAAATTTTAAAGGTTCGCAATTCTGGTGGTGGTAGTTGTTTTGTCTTGCATTTGCAGTAACAGGATCCGAAGAATTCACATTTTCTACAAGCTAATCCGTCTACCATCCATCTTCCTATATCGGTACATTTTTGTTCACAACAATAGCGTGGTTTGTACTCGTCTTTCTTGTTTTCCATGTTGACGCTTCTAAGTTTAGCCAAGAAATGAAGGTGTATAGTGTAGGATAGCATGTTTTATAGATTAGAAAAAGTGGTGGGGGTAATCTCAAGGTCATCCAAATGGAGTTTTAAAAAAGAACATCTTACAAGTGTAAGATGTATTTATTTAAGATAGTGAGTTTTCATCCTCTTTTTCTTTCTTTATATCTTGTTTGTATTTTTCTTTTTCTTCTTTAGCCATAGCAATGAGATCTTCAGTGGATAGTGGATGTACTTCTGGAAATTTTAGAATTAATTTTGGTTGGAATCCTTCTTTAGTCAATACTTGAAGATCGGATGTCATTTGTTCTACACTTTGATAATCTTTTCCGTAGATTTTTCCATTAAATTCAATCATCATTCTGTACAACATGGTAGTGGTAGTTGTTTTCGCTGCGTCAGTTGGGAAGCAAATGATGATTCTGTTTAGGTTACGCGTTCCTTTTATAGATGCCACAGCGACCACTCAATATTATTCAACATCAGTAATATTTCTGAAACTTAACATTACTTTGAGTAGATGGTGTTGTAGTTGAAGGTTGTGTGGAAACAAATATTTCTTCATTGCAGAATTTTTGTTTAGGAAACATCCTCATGTTGTTAGCGTAAACATCAATATTTAAACGATAACCACCGGCAAGTAATACTCGCAATTCATTAGTAAAATCGTCGAGTTCTTCAAAAGTTGTGATGGTGGTGGTATCATATGATGCACACTTCACCTTAAGAGACATGTTGTTATTTGTAATAACTGGAGAGCCAACAGAGATGCGTACAGCACGAAAGGTAGTCGGAGACTGATGAGATCCTCAAGAAAATTACGGCCTTTATATACCCTCGAAACTAGGTCAAGGTCACCCAAACGTGTTTTTAAAAAAGCAACATATCGATAGTGCAAAAACACTATCGATATGTTGCCTTTTTCTTATTTTTTTTTTATTTTTTATTTATTTATAATCAGTTACACACATGTACAACAGTATATATATAAACTACAGATTAGTTGCTAGTAGGCATAACATGAAGTGTAAGTTCAGTAGAGTTGCTTCCGCTAGGACCGTGAGATGCTAAGTAGAGTGTGCCGGGGTGAATCAGTCGTAAATCTTCATTCTGCAGCAGTTGAACAAAGCGTTTGGGAAGAAATACTTGAAATTTTGGTTCATCACCAGGTGTGTAGGGTGCTTCACTTAATGTACAATTGATAGCGTCTCCAATTGATGTTTCCATTTTCTTAATAGTGTGAATAATATAATGTTTCTCTTCCTTCAATTCTGAACATTTTTTTGTCGGTAGTATAGTAGATTTAGAATGTTTGTTAAATTGATCAACAAGCGATTGTAGAAAATTTTGTGACGCCATTATCTTCTTCTTGCTATTGTTCGTCTTCTTCTTCTTGTGTTTGCGTGTCAGAGGTGTTGACTCCCCGGAGGTTCGAGTAATACTGATGCATTGTCATAGTGCCGCTCTCGCTTTTATACCCTTCGTTTCCCCCACCACTTTGCTGGAGATAGACATTTAAACGATATGCGTTTTTTAAAGCACATTGAGACTGTTGATGTTTAAAGTTTTTAGATGAAATACAGATGTTATCAAAGTAGCAATAAAAATCTTTTTCCATTTGCACATTTATTACTTCATGGTTTGTATATGTTTGTATCCAATTTGCTTTTTCCAATCCTCTTGTAAAAATAGTTTTGAACTTTTTGCAGAAATGATTCATAATGTGTGGCATCATATTGTAGGTTATAAAACCTTCATCCCATCTTAGATTATGAAAATGTTTCATCAACCATTTGTTTGTTACTTTAGCTTTGGTTGTTAATCTGTTGAATGGTAAAGGAGGCATAAATAAAAAGTGATAAACAACAGATGTTATCATATCTAGTACCACTAACTCTTTAATTATAAAATTTCCATCATTACCACGGAATGCTTGAAACTCTATGATACCTTGCTTTACTTTTATTAATTCTATCTTCTTA
Organism: Neoaliturus tenellus; assembly: GCA_030545055.2. Taxonomy (NCBI): domain Eukaryota; kingdom Metazoa; phylum Arthropoda; class Insecta; order Hemiptera; family Cicadellidae; genus Neoaliturus; species Neoaliturus tenellus. Next base: position 10,160,805 of record CM061533.1, on the reverse strand, counting down.
GAGAATGAAACTTGTTTATCCATGATGACGTTCAGTAGGCAACTGGTATGTTAATCCAGATTGACAACCTTTTATACCCCCAATATTCTTCTTTTTACTTACAATATTCTTTATTTGTTCAATTTGTTGCCGATTGTTGATTGTTGAAACTTGATTCGTTTTCCTTGGTTTCTTGCTTTTCTTCATCTAAATTAAAGTTGGTTTGATAGTGGTGTAACTGTCTCCACATATCTACTTCATGTGGTATCCTATTGAAGATTGAAGTATCTACTGGACCATATAGGATTGGAACATATGGTTGTTTATCCAATGCATCAATTAAATAGTCTTTGATAATTGCACTTGAGAATATTACCTGTTTTAAATATCTTGTTATAGGACCAGTAGCACAAGTTAAAGTGTAAAACTCTTCTTTAGTCAAATGTATTTTTATATTATATTTAGTTAAATCTCTAAATCGAACTAGTTGTTGACCACGTTGTTTAACAATATCGATTTCAATATTTGATTCCAACAAACCTAGTTTTGTTTTTCTTCCAAATGTATTGTTACTCAGATAACATTCCAAAAGATGTATATGTTTCATAAAAGATTCCCAAGAAGTTTCAGTGAAGGTTACCATTTTAGATCCATGATTTAAAATAACAGTAGGAGAGTAATCCAATGATTTCATCACTCCAGCAGATACAGTCTTTGTCATACAAGAAGAAATAGGATAAAATATTCGAAGAAATACTTCCGTTAAGATGTTGGTGGAAATGTTATCTTCAATTTTTTTTTTCTTTGTTTCTTTTTCAACTTCCTCTTCTTCTGTCTTTTTATGTTTAAACTTGAGGAACTCATCCATTTCCTGTTCAACTTGTCTTTCTATATACAAACTATTGTCAGCCATAAAAGGTGTAGTTTCTTCATTAGCAGTTGATGTAGTAGAACTCATCTTGCGGACGATGTTACCCATACGACAATCAAAGATGAAATGAATTTCCAGCTCTTTTTTCTCGCTTTTATACTCGCAGATGACCTAGATATTGTTGATTTTTTGTAAAAACCTTACAAATTGTGCAGATGTTGTATTAATCCTTCTTAAAGTACATTCTTCACGATTCCTGTTAGCGGTGTGTAAGTAACTATTTTGTCATGTAGAATTAAACAGTATGCTGAAGTTCCATCTGGTATTTTATCTTCAAATTCCATTTCAACTTTTATATCTACACTTGAAGATTTTACAGATTCATTTTGTTTTGAACAATCGATTACAACAATTGGAGCTTTTGAATAAAATTGTTCTGGTGATAAAAGTGGTGTATTCGTCTTACCATAATATGATGATTGAAATCTTGCATACATGTCATATAGAATGGAATAACGTTTCTTGTCAAATGAAACATTTAAACTGTCATATGGAAAGAACTGAGAGTTTAAAAAACTTTGCAATTCTTTATCTTGCAATGGTCAAATTGACCAGCGTGCGCGGTTATAACATCTTTTCGTTTAGTCTGAAAACCGACTATTATGTACCTTGCCCGTTCTAAATAAGTAGAGGTTTTAACAGTCCATGTTTGTCTTTCTGTTTGAGGCAATATGGGGTATTCATGAAATTCCCAACTCCTAAATGGTATTACAATATCACGGTCAGATTTTAATTTTTTCAATAATATTACTCGATGTTCATCTGCCAATCTGACATGAGGTACTCTCCATACAACTTTATCCAATTGAAGTTGCCATTCCAAATCGGCATCTTTAGTTCCACTTGGCGCTTGTATTACATCCTTATTTGTTGAAGATCTGAGCAGTACCAGTTCTTGCTTTACATTTATTATTATTCTCTTGTAATCTTCTGCGAATCCCAAAAGCAATCGTAAAGGTACATTAAAATCAAAGTAACCTTTTGAATTAGGAGTAATAGTGTCTTTATCAGGAGTCACCCATCCAGCCGAGATTAAAGAATTTTTTTCATTGGGTGTTATTGAAGTCAATCCTTTTAAAGTTGTTGATATACCAACTTTTTTTGTTGAATCAATTGTTACTCCAGATATCTCATATCTAATTTCATCAAACAGATATGCCATAGGGTTATTTATAAAAGGAACAGTTGAACCAGACTTTCCATCCAATGTTGTTACTCTTCCTTCGATATATAAATAACTTTCACATGGTAATGTGTAGATATCTTGTTGTTGAATGGGAATTCTTATTTCATCATTATTATTTAATTTTGATGAAGTGTAAGGGTTGTGAGTGTGATATTCCTTCTCCCATAGGGTTTCGTCGAATGTCGGTCCTTGCGCTATATCCAGTATATCCATGGTTGGCAAGTTTTAGTCCGATCTTTTGTAGGAAGCGTATGTTGTCCGGTGTTAACTCGTCGAATGTTGAGGAGCTACTGAGCTCCCGACTCTTCCGTTGTGGTTTAAATGATAATCCCATGTTGACTTTATGTTGCCGCTCTGATATGTAACCGTATAGTTATTGTTTCTCCTCTAAAATCAACACTAATACCGTCTTGATCCAATATGTTCAGTACGATGTCTGAAATGAAACTGGTGTTTAACGGTAGGTATATCAGGTTTTGTGGCTTCTCAACTATTTTAAAACCAGGAGCTACTGTCGGGTAAAATGTGTGTAATATATGTTGATTTACTCCATCTCTATATGATCCGTGTATAATATTACACGTTACATCAATACTGTTCACCTTTAATATTGTTACTGTTGTATCGCCAGTATAATCATTTCCAGGAGCTAAAATTCCTTTCTTCTTTGAAAATCCGAGCAAATTGCCGATTGAGTGGTCTAAGCTAAAATCTATATAATACTTTGAAGTTATTTCTGCTTTTAATGTATTATTATTACCTTTTATAGAAATATTTTCTTCTCCAAGTTTCTTTTGTAATACTTGGTTTATATCGTCTATTTCATATGCTCCTGTAGATAATGGAATTATTTTTAATTGTGAATAATTTCCTTTTTCATCTTTACTCTCATAATAATGTAGTAAATTATTTTTTCCTTCTGTAACATTGGGAATTGAATTGTATGTAGTCAAATCCAATAATGCTGCTTCCCATAGTTTATCCGTAGATAAACGTAACGCTGGGAAAAGTGTACTTTTCAATGTTGACGAATTTCCACTCAGCGATACTGTATACGATGACATCTTAAAGCTGACTGACGCTCTTCGCTAGGAACTCTAAACATAAATGTCCGCATATTTCCGTATTGCTAGGTTGCTCTCTTTTGTAGTTGTAGAATATATTCTTGGAGTCCCGAAAATAATGTTGAAGTTCTTTTGGTGGCGGTAAATTTCCAAAACTATCAAAGTAGTAAACATTTTCTCCAAGTTTTTTATAACATACCCAATGAGTACCTGGTCCATAATTAGAGTCTAAATTTACTATTCCAGTTTCATTTTTCCACACTCTATTTGGTAATGTATCTTTCATAAAAACTCCTCTGAAGAATGGTATTCTTAAACATTTCACATATTTTGACAATTGATAGTTTGTTAATGCTTCATTTGGAATTATCAATTTATTTTTCTTATTTAATACACACGGTACGGTCTTAAGTAAAGACCCGATCCGTTTTTTACCATTGACCATATGGATGTTTTCTTGACTTTCCTTTTAGGGTTAGTGCGATGTTTTCTTTTGATGTTCCCGCCTCTTTTTGCAGCTTCTTTTTTACTAGGTTTTTTCCCGCGTCGTCTGCCACCACCAAACTTAGCTTTCGTCTTCATGGCTGTTGTCACTGCCCAAGCTGCTGCTTTTTCCGCAATACTGGCGTCACTTGATTTAACCCTTTGCCAAGCTTTTTCCGCTAGCGCTCTATCCGCTATTGATCTATTTGTTGAATCTGCAAACTTGGAATACGCTATATCGTGTTCTTTGCAAGCTTGATCTAATTTATTAATTCCAGGATCTCCTCTTGCTAAACGTTTTGCCAACTTAGTTCCGGGTCCACAATATTGATAGCCTCCGGGCAGATGAAATTCGTATGGTAAAGCGTCTATTGCTCGATTTAGAACAGCACCAACAGGAATCCGTCTGAGCAGGGAAAACGCAGCTGATGTTATACCACGTCCTTTCTTAACGCTGTCTTGACGACGACTGAGCGGTGCGGTCTTCATTATGTCGTCTTATATAACCAGCGTGTTTACTCCACGAGCTGCTTTACATAAATGGATAACTCGTGCACAATGTTTTATATTTAAATATTTAATTATTCAAATTAATTATATACTGATTTATGATTCTATTTTTAATCCAAGCTTCTCGTTCATCGGGTTGAATCATCACATGACTCGTTGTACTAGCTATATGATTGTGGGTATCGATAAGTAAATTGCCCACTATTCTTATTAAACAATCTAAAGTTACAGCATCTTTCGGATGTTGAGGATCATGTAACTGCATAATACGTTTATCATTACACGTGTAAGCGGTCGAATCACTTTTCGATGTTGTTATGACTTGTCCAATAGTAGCAGCATCATTTAAATCTTCTCCTGGTAAAATATTAATTATTTTCTTCATTTTTGCATCATATTTGGTCCCAAAGTGTTTATCCCAAGTTATTGTTTGTTTCATTGTAACACAATCATTTGCTTCGTAACCAGGATAAATATCTTTTATTCTTCTATTACGACCATTGTATGTACCTAATGTACCACCAGTAGCAATTAATGTTTGCACCATTAGAGGTACATCTGTATCTTTTATACCAAATCTTCCATTTGTTATTGTTTTACGTCCTGCATCCCATTCATCATTTTTTCCTTGCATTAAATCAAACTTTTCATTTCCATGTATAAATGTATCTCCTCGCTTTAGCACGGCATCTTCATGTTTTACAAAATTCGATGTTCCCCTTTTTAATTCTTTAGATAGTTGTTCCATAGTAACAGCGTCTTTTGGTTGAGAACCGAACTTTACATTTGACAACACTTTCCCATAACAATCGATTTCATCACCATCTTGTAAAATACAGTTGTCCTTGATGTATTTCAGGTTTACAGCATCGCCGTCTTCCTTTGGGTATCCAATGTCATTTATAATAAACTTATAAAAAGAAAATCCTCGTTGAGTCTTTTCCGGTATTATAGAATGTAAATATTCTTTATTAACTGAATCTTTATCATTTTTTGGATTTGCCACATTGGTTATCCTATGATTTCCAGCATCATATGTTTGTCCATCTTTTAAATTATTACCCCACTGCAATTTTAAAGTATTTAAAAGTTCAGATGATAAATACTCTTTATTAATTGCATCAGAACTGTCAGTTGGTTTACCAACATTAATTATTCTATGTGATTTGACATCGTAAGTATTTTTGTCTAATTTCAATGATGTTGAAGTTGCTTCTTTTACTGTCTTTAAATTCGCTCCATCAGTATCTTCTTCTGGGTCTTTAATAAATTTTAAACGTTTGTTACTCATATCATAGTCACCTTCAGGTGTTTGCGGCAATCCACTTCTTTTTCTGTTTTCTCCTCCTTGTACTCCTAGCCCGGAGTACCGTCCGAACTTGTCGACACTCATGATTGAACTGATCCACTGTATACTCACAGCTCTCTTATATATCCATAATGATTTATACAACTATTCCACGATTTCGAAGTTCGTCAACTAAAGCCACCCATTCATTATTTAAACCTGTATGACCAGCTTCCATGGCTTCATGTAATAGTCTCATTCTATCGACCAATTTGTTTATATCATTATAGTAAATCACATTTGTATTATATAGGTTTTTCATTAAACCTTTACCAGACGTTGAAGATTCTCCTTTTTTCTTTTTACCATATTCATCCATAAGTGATAAGTCCATAAGTGATAAAGATTTCCTCTTTAGCGGTTTCTTCAAAGCAGGCGCAGTTCGTAATGTTGGTAGTTTTCTCAGGGGAAACAATCTTTTTATTACAACTGAATATTTAGTTGCGCGTGTTCTATTTATCATTGAATCTTTGGAGTAATTCTTCTTATGAGCATTAGTATTTTGCAAAATTTCTTTAAAAGTATTTAAATCTTGTAGTGTATATTTTATAGGTATATTTTTAAAAATCAGTTCAAATAATCCTTTTGTTCCTTTATATTTATGCTCACCAATAACAATGTCATCATCTTCAGTCAAATATACTTTTGAATCTCCTATTTTTAATTCATTTCCATCAATTCTCGCTCCATATACATGTGACTTGTGTAGTTTTGGGTTAGCTTTTATTTCATGTAACATCTTCATGATATACTTTCTTCCAAGAGGTCCTTGTTGCAATATATCACTACTTAATTTTGTTAGATTTGGAATTGATTGTTCTGCTTCAGGTATATGTTGTTCTTCTTCTTCTTCTTTTTGAACATTTATTTCTAGTTCTTCTTGTCTTGTTTCTTCTCCTTTTTGAGAAACTTCACTATCACTTGTGTAAGAATCATCATCTTCTTCCTTTTTTAAAGTCTTTACTTCAAATTTAGAAACAGGTAGTAAAACATCTCCTTCAAAATGAGGTTTACCAATTGTTTCTGTTATCTGTTTTAAAGGTTCTGTAATAGGCTTAAATGTAGTCTCCAGAAATTCTTCTCTTTCATTCAAACCCATTCTTAATGCTCGATTTTTAAGTCTAATCGAGTCACTCAGTGATTTTATTTCTTTTAATAGTTTTTCTTGGTTCACCATGTTTACGCAGCGAGGTCCAATCTATTACTAAACGTATCATCAATCTTTCAATGAATTAATACAAATTTATCCAATCCTATACGATATCTTCCATTTTTTATAGCTTCTTCTTTCATAATAACAAGAAATCCATATTTTTCAGCCCATGCTTTGCCACACATTTCTTTAAATTTATCAAATGACATGTCTGCATTCACATGATCATAATATATGTGCTTTAAATTTGTTTCATCTTGCTTAAAGATAATTAGTAGATTTGCATTATCTCTTATTAGTTGTTTTGGAATTTTACTGTAAGTTTGACCAATATAAATGCTATCAATATTGTAATGTCTTCCCATGGCAAAATAACTTCTAATAGTGTCGTGATTTTCACAAGATACATCATCAAATATAAATATAGAAAATGGTTTAGCCTCGTTTGGCTCCATTATAGTTTCACTAGCATTAAACTTGTAAAAATTAACTTCAGGCACACTTGCGAGTACCTTATCCAATAATTGGTATTTGGGTTGTTGCAAAGATTTGGAAAAGATATAAATGTTGTTAAAACGTAATCCCTTAGGATTTGTTATTAAATTAAAAACCACATTTGTCTTTCCACAATTTGATGGTCCAGTTATTAAACATCTTATTGTGTTTGGCAGTAATTCACCATGTTTTCCATGATTTAACTTGTCGTTGTCAACTGTTAACTCATCAATATTATCAATAAAAAATCGATCCTTTTGCTGCACAATCTCCATCTTGTGTAAAGGTTAAACATGTAATGACTTCATAAATTGCTACACTAAGTCTTTTGTAGGGATCCAAGAGTCTTCACTTTTATCAAATCCCAACCAACGTACTTTCACCTTATCCTTTTTTCTTTGTAAAATTTTTTCAACAAGATATACATCGCCAACTGATGATTTTAGCAATTCATGTCCGTAGAATCCACCTTCAAGCAATTCACCCTTGTTGTCCTTTAAAATGTAGGTTTCAGGTATTGTTGGTTGCACTTTATAGATTGTAAATACTTCATTAGTCCAGTTTGGCAGATACCTTTTGCTAAATACTCCTTTGTACTTACTTATACGAACTTTATCATTAACTTTAAATGTTTTGGGCTGCATTTTTTCACGTTTAGGAGTAGTATTATTTTTAATACGTTTTAATACCATTTTAGCATTGGTACTATTTACTTCGTTAGGCTTCATACCAATGGTTCGATGATACTTATTGTTATATTCTTTTATAAGTTGTGGTAATATATCATACCAAATATATGATCCTCGTTTGGAAAATGTTTTATACATTGCTCCTTTTAACGTTCTGTTAAATCTTTCTATTATTGAAGCTTTAACTTCAGAATTTGTAGAATAATGATTTATTTTATACTTCTTCATTAAAGCTGCAAAGTCTTTGTTAAAATATTCTTTTCCATCATCAGTTTGTAGATGTTTGATGTTGAAATTATTTCTTAGTATAGCCATTTCCATAGCTTTTGTAACACTTTTACCAGTCTTGTCCTTTAGCGGTAAAGCATCAGCCACTTTAGTAAAACAGTCTATAATCGCTAAAATGTATTTGAATCCTTTATTTAATTTACTATGTGGTATCATTTCAATAAGATCGGCTTGGAAAAGATCATTCATTCCTTTTATAATTGTATTTCTTCTAGGAAATTTTCTTCTTGCCGGCTTATGAAGTTCATTTACAATCTTGTTCCTTAAATCTTCCATCTTCAGTTGTGTCTTCCACACCGCTTGTAAAAATACTGATCTCTAAAATGGTTTATCCTCTTTTATATGGTTAGATTATAGGTCAAGGCCATATTACATTGGTGTAAAAAAGAGGGAACATGACATTGAGCTTGTCATGTCCCCTCTTCTTTACGGTAAGGAAGAAGGTAAAGGACGAAGAATAGGTTTACTGGTCGATAGGGTATAAGGAGTAATGTCCAAATGGTAGAGTTTTTATATTACCTTCCAGGATGTACCTCTTATCATCCTTACAACTCAAAGCCCATTTGGTTTGCTTTACACTGAAGAGACGATGGTTGAAGCTTCTTATGGTGTTAAATGTTGCTGTTGTCTCAACATTTTCAAATAAGCATCTCTTGTATTCTTCAAACTGTATATTCTTCTTCAGGTATGAGGTTTTTATACCTTTGGCCTTCTTCACGATTTCATGTTCTCTTTTTTTATTTTTGTACAATTTAAATGAATACAATTTAGACATTAGAGCAACAACCTCTTCCATTGGCACGCCATTTGTTTCGTCTTTGAACTTTCCCAATACCTTTTTATTTCTACCGTTGTCGTAGTTGGGATGGTCTTGTGGATAATCAGAAAAGTCAAAGTCGTTATTGTAGATAAAACAGCGTAGGTCTTCATACATATCTTCAGTTCTTATCCAATAAATAAAAGCGTCCGTATCCATGTATACAATGCCGATGTTTTCTCTTCCATAAAATTTAACCATCTTGTTGTAATGGAAGTCATACATGTGGGTCTTTGAAATATCTAGAATAGACATCCCCACATATAAAGGACGATCCATTGTAATTGAAATTTTGTTCATGGAAACAGCTACAAGATTTTCGTTGATTATTATGGATGATCCGAAGTTAGGTTTTTGTACCAGCTTTTGTAGTTTTACCGGATCACTAACTAATTTCACATTCTTATGCTTTCTTTTGTTTTCCAGTGTCTTGCCAAATATTGCATTATTCATCAATTTAAAAAAGTCCTTTTGAAAATTAGATGTAGCTGAAGTTCTTCTTTTTGTGTTATTGTCAATGTATGACTTTAACCAACAGGATTGAGAAAATTGTAAAGCTCTATTAATTTTTGTTATTCTCAATCCTAACTCTAGGGCTTGTTGTATTACCCAATAATGAGCAACATATCTTGATTTGTTGGTTAAAGTCATCATTAATTTAGGCCAACTGCCGGTTGGTGATATTTCCGTCTTGGCCAGTAGAGGTAAATCATAATGGTGGTCATGCAAATGTTCAGGGTACTCAATATCTACATCCAAAATATAACCAGTGTCTCCATGTTTTGCTATATTCATGATGTTTCCAATAGAATCAGGGTCTACCCATTTGAAGTTGCCATATGGGAGAGGATTCGACATGGCCCATCCATAAAGGTTATTTGCATCAAAATAACCTAAATATGTACTTGGTTTTGTTGCATCAAAATTGGGCAAATATTTGTTATTCGCCTTTACATGTCGTGTTACACTTTGAGTTAGTCCCCCTCGAACACCTGATTCCAACATCAGCACCATGTCTATATCTGTAAGAAGTTGGAGTTTACATTTTGTTTCCTTTAACATTGCTTGCCAAGCTAGTCCAGGTGATGTACAAGAATGCAGAGGGTCTAATCCATATGCCTTAAAACATGTATTTCTAAACTCTTCCATTATATCACAAAGTAAAGTTACATCTAGTTTTACATAAAAGTCCGAATATTCTCCAAGTGTTTTAAATCCTAATTCATTCCATACTCTACACGCATGTTCATAATCTTCATGGGATATATCTGTGTCATATAGTTTACTTTTGAATTCTTCTTTTGGTGGAAGGGATGTTTCATTAAATCTTTCTAAGCTATCTATATAATCATACGGAAAAACACCTTTGCGAAGAACTAAATTAACCTTGTCATTACTTACAATCTTCTTGGTTTCTATTAAATCTTCTGTTCTCAGGTTTTCAGAAAGCTTCATTAAACTAGATGGCATAAAACGGTAAGAATCTAAAAACCGAAGCTTAATATTTCCAACTTTTTTAGTAAAACTTATAGACTTCTCCGTGGTTTCAGCTATGACATCAATTTCTCCATTATCTCTTCCTAATTCCGGAATGATAAAATGTGCATCATAACCACTAAGGTTATGTAATATTACAGGTATATTTGTAGGGATCTTGTAGTTGATATTACAGCTGTTACATGCAGCACCTCTATAATACCCTGTCAGATGGTCATGATCATGAACCTTGTGATTTTCCACAGTAAATTCATTTCTACATAAATAACAATGAGTTGCATTTTCATGTTGAATCTCTTCTTCTTCGTCCAAAGGTATCATCGGTATAATATCACTGTACAATCTTTCAACACTTTCCGCTATTATATACAACTGATCAAGGAATATTTTAGAAGCATTAACACCACGATAGACAATAGGTTTTGAAGTTAAATTAAATTTATTTAGATGTTCTTCAGAAAGAGTAGATTTAACCATTAAACAAAAACTGTTTGGATCATGTATCTGATACTTAACACTTTTCCTTGCTACATAACCATCATTATTTTCAATAGGCACTAGTGTCGATTCAAAATCAGCATAGACAACAATGGGAATCCGATATTGATGGGAGATTTTCTCAAATTTTAACTCTGCCTTACTTGGACACGGTAAGATAATTTTTGCTTCATAGTTGTTGTTACATAGTTTTTTATGCTCTTGTAACCATTCATTTCCTTCTCTTCTTTCTTCATGAAAATTGAAGCATCTTTTGCAAACTATCTTCTTATTTTTAGTTTTACATAGTTGATAACTTACAAGAGTTTCAAATTTTTTAATCCATACATAGTGGGAAATATCACCTTTTGTAAGTAATAATAAGTCTGTATGATCTGGGAGTTCATTCTTCACCACACGCAATGGGTACACTTTATTCGAACTGTCCAAACCAAAAACATTAACAGATGTTCCAGGGTTTTGTTTTTCGAACTTTGGGATGTCCTTCAAAGCCACTGGATAAGTCAATCCTTGGAAATTATATCTAAATCTGTGTGTTTCATATTCTTCACTGGGTCTAACCGCATGGTTAGGTGGTACAAATTTTGCCGTCATTGCATATCTAAAACATTCCATATCTTCATTTTGAACATTTATACATGATTTGGTGTCTGAAATTTTCTTTGGGAGCGGAATATAACTGCTACCCCTTAATCCATAGCCGTGTTTATGAACTCTAACATCCATACTCTCAATACTAACCAAACTCCAACCAGATCCTCTTCCTTCATGTTCTTGAATTTTTGTTAGTATTTCTTCCAAACAATCTTCAACTATTGAATTAATATCTGAACTTGCCATGATGGTCTGGTTTTTTGTCATGAATCCTCTTGGTGACATTTCTCCTTCTACATTAGTAAACATAGCATTTAATAATATGCCAAATTTAATAAAGTTTAGTCTTCTTAATTCTTCTGTGAGTGTTTTACTTACAATTGTTCTTACTTCTTTAAAAAACTGATCCAATTCCAAATTTTCATTTTGAATTTTGTGGTGCATTACTACTCTACCTTCTAAAGCAAATACTTTTAAACACGGTATTTCATTAGATGGTCCTGCTAATGGTTCTTCTTCTTATTGTTCTTCTTGTTGTTCTTCTTCTTCATATAGTTTTAAATCTTCATATTCTGTTTCTGTTACATCTTCATTATTATTGTGGAATAATTCTTTATGTATTTCTAGTAGAATATTATCATGAAAAGTTTCTGAGCAAATTTTACATTGATGTGGTATTTCATTAGATGGTCCTGCTAATGGTTCTTCTTCTTGTTGTTCTTCTTTTGGTTCTTCTTCTTCATATAGTTTTAAATCTTCATATTCTGTTTCTGTTACATCTTCATTATTATTGTGGAATAATTCTTTATGTATTTCTAGTAGAATATTATCATGAAAAGTTTCTGAGCAAATTTCACATTGATGCATCGTGTTGATGTTTACTCTTTGAAATTTAGCACGGAAATGAAATGCTTCTCTCTTCTATTCCCTTTATATAATGCTTCCCCCACCACATTTGTAAGGTTTTTTTTTTTAGTGAAATGTTAGAATTAGTAGTTTAACACTAAAGCTGAAAAGTAATGATTAAAGCCTATATTTTCTTCCAATTGCAAATACTCCACATATGCCTCCACCCACAGCCATAACAGATCTATGTTTCTCCAATATACACCAAAGGTGTGTCTATCATCTACCAAAATTGGAGATCCTATGTTTACTAATCTTCCATTTTCTATCTATGTCACAACTTCAATTAAAAACCTTCCTATAATATCCATTGGTGAATTCAGATCCACAAATATTCTTGTTACAACATTTTCACTTAACAAAGGCACTTCAATTTATTTAATTTCTTCATTGTTTTCTTCATCCACCTCCAATACTTCTTCAACTTTTGTACATTTGTTATAAAATATTGAAGCATCTTGGGGAGACATGTTCACTCTAGCTATTATAGGTGAAGAATGTTCTCAACACAAACCACACCACTCTTATATCGCCATGTCATTGAGTGGAAAGTGTTCTTTTTATGGTACAATTTTAGTAAAAAAAAAAATAATACAATTCTGTCTTTACCACAATATTGCTCTTAATTAGAGCTTTTCATTGATGTATCACTTGCCCTATTCCGGCAAACCATCCTTGAGTTATTAGTCATTTTCTAATCCAGATTATTGCTGGGGAGGGGGGGGGGGGAGGGGGAGGGGGGAGGGGGAGGGGGAGGGGGGAGGGGGAGGGGGAGGGGGAGGGGGAGGGGGAGGGGGAGGGGGAGGGGGAGGGGGAGGGGGAGGGGGGGGGTTATTAACCTAATTGAGGTCAAGGTCACCAAAAAATGATAATGTACCAAAGTGATGGGGACGGCCGGAGCCATCCCCACCACTCTGTTTGCCTAACACTTCCCCAAATCCCAACCCACTATAGTTACGTCTTGCAAGGGATCCCAATTTTTGGCCCGCACGCACGTGGCGATCCAGTTTGGTGAGCTGTGATACGGGCGGTTCAGTCTCGGGCCCGAAGGCACTGGGCTTGACCATCCAATTATAATAGGGAGTCTGGAACAATTAATGCAAGACGCAACTCTAACCTCCCACCCTTAATCTAAACCCACCCAAATATAATTATTTCCTAACAAAAAATTAAAAATTTTAAAAAAATAAAAATATGCGCTGCCTATGGCACAACACGCATGTCCCACCCATATTTAATGAAGTTCAACAGAACTTCTATAATTTAAATTTAAATTTAATCTACCCTCCTAACAGCTAGCTGTGAAAGGTTATTAGTACACACACACACATACAATAATTATACCAAAACTCAACATCAAAAACACATTTTCCAAACATCAACAATACCATAACACCTTAATGCTAACATCGCAATGCGCAAATTAAAACTAACACAACTTAAAACTAAAAATAACATTTTGCACACACACACACACACACAAGTATTAATATTAAAACCCTAACAGCAAGAATAACTCAAATATATATCGGCCGCTTATATATTTGAGGTACCCTCTGAGTTCGGAACAACCATCGCGTCCGACGATTTGTTCCGAACTAATTCAGCGATAGTCGCCAAAAAGGTTCTCGGCTCACAAAGTGGTGGGGAGAGCCGTAGGGGTTTGAGGGGGGTACAACGTCTAACGTCCAACGTCAGTGGAAATTTCCAATGATCTATTCGTCACATGTAGGTCGCCGCTAATGCAGGTGGAGCGTTGTACCTTGCAATTAACGTTAGGCAACACCTGGTTTAATCCGCCGTTGAGCTTCACTGAGGCTTTCCCCATCGCGTAACACCATAATTGTTGCCTGTTATTATTTGAGTAATGGCAAAAAATTATCTGTCCTCTTTTGCCACTTAACTATAGTTATTAAACTATTGGCAATATTAAAGCTAAATTGGTGTTATATAAATGTAACCACTATCAACCTAATTCATTTTGATAAGTGAAAGTGACGGGGGGGGGGGGGGGGGTCAAGTTCAACATAATCGCTATCTGTGCTTATATAAGCCGCAACGCGGTCGCGCGTCTGCCATTCACTCCCCAGGTACCGCAGCTGAAACAACTAATCTGTAAGTCTCTACCACCTAGTAATGTAACATATGCTTTGTTTTAACTTACACCTGTTAAGCTTGCTATTTTTTTTTTTATGTAATTTATTTCTTAACATATAAAAATGCACTTTTATTTTATATATAATATATCAAATAATCTCGCGTTACTATTTTTATTTTAGTTTATACTTATTATACAAGTTAACCCCTACAGAATAATTAACTAACTTCTGCTGCTAGACTAAACTACTTAGACTATAAACAGTTAACACCCATATATTAATATATAATTATTATACTGCAATTTTTACCTGTACAAATGCTAGATGTAATTGCGATTAATCGTCTACGACACAGTTCTTAAACCCTTATAAAATAATTAACTAACTTCTACCACTAGCGGTAATTTTACAAAAATTTATTAACTATTTCTTTCCTCCTACTAGAACCTTTCGCGACGCTGCCGCCCCGACAAAGAACTGAAATCTCCGAAGTTCTTCCCTTTTATCTCATTCTCTTAGGGGAGGGGGTTGAGGGTTCACACTACCCTATATAAGCGGCATCGGTACCTCATGTGTGCGCCATTATAATGGCGATAGGGCGACAGTAAACATCTATCCGTAAGTCCCTAAGACTATCAAACATTTTTTTAACTTACTCTTCTTACTCTAACATATGTTTGCGCTTATTATGTTAATTAGTCTCTATATATTCAGACACACTTGCGGGCACCACTCATATACTCGCTGAATTTTGGAGAGTACACATCTCCCCTTTGAATATTATTATGGATTCGCACACTTTACATTTAAAACTTTTGCGTACTAAACACATTTTAAAGAAACAATCTAACTCTACAATTTCAAAACCGCATACTACATTGAGTAAGCTTAAAAAATACTTCAGTTGTCACCCGTTGTACTTTGTAAAATCCAACCTTTGTAATACTTGTTCTACTGATTCTATTTTACACTCTGTCTTAACTGAAATGCTGAAATATCAAAATTTCAATCTTGTTACACCTA
Source organism: Neoaliturus tenellus (assembly GCA_030545055.2). Taxonomy (NCBI): domain Eukaryota; kingdom Metazoa; phylum Arthropoda; class Insecta; order Hemiptera; family Cicadellidae; genus Neoaliturus; species Neoaliturus tenellus. The sequence continues at coordinate 10,145,245 of CM061533.1, read as the reverse complement.
TTGACGATCCTATCCAATTATTCTTATTCACTATATTACCAGGTTTATATGATTATTCTTCCTCAGACACATGTCTTGTTCTGCTCTATCAACTCGCACTGTAACCACCTAGAACCTCTCCTTTTTTGCAATTATGGACACACAGCAGGATTCACCCATACAGAGTAATAAAATAACTATTACCGCTGCAAATAATGACAAAGCAATTCTCCAATCACTGATGAGTTTTTATTAAATAAATATATTTTTAAAAACCCCCTCCGGATGACCTTGACCCACTTCCAAAACCCACCCATCACTGTCAAAAAAAACCCCAGCCGCTACTACCCCTACAACACTTACAACCGCTGACCTTGAACTGGACCAGGAGTAGGCAAACCCCACTACTATTTTTGATAGCATAGAGACCTGTATATACGAGATAAAGACCTCGTATAATACTATAAAGATCATTTCCAATGTTTGGTGAAAATTGTTAGAGCCGTTTTGAAGATCAGTGCATACATACGTAGGCCCTACACCTAAGGGGCATATCATACGAGCGCTACTAACGCCGCGTTGATAGCGTCGCGTTGATAACGCTCCAACCCGGCAATGGGGTTCTTATGGAGCATGTCATACGGACGCTAACAACGCCGGCGAGTCCGCGTTAGCCCGACGCTGAGCGCTGCCAACGCGGACGGACGCGTTAGCAACGCGCGTTAGCAACGCCGGGACCCTGTCATACGAGCGCTAGCGTCAGCGGGACGCATTTGCAACGCGACCACTGGCAGTACCTGAGGGATTCGCTACCACTGGGCAGTGGCCACATATCAGTGAAATACTTTGCAGTTAATTGCAGTTCAGTCTGTATTATGTTTGATACAGAGAAATTGATTTATTCTGTTGAGTCTATCGAAAGTACATGTCTTCATATTTCCTGTGTTCCTGGAACATTAAATGAAACTGTCCTGTCGACAAACGTGAAGAAAGCACAGGATGAGTTCCCCATCGTCTTGGATTCCTCTGATAGTACTCTTCGACTATCTAGTAGGTGCAAATAGCTGACACAACTTAACTGGAAGGTGTCCATCTTGGAAATAAAATTAGTGCCACGACGGCAAATGCGCCCGGAAGACGCTACGTATGATGTACCCGGCGTTAGCGTTAGCGTTAGCGGGACGGTATTAACGCGACGCATTTGCCGCCACGTATGATATGCGCTTTTTCCGACGTTAGCGCGACGCTATCAATGCGGCGTTAGTGGCCGACTACATACCAGGCCGGAGTACTCAGAGAGATGACGTCATAGAAGTGGTGTGCCAGCTGATCGGTGTTGCCAATCAAAAGCGGATAATTTACCAAATTTTCGGTGATTAAACCGGAAGTGGGGTAAACATTTTGTTTATTTTAGATTTCCTAGGTGAATTTCATCAAAACCGCATAGTTTCAGATCAGCTGGCGCACTAGTGGTGTGACGTTTTAACACGAGTGGTGGGGGGTATTCCGGTCTGGTGTATAGTTGGCCTTGACCTAACTCGTATTGTAGTATTCGAGTGTAGGAAAGGATTGTGTTTGACGCCCTGTTACAATAAACCCACAAGTTGTTCAAGTAGTGGTAGACTCACCCTCTCCTTGGTCTCCTCCTTGAGGAAAGGGAACACCAGACTGACCACGATCCCCAGCATCCAGCCGTAGTTGACCACGTGGAACTGCACGTTGCGGATTGGCAGGCTCTAGCGGGGCAAACCATCCAACAAATACAGGGTGTTATATTGTTAAAAGACAATATCCATGGTCTTAATATCTTAATAACGGTATAAAACAGCAAATTGTAGTTAATTTCTCTCAAACGAGTAGCTTATCAAGTTTTACTCCTAACAATTTTGGTAGATTTCATAAAAAATTGGCAGAGCTGCGAAGCATTGACCTTGAAATTACGAGGGCAAGGTTAATGCCGAATTCCAAAAAACTCATTGCTTCAAAGACTCTTTTGTGTCATGTTAAAGGAGTATGTTTATTCCTTGGTTAGAGGAAGTTAAGGTGGAGAAGGGTTTAATCCACTTCTAACAAGTTGGGTTACAGTCAGACTTTAGTTTGCGGGTATCAAGAATCAAGAACATTTATTTGTCATGAAACTATACAAATAGCATTGACAAATCGTCAGTTGGTTGTTAGTTTCAACATACAACAATCAGTATATGAGGCACTTAACATTTGACTCAGCCAACGTGGATTGAAAGGGAAGGGAATTCCATGGCCGCCAAGGAGCCCTGATAATACTCAGTTGGAACTTTTTCTGGATTGATATAATAATTTGGTGTAGGCCTATGCAGAGAAAATTTGTGATGTTCCTCGTCTCAGAGAACGAGTAATTAATCTCAGGGAACGAGGTTAATCGTTGCGAAAGAGGTATTGTTATTTTAATTCATTAAACCCTTTTATTGTTAGGACTTAGTCGTATCGGGTTTTCAAACTTCTGATGTTATTTTAATGGAGACTAGAGATCGCCTCCTGATCGAAATTCGATCAAAATTTCAGTTGTTCTAGACGCTTAAAAACATTAGAACTAAAACATCTTCCTTAATTTTCTAGCAGTTGTTTTTACAACAGCTGTCTAATGATTCATACAATTCTCCTTTCTCCATAAGATTAACATTGGAACTTTGAAAGCCTGTGGGGCGTAGCCCTGGAGTCCGATGTGAATTAGAGTGTGATTCTGCTCATCTACAGGACTGTACCTTTCTAACGGTGTGCTCGGATTTCTCCTACGATGTTCACGAGTTGAGAAAAAAGGAGGAAATAAAACATAGTCCGGGGAAGTTAGCATTTCAATCTGACAAAATTAATAACAAAGCAAAACCACTCGGGACGTGTTTGGCATGGTCCCCTGGTCATTTTGCAAAAATTCCCAACTTTTCCCACTTTGGCATTTTCCGCCATCTTGGAAAATGGCGGCTAAAATATTTTACTATGTAAGCGTTTATTTAAAAATTAATTGTACGATAACCATGCGATGTAAAACCCCCCAAAAAGATTTATTCTATTCAGAAAAAGATTTCCTAAAAGGAAATGTGGTATTTATTGATGGTATTTTACACGCAAATGACAATATTTGAACATAAACCTAAAATTTGACAGAATTTTCATGTTATATTTGAGAATTTTCTTAGTTTACTTCGATTGTATTGAAGATATGAATTTTTGTCCCCGTACAAAAGTTGTAGCCAATAAAATTGTGCATCTTTTCATGTGTAAAGTTTGCACATTGCTCGTAAAACAAACGCAACAAAATATTTTAAATTTAATTTTTATGTAGTTAGGCGACAGGCAACATAAAAATTAAAATTTGAGCATGCAAGTACAACATTAATAACGTAGTGAAACCACTTGGGACTTACTTGGCATGGTTCCCTGATCATTTTGTGAAAATTCCCATTCATTCCCACCTTGGCATTCTCCGCCATCTTGGAAAATGGCGGCTAAGACATTTCATTGTGTAAGCTTTCATTTAAAAATCAATTGTACGATAACTATACAGCGTAAAATCTTCAAACAAGATTTATTCTACTCACAACAACATTTTCTACAAGAAAATGTGGTATTTATTGGTGGTATCTTACACGCTAGGGACTATATTGTAACATAAACTTAAAATTTTACAGAATTTTCATGTTACATTTGAGAATTTTCCTAGTTTACTTCGATTGTATTGAAGATATGAATTTTGTCCCATCACAAAAGTTGTAGCCTATAAAATTGTGCATCTTGCCGTGTATAATGTTTGTACATTACTGCTAAAAAATGGCTAAATAATATTTTAAATTTTAACTTTTATGTAGTTTGGAGACAGGTAAGAAACAAATTATAATTTGAGCAGGCAAATGCAAAATTAATAACTAAGTAAACCTTTCTTGACGTGTTTAGCATGGTCCCTCGATAATCTGGATAAATTCTAACCTTTTTCCAAATGGTTATTTCCGCCATCTTGGAAAATGGTGGCCAAGTACCACAATCATATCATGTTTTTCGTTTTAAAATTAATTGTACATTAAACCTAAGATGTAAAATCCAACAAGATGTATTTCACTCATCAAAGCGTTTCGCGTAAGAAAATGTGGTCTTTATTGATGGGATATCTTACATGCCACACTCAACATTTGAGCGTTTAGTTTTAATTTTGTAAAAGTATCATTTATATTTCTATGTATCGCCAAATTTGCCTTATTATTATTGAACATATGCAGTTTGTACTTGCACCAAATATGAAGCCCTTTAATCTGTGCATCTTTTCATATACTTCATCAGAACATAACTACTGATAGTACACACAAAAAAAAAACAAAGAACATTTTTAATTGGACTTTTTATATTGCTTTGCGATTAGATTAAAAATTAGATAAAAATGATTCAAGTACAATAATATCACAGAAAAAAACACTTGGATCGTTTTTGACATGGTAACCTCTCAATTTAAAAAAAATCGTAGATTTTTCCACAGTTGCACTTCTCAAAAGTCAATAAAAATACATTTAAGAATCAAGAATCTTTACTGTCGTTTGACATGAAATGGGCATAGGCAGGGGTGTATAAAACTACTTGTAACTAAAAATAATAAACTGGAGCCTATTGGGCTGTGTTGTTACTGAGGCCTAAAACAAGCTTGGTATACAAACCTGAAACAAGTTTCATTATAATCTCTACAGAAAAAATTCTGTTCCTTGAATGCAAGATTCAATCTTCAATTAGATTAATTATGTAATATTGTAACAGAATTAGTTGATGAATTGGTTTAACCTAGAACCTACAATTGAATAGAACCTATCATAAACCAGAACACTTTATGGTTTTGTGGCACGTAATACATCCCATTTATACACACCACATGTTGTTTTTTAATTTTTTTTTATAGGAAATGCATTGACAAGTGCAATAAATCTTGTTTAAGGGTTTTACATTTCATGGTTGATGTACAATTCATTTTAAAAGATAAGTATGATATGGGTAAACCTACATTATTTAGCCATCATTTTCCAATATGATTGAAATTGCCATTTTTAGGAAAAGGTGGGAATTTTACAAAATGATCAGGGAACCATGCTAAACATGTCAAAAAGGTTTTACTTGGTTATTAATGTTGTACTTGCCTGTTTACATTATAATTTGTTTGTTACTTGTCACCAAACTACATAAATTATACACGGGAAGATGCCCAATATTTTCATATTTTCAATTCAGACGAAGCCAAAAACATGTAATATATAGTTTCAAATTTATATTCAATTATTGACCCTGGCGTGGATACCATTAATAAACACCATACTTTCTTGAAGGATATTTTCAAGCGAGGAGAAAAAATCTTGTCTGTGCTTTTACACCGTATCGTTATCGCACAACTAATTTTTAAGTAAAAGTCCTCATATTTACATACTTAGCCCCCATTTCCCAAGATGGCGGAAGATGGCAAAGTTGGAATTAATGGGAATTTTTACAAAACGATCAGGGCAACATGCCAAACACGTCAAGAAAGGTTTACTTAGTTATTAATGATGTATTTGCCTGATCAAATTATAATTTGTTTTTAACATGTCTTCAAACTACATAAAAGTTAAAATTTAAAATATTTTTCAGCTCTTTTTTAGGAGTATTGTGCAAACATTATACACGAAAAGATGCACAATTTTATAGGCTACAACTTTTGTAAAGGGACAAAATTCATATCTTCAATACAATCGAAGTAAACTAGGAAAATTCTCAAATACAAACATGAAAATTCTGTAAAATTTTTAGTTTATGTTCCAATATTGTCCCTAGCGTGTAAAATACCATCAATAAATACCTCATTTTCTTGTAGGAAATGTTGTCGTGAGTAGAATAAATCTTGTTTGAGGTTTTTACACTGTATTCTTATCGTACAATTGATTTTTAAATGAAAGCTTACACAATGAAATGTCTTAGCCGCCATTTTTCAAGATGGCGGAAAATGCCAAGATGGGAAGAATGGAAATTTTCACAAAATGACCAGGGAACCATGCCAAATAAGTCCCAGGTGGTTTCACTACGTTATTAATGTTGTTGTTGTGCTTGCATGCTAAAATATAAATTTTTATGTTGCCTGTCGCTAAAATACATAAAAGTTAAAATTTAAAATATGTTGTAGTGTTTGTTATAGGAGTAATGTGCAAACATTATACACGAAAAGATGCAGAATTTTATTGGCTACAACTTTTATAAGAGGACAAAAACTCATATCTTCAATACAATCGAAGTAAACTAAGACAATTCTCAAATATAACATGAAAATTCTGTCAAATTTTAGGTTTATGTTCAAATATTGTCATTGGCGTGTGAAATACCATCAATAAATACCACATTTCCTTTTAGGAAATCTTTTTCTGAATAGAATAAATCTTTTTGGAGGGTTTTACATCGCATGGTTATCGTACAATTAATTTTTAAATAAACGCTTACATAGTAAAATATTTTAGCCGCCATTTTCCAAGATGGCGGAAAATGCCAAAGTGGGAAAAGTTGGGAATTTTCACAAAATGATCAGGGGACCATGCCAAACACTTCCCAAGTGGTTTTGCTTTGTTATTAATTTTGTCCGATTGGACCCCTATATTGTCATAACGGCCCCGGACTAACATGCTTGCGTATTAATAAATAGATATTTTATTAAATCATATGTTTACAAATATAACCTCATACTTAAAGAGTCATTAACGTCGTCATGGTATCCTGCTATTTTCAAATTTGTTCACTCTGGGTCCAAAATGAGCACTAAAATAGGCGGAGGAAGAAAGTTTTCCTTCATTAATTGTGAGAATAGGTACAGTAATGGAAAACTGTAATAGGTTACGTATGATTTGTATGTGTAGTGTGTGGATGAGAGAGATTCTTTGCTGGTAAAGTCAGAATGTATTTTGACTTATAGGTTATTGTCTCTTGCACGCTCCCGTTGGTGGAGTGCGCTACTATGTCAACAGAAACTTTCTTAACCATTTCGTCCACAAGATATGACCTTCTTCATGTTTTTGTATTTATTGATAACACTTTGTATGTTAAACCGGAAATGTTGTTAAATCTGGCATTGTAAAGGAGCATGAGGGAGATAGAAGATTGCAAAAAAACCCCCGACAGTAAAAGAGCTATAACCCAGTTTTAAATTGAGTACAACAAAAATTGTAAACATTAATAGCTTAGCCTCAGACGCCTACGATGTATCCTTTTTTAACTGTTCCTTCATAATATCCACCTTCATATAAAACAATGAAATATCTAAATATCAGGAGTACGGTGTACGTTCTACCCTAATTACTCATAGGAGTTTACGCTAGGTGATAGAAAATTGCGAGTATCAATGATAAATGGCAAAAAAAAAAACTCATTCTAGTGGACTTGGCAATCAGGATTAGAGGTTTGGAAAACTCATATAAAAAGTTTAATTATAATAAAACCTCATACTTTTCTCAAGTGTAAGCCACACTGATTGATGCGACTGTCAAGAGTGGCGGAGTTGACGGAACTAAACAATGAGCACTTGGTTTCAATAATTTTGTCGTGTCATAAGCATGTGATTAGTCTATGCTTTTAATAATAACTGCCTTGGTCCTGTTTCTTTATCCCTCTTTTAGCAAGGGTGACAGATTCAAATTGTTAACAGTTTACTCTCTGTTAATTAGTTAGATATTATACCTAACGACGACATAGCGTTATAAACACATGTTATGTTGCGCCCTGTTGATTGGCACCATTTTACCCACAATTCCCACCATTTCCTTGGTAACCATCCCACACTTAGTTTTCTTGGTTACCAGTTTGAACTATTCTGATTGGTTAAGTTACAAGCTTCAAATATTACAGTTTATACTTTTAAAACATCCTATAATTTGTTGTTCGTTTTTATAACAACTTTGATTTGGTCTGTAGCAGGCTATTGAGGTTGGTTGGTTACTTACCATAGAAACGTCAGATAGGTGTGGGTAAAATGGCAAATAATTGGTGTGAAAGTGTACACAAAGGACTGGTTACTAAAGAAACAGCAGCAATCATGGGTAAAATGGCGTTCATCAACTTGAGAGCAATGAACTGAAGGATATAATAGACTTGCTCACCTGATGGGCACAAAATTCCTCGGGTTGGCATTGCGTATATAGTTGCGAAGCTCGGTTAAGTCGCTAGATAAACTGGTATTTTCCTGTTTTTCTGTAGTAAAAATTGATAAGCATTTTTTCTACGACAAAACTGAGTTCTCCAGGTTCTATGGGATTCAACCAATGGAAAATTATTTCACCCCTGCAAGCTGTCTACAACGAATACATTGCGGATCCGCATGGATGTTGCGTTGAATAATTGAAAGGCGTCAGATTGAAAGACGTGCTCTCCATTTAGAAATTTCCTTTAACTATCACTGTAAAATTTCCTTTTTCTGTTATCAGCTGATTTATCATTGTAAAAAATTTACTGTTATCAAACAAATTTCAACAATTAATTGTTTTATGTCAGTTTTTATTACAGTAATTTATCTGGCCAATCAATTACCAGTAAAAAGGTCTACACAAATATTGAAAATATCAGTCGACCATGTCGGGACCCGACGGCTCGTCCAACATGTTCGAAAGTCTGTGAGTTCCAACCCAACATGCTCTGCGGATTTGTACGGTTGGATGCTCGGTTCGACGGCACCATCCAACCTGACATGTTGGGTGGTTTGAGGAGACGGTCAAGCGGCTTGCCTGACTAGACCACAGTTTACATTTAAATATTTGTAAAAAGATATTGATCGGCAAATTTTGAGAGAATTTTTTTTGGTATTTTTATAGCTTTATTATTTTTGTACATTACCTATTTAGTTTGTGAAACTAATGCGGGATTGTAAACTTGAAAGATTTGCACCATCACAGTTTGCCACATAAAATTTAGAGGAAATGAAACAGTAACGGGAAAAGACTTCATGAATTCTCGAAATATAACCAAGTCTTTATCATACAAGACAAATGAATAAACAAATGTCTCCCATGTCTCTGAGCCAGTAACCCCATTAGAGGGGGTTTTCCTCCAATTATTATTCACTATTGAAGAGTGGTTGAAAAGTCCCTGACGATTTTCTATGTAAATCTAAGGAAACCATGCATGTAATAAATATAGGGTTGCCATAATTTTACAGACTCATAACGCAACATCTAGGGTGTAAACCTCCTCCCCCCTTTCCTCCTCCCCTCCCTGTGCCGCTATTGTATAAGAAAAATATTATGTAGACCTTAATTTTTACAATTCTAAATTTTAAATTCAAGATGAAAAAATAGGCATAAGCTAAAAAATAATAATCAACGAGTTAAAGAAGTATGGTGTTTTGTTATCAGTTGCCTAATCTATATATTAATAGGCAAGCATGTTTCTTTTCCTCCTTTTTTCTCAGCTTGTGAGCATTGTAGGAGAAATCCGAGGGTACTGTTAGAAAGGTATCGTCCTGTAGATGAGCAGAATCACATTTTAATTCACATCGGCTCCCAGGGCTATGCCCTACAGGCTTTTAAAGTTTCAATGTTAATCTTATGAGAGAAGGATAAATGATTGAATAGTCAGACAGCTGTTGTAATAAAAAATGCTAGCAAGTCAGGAATCACAGATCTGATGTTTCAGTTATAAATAATTTTAAAACTAATTGCCAAGATAAATTGAATTTTTGGTCGAATTTCAACCAGTGGGCCATAACTAGTTCTAATTAATCCTGTAAAAAGTTTTGGAATGTTTTATTAATACCGTTAAATATGTAGCGAGACACTGCAAATATTCAGGGTCAGAACGTTCCGAACATTAGTGGCGTGAAAATGGATTCTTTAGTTTGGTCAAATAAATTTTGATGTTTGTTGGAAGGATGTATTGCCTCCACCTCCGTAGATAAAATTAATAGAATTCAATTGGAATCTAGATTTGTTTTACGTCTGAAAATTGTTTGGTCTGATCATCCTAGTATTCGTCGCATCTTCAGAAAGTTTTGAAACTCAGAGTTGTTTGTGAGTTCATTCATTACACAATTTTTTATAAGATCAATGTGGCTGAACTTTACTCTTTCTAAAACCCAACGTTTGGCTAAAAGCTTAGATTTTTCGTCTTTAGGATTTTTACAATAAAAATTCCACAAAAAATAGCTACACTTCTCTCTAAATCCATTTTGTAACTGACATTACGCCCAACATGCTCGATCGCACTTCCATCAGTGTTTTAAAACCCGATTTGTCATGTCCAATGACGGGTTGATGACAGAGCAGATGCCAGAGAACATGTTAGATACAGTAGTGTATGTTCAACTTTTGAAGTACCAATTCAAAACGTGCATTGTTTAAATTATAGTGTATTATGATTTAGTAACTAGGTATACAACGCAAACCACTTGTTTATATTGAGCATACGGATGATACTTTCACGGTTAGTTGTAAGGTCTCCTTAACAATAATGTTAGTTTTTTTTTTTTTTTTTTTAATTCCAGAATTTGATATTTTATTTTCAAGTAATAGTTTGGTGATTATAAAATGTTATATTGCTAAGAAACTTTTCTAAATGTACTACTTATCACGGCATTCAGATAAAATATCAGAGACATTTTTAACATCATTTTGCAGACATACCTACCAACAAACAAATAATATTATATTACATGGTAAGCAGAGTAAATGATACTAGAGTATATGGACTTACCTCTGCTTTAGTAGTAGCCGCCCTGATGTTGTACGGCGTGAACGCTCTGAGAAATCGCCAAGGGAAGTTCTTGAGATCGAACACTATGACAATTCCGTTGCGCTGGGTGTCCTCCTCGTCACACGCCAGAGTCAGCCAAAGGTCGTCCATCTGGAACATCTCGTGGACCTCGTGCTCGCCGTACACCAGGTTCTCTGTACAACACAACATGACTCCCTCTATCCGAACACAATGAACGGTCCGTTGCGCTGGGTGTCCTGCTCGTCACACGCCAGAGTCAGCCACAGGTCGTCCATCTGGAACATCTCGTGGACCTCGTGCTCGCCGTACACCAGGTTCTCTGTACAACACAACCATCGGTTATCCGTACTCTTTTTATCCGAACACAATGACCATTCCTTTGCGATGGGTGTCCTCCTCGTCACACGCCAGAGTCAGCCAAAGGTCGTCCATCTGGAACATCTCGTGGACCTCGTGCTCGCCGTACACCAGGTTCTCTGTACAACACAACCATCGGTTATCCGGACTCTGTTTATCCGAACACAATGATTAGTCCTTTGCGATGGGTGTCCTGCTCGTCACACGCCAGAGTCAGCCACAGGTCGTCCATCTGGAACATCTCGTTGACCTCGTGCTCACCGTACACCAGGTTCTCTGTACAACACAACCATCGTTTATCCGATCTTCTGTTTATCAAAACACGATGACCAGTCCTTTGCGATGGGTGTCCTGCTCGTCACACGCCACCAGGGTCAGCCACAGGTCGTCCATCTGGAACATCTCGTCGTCTTCATGCACGCCGTAAACCAGGTTTGCTGTACAAAACAACCAGCGGTTTTCCGAACTCCGGCTTATCTGGACTTTAGCATGTTCGGCTGGTTCACATGGAATAAATCGTCTCAGAATTTGGTGCATACTCACAGAATATGGTCATTTTCTCATTGAATTTCTTCATGGTAGCATGTAGGTTCGGTGACATTGGAGTGGTGTAAGCAATTTAAACGCAAGTTTAATATATCTTGTTAAAGTACACGTCGAATTGTTATCTAGTAATTGTAATAAATCAGGCTAAGAGTTGTACTGATTCCTATAAGAATTTTCCTATTATGTAAGTACAATTACCAGCTAAACTATGGCACTACAGTTATAAAGTGATGTAAAAAAATGATTCAGTTCAATTCATCAGTGGTCAACTGCATATAACCACAGAATAATTAAACGTTTTTCTATAGCTTGTCTGCAAAATAACTAAAATAACATACTGTTAATTTGTCTTATGGACGAAAAACGCTTTGAAATAAAAAATGAATAAGGAAATAAAGACATGTTCAGTTCTGGAAAACAAACATGGCACCAAAAATGTAAAGGTTCTACCTAACTTTCATTGCATTTTGCGTAAACTAATTAATTGATCCCCGCCACAGCAGGTAAAAAGTAGGTTCTTTAAATTGCTTCTAAAATCGCATTTTAGTTAAAAATATGCGCATCGCATTAAAGTTTGAAACTTTATATAATAAAATAAGACCAAAATATTTTTTTTTTTTTTGGAAATTATTGAATCTTTTATTTTTTTATCGAAAGGTTACGCTACCTTCTCATTATTCATTCCTTCAAAAGAATCAAAATTTACATACACAGAACTTCACCAACCCCAAGTACTATATTGGAAAATATAGTACAATATGAGATACAGGACAATATGAACAACATGAAGTTGTTACAATTGTACATTTTTGAGTATAGCCTAATCAGGAAATTTGGTAATGCTGAGTACGAACGGCTTCTGAATTAGGTGCATGGTTTTTGTTTATCAAGGTTTACTATCCTCTTTAGAAACTGACTTTACATATATAAGTGTATTTGTTATCAGAATAATTCGTCACAATTGAGTAGACTTTATATTATGGTATTTTCATTATAAATTCTAAGATTTAGAATACTGTGTGGGTTACTTTCTTTTTCACAAACTAAAAAATATATTTCAATTTAACTCTTTAATTTTTTATTGTAGTGTTCTCTAAGATGTTGCCCCCTTTCAATGGTTTAAGACTATGTAGTTATTATCTTCTTACTACATTTGTAAACAAATATCCTCCTTCCAAGCTGGTCTCGGTCTTCAAACAGAATGTTTATCCCCTTCTTAAGAATCACGTCATGCAGCTTAGGATCTCTTTTGAAGGCGTAGAAGTCACTGTGTTTCTCTTTCATTTTGTAGTATTCTACCACCTAAAAAAAGTGTTTGAGATTAATAAAAAAAATTCTAATTCAAAAAAATCATTTATTCTTAGACAAATTATTGTTACCTGAAACATGTTTGATTATACGATAAAATATGTTTCCCAATCATGTATACCTCGTGTTTTATAAATAGGTAAGTGGTTAAAATACCTAGGCCTAAATCTACAAAATAATGTAATGAAACTTTAGGTGATTTAGGTATTTTAAAAATAAATTCTAAGGAAAGTGAGTTTTAACGAGCGATTAAATCATACTAGAGATCGCCTCCTGATCGAAATTCGATCAAAATTTCAGTTGATCTAGACCCAAAAAGCTTAAAAACATTTTAGAACTAAAACATCTGTTCTTCCTAATTTTCTAGCAGTCGTTTTTACAACAGCTGTCTAAAAACTCATTCCATTCTCCTTTCTCCATAAGATTAACATTGGAACTTTGAAAGCCTGTGGGGCGTAGCCCGGTAGTCCGATGTGAATTAGAATGTGATTCTGTTCATCTACAGGACTATACCTTTCTAACGGTATGCGCGAATTTATCCTACGATGCACACGAGCTGAGAAAAAAAAGGAGGAAATGAAACATGCTTGCGTATTAATATATAGATTGCCATAAGTAGTATTGTTATCTTATAATGTATTTTTCTATGTGTTAGGCTAGTTGGTTATGGTTTTGCTTATACATTCTAGTCAAGTAGACTTAAAAGTTGTAGATTTAATTTTTTATCCTAAATTACTATAGTTATGAATATGTAACCTCTAAAGTTTAAGGCTATAGGCACTTCCCCACTGACCGAACATTAGCCAAACTTTTGCGGCGGACAAAAAAAAATCACACCCATTCCTAACGAACAATTGCTGACCATATGATTTACATTAGAAATAAATGCCAACAAACAAACAAAAGTTTGGCAAACATGTGCGGCCAGTGCGGAGGCGGCTTTACAATGTGAGTGTCGGTGTGAAAATCATCGTTAACAATATAGTACATGTTTTTAGTTGACTACTTAGGAAAAACCTGAAGTGTCTTTAAAAATAGCCTGCCCAACGGAAATCAATTATATTGAAATTAATCTCGACAAATAGATGACCATAAAAATATTTGAGTTGGAAAAAACCAAAGTTTTCCATTGAGTTGTTTAATGTTGTAATCTGAAGAGTGTATATCAAAGAGTATGGAAGTTTACGTACAATTTGATGTAGACTTAAATTACTGATGTTAAATGAACTTTAAATGTTTCTCATTTTCCAACGATAAAAAATGTAAATACAGTACGGACCTACCGCAGACTAGGCTTCTATTCCTCATGACAATGGTGAGACCTACTGCTGACAAGGCAATATTAGCTAAATATGTGTCTCAGTAGGTAAAAGTAAACTTTGAAGATAAATGCAACCTTAAATTTGACTAATTTTAACCTACAGAACCGCCAAGCACAATATGACCCTTTGAAGGAATAGCTTTTCTCAGCTCTGCAATATCTTCTAGCATGAATTGTTGATATAGAGTGTTTTGAGCTGTGGAGGTTATATAATGCAATAGATAACTAGGAACTGTTTAATACCTTTTGGAACGCCTTGTCGATGTCGTAGTTCGTGAGATTGAGGAACATGATGAGATGCCTTTCGTCGGCGGGGTTTCCCAAGTAGAGGAATTTCTCATCTGCAATATCTCAAAATCACTCTCGTTGCAGAACCACAACCATAGTTCAGGTGCTAAAGAGGTTGAGCATCTACTGAAAGTCTAACTAAATTTGAATTTTGATGGGGACGTCTGGTAGATGAATAAAATCTATGTTGCCAATTTTAAAATGAGCACAACAACGGATACAACCCCTAGAGAAAGGTGCAGAAGAAACTTTATAGGTCTATTTCCTGTCATATATAATTTTTAAGGTATTTGAATGTAGAGCAAAACTCTACAAACCCGATCTCAAAAGGTAGAAAGTCGAATAGGTCGCTAGTTATTGCATTTTGAAATTTGGGTAACATGCGTTTAATGATGTAAAGTTTCATAGCCTACAATTTTTGGCTTATTTGTTTATTTGAAGTTTTGGTTTGCGGCATTGTTCTCTATTTCCACTGTTCTCTTATTAAAAAAAATAATAATAAAAAAAATAAAAAAACACATTTAAAATTAAGTTAAAGTTTATTTTAACTCTTAATTTGCTGTCTTCAATTGTTATTCCCAAATTATTACTTTTAGCCAAAACTGGGATAACACAGGAAAATTTACAATAAAGTCTTCGATGAAAGCTTTCAGATCGTGTTTAATAAGGAATTATGACGCAAACCTACCATCAAATGATCGTTCGAGCCACAAATGTCAGGCAGTCAAGAACGTGTATTACCGAAAATGCTATTACTCGCTAAATATTAAACCTTTTGATATCGAATTTGTGGCGTTTTGCTCTACATTTCCTTATAATGATAAATGACCTTTACACTGATAAGCCTATATGACATTAAATAGGCCAATAAAGTTTCCTCTACGACATCCCCTAGGAAGCATCCCATTCTGGAAAGGTGGCAACATCGATTTATTTATATACTAGACGTCCCCAGCAAATAAAAGTGAAATTAAACATTAAGTGCATGTTCAACCCATTCAGCGTCCGCCATATTAACATTACAACAACATAGAAGACAAACAAAAGTCTTTATCTAAAAGTAAATAAAAACACTCCGTACATGAGTTATAAAACTGCAACTATCAGACTACCAAGTGGAAAAAATCAACATAATCACTCATTTTGAAACCTTATTGACATCAAGTGAACTGGATTTGTGCAACCAACAATACCTTAACAAACACAAAAAAAAACTCAAACTTGATTCAAATTTATTTCTATGCAACGCAATAAGGTGGCTTTATTTGGTGTGACACATTTTTATTTCAGTTCTGGTTTGGCTGGACTACATCAGCGAGAACGTTTACAAACGCACACACACAAACACCCGCACGTACGTACACGCACACACGCACTCTGGTGACTATTTACCGAGCAGCATGAGCCTAAGGTGTTCGACAGCATTGATAGTGATCGCCGACATCACTTCCGAACCTCGTAGTTACACGTCAGTGAGAGAGAGAGTCTTATCAGCACGCAACAATAGATAACACTACCCACCAGTTACGCTGTCTGTGTTCTCTGTGTACTTACCAGATAAAACCCATTGGTTATGAAGCTACCTACAATTTTTATCAGTTCATGTGATAAAAACAGTACCTATCTTATCTTCATTATCATATACCATCTACGGAATGAGCTTATTTTTTATGTTTCCATTTTTATAATTTTGTTTGTTATGCTTCTTGTCTAAATCCAAATCTATGCACATTCCTACTCTGTTGAAGAGTTTTAGTTGGTTGAACGATTTAAATAACTACGCTTTTCGAATAGGGAGACTTTTCTGTTACTATGTAAGGATATAACAAATTTTACAAAATAAAACATTCGAAGTTCTCAACCCCTGAAAGAGTAGGTCTATTCGATTCCTCTAGTAATGTCTAAATGCAAAATAATGCACTGTTAATACTCAACAACGACAAACTCGGCAAGATTGACTTGGCATTGTTTTCTTTTTGTATTTTCCTACAGCAGCCAGTGGCATCTTTTAATTCACACAACAAACAAAAATGATTTCCTGTACACAGTATCAATAAAAGTTTAATCTCTTCAATAGACTCAAATAGCAAGCAGTCTTGAAGTGCGCCTGCCACTTCCAATAGGCAATGTATTCCTACCATTGTTGTGCGTGGTTTTGTGTAGTCTTTGCAGGCGCTCAACTCACAGACCAGTGTTGACGTTTAAACCCTCCGGAATAAACTCTATTAGAAGTACACTATAACCATAGATAAAAATATAATACATCATGTATTATTTCATCTATGCTATAACTATTATCCTAGATACTAAAAATAGAATATATTTGTTAATTTAGTGAGAAAAATACTAATATAAGTTCTAAATCTTTGTAATTTTGATTTAAATAAATAGTTTTCATCATACCATTGCGATAAACGTTGTTTTCGGAACGGTCAGCTGTGATCGAAACTAGTTGATTCCCGGTGGGTTGGATAAACGTGTTGGTAAACAAAGTTTTCGGGACTAGTCCTCGAAACAGTGGTTTTCGGGACTAGGCCGGAAAAAAACTTCCAATGTTTGACACCACTAGCGCTGCTATTCTGCTTACAGTAACTTAAAACTCGTTGACTCCAATATATAAATGTCAAACAGCTGATTGTTTAGCTGTAAATAGTTCAAATACAAGATAAACAAATAACAACGTAAGAGGGGGTATATAGGTTAAAATTGATTAATTTTTGTCCAAACTGTATATTTATTAAAGGTGGTATGATGAAAAGTACTGTTCGTAACTCGTCCGAAAGTGGTATATCGGTGCTCGATCGAATTCAAGTACTCGGCTTCGCCTCGTACTTGAAACTCGATCTTGCACCGATAACGACCACTTTCCGGACTAGTGACGAAATATACTATTTCATCACACTACATCGATATCACCTGTTTTCGACCCTCACTTCTACCAACGAAACACCTGTTTTTCCGGCCTAGGCCGGCAAAATTTTCCGGCCTAGGGCGGTAATGGAAACGGTAGCAGAGAAATCTAGAATATTAGTAGGTATTTATTAACAAAAACAACAAATAACAAATCAGTGACGTATGGTTAGTAGTTCAGCTGATAGCAACTGCAAATATGTATGACGTAGATGGAAAATAGTGCTTTTCCCTTGGAATCAGCTGTAGTCACTTACCGTTACAATATTAGTTTTGGTGGCCTTACCTGATGTGAAGTGGTTGCCTAGCAACCAGAAACTCAAGCAGTACATCTCGCTATAGGTTAGTTGAAGTTGAAGTTATGTTTTGTTTGTTATGAACGAAAAAGTAATTTTTCACTTGTTTAGGATTTACTGAATTGTGTAGTGTGATGAAAAATATCGTTCATAACTCGGGCCGAAGCGTTTTGCCAACCCTCGATCGTTTCAAGTTCTCGACTTCGTCTCGAACTTGAAACACGATCTCGGGGCCGGCAAAACGCCACTTTCGGCCCTTGTGACGAAATATACTAATTTGGTCCCTAAATAATGTAAAGTTACTCCATAACTCGGCAAAAGCCTGCAAATAGTAACTACTCTAGGTGGTCCATCTCCTACGAATTACTTTTAACGACTCTCCTGGTCCTTGATTGCTGACTTTGTCTTAATCGTAAACTATTGTTGTTTTGAGATAATTGAGATAGACCGGAGACTACCCCTGGCGCGCACCCAAGTGCAAGGGTTTTTTTTTTAGAATCATGTTATCTTCTGCCAAATGAAGCCTAGAGCTATAAATAAGGTGTCATATTAAAGAAAAATAACAGTACTAATTTTCCTCTGTTACACTTTTGTAATTAGTTCATCAAAAGCAATAGAAAACTTCAGTTAAAAATCTAGAAAAACAGATGATTTTAGACTGTTATAGCTGAAATTGGAAATTTTATTTTAAAATTCTAAAAAGATAGCCGACTATAACATCCAATCTCTATCTTAAGAGGTTAGTTTTAAAACACGATCCCCGTAAACCTCTGCATTTACAAAACTAAAAAACAGATGATTTTAGACAGTTATTACTGAAATTAGAAATTTCATTTTAAAATTCTAAAAAGATAGTCGACTAGATCCTTTTTTCTATTTTTAGAAAAAGTTAACAGCCTGGTTAATTTTAAAACATGATCCCCGTATACCTTTGCAGCCATCAAACTACGGCCGCGAGGCGGCATTCGGCATTGTTGTTTTGGCTGGGGTAGACCGAAACCTTAACATTTACATTGCTCAAATTTTTCAAGCCTATTAACGATTTTACCATACCACACTGTAATCAACTTGTATGAGGGCATGGGAGGATGAGGGCAACTGGGATTGTTTGTCACAGTTCGTCCGGGGCATCCTCCTGGAAAAGAAAACCGATCTGGACCGCGAAGTGGCCCAGATCCCTTGATAGAGCGGCTGGATAAGGAGCGAGCCCGACGGGCGTAAGCCAAATTTAGGCCTAGCCTGACGTAATGTGATAAACAATTCCAGGTTAGACTCCTAAAGAGTAGAGGAGGTTTTTTAGTGGGTAAACCCGTTTTTTAGGGGAGCCCCACACTACAGGCTGGCCACCTGTGTGCGTAATGCATTTTTCCGCCTCTCCCTCAAAAAAAAAAAAAAAAATCAACTTGTATAAAAAGAAAACTAAGTAGGCTATATTTTTTCAGCCCTGGGGGACAGAAAGTAAATCCAGAGCCAGATCTCGCCCAGATATAGCCTTATACAGGGGCAGCAGAAATAACTCCTCGATTTTAAACCCTTGTATAATAAATAGTATATAATTTTGAACCTTATTTAACGTAGATTCCAACTTAGCTAAATGCTCTAAGATAAGGTTTAATTTAATATAAATCGGTGAAGTCGTTTTGAACGGAGATAGAACACATAAAGCCGCGTCCGCACTGGCCGAACATTCGTGGCGAACTTGTTCGGCGAACACAAAAAATCAACAAACATTCCTAACGAACAATTACCGGTCATATGATTTACATTCTAAAAGGTTAGCAACGAACAAACAAAAGTTCGGAGGAACTTTGTTCGGCGAACATGTTCGGCCAGTGCGGACGCGGCTTAAGATTTTTGCTAAGTAAGAAATAGTATTATTTTGTAAAGGCTAAATAAATTATTTTGGTAATGAAAAGTCTATTAGTGTATCTTCTACCATGGTGAACTTTTAACTGGCTTTGTAGCTGGGTGATTATATAGCTCACCTTAGAATCCGAAGGTTGCCGGTTTGATCCTGAGAAAAGTTGGTGGTTTTTGATGGTTTGCTATTGGACCTAGCTGTCTTTGGTCATTGGGCAATTAATTAATAATCCTAACAAATTAAACAGCTGCTATTTCTCAGTAAAAAATCTACACCTCATCTGATCCTTCACAATTATCACACTCACCCTCCAGTCATAATCATAGTTCATTCATACTAATTCAGTCATAGTTGTTGCATATTGTTATTTAAATTGTTTAAATCTCATTTGTTAATATTTTTCTAACCGCTATGCATATATTCTCAATTCAAGTATGTTAAATTTTTCATTTCACTTTCGCATGTATTTTCTGACTTTTACGCATATAAACTATTTGTAGAAAATACAGTGTATGTCAAATCTATGTATTGGCTTCGGCCGTTGATAAATAAATAAATAAATACTCACTTTCAAATGCGCACCACTGAGTGCGTCTTTGTTTCAAATACCAAAGTAAGTTTCAAACTTATATGTTTTTGATTGGTTATATTTTATGCAAATTATAAAGATAGTGTTTTGTAAGTATTAAAATTAATATACACCAAGGAAATCATGATATGACCATAAGTACCGGTTAGCTCTAAAAGAACCTATGTCAAAAATATCAACTTTTACCCAAATGTGACGTCAAGGTGTACCACTGGTGGTTCCACTGATGGAAACATTCGTATGCACACACCATATTTTCCACATGTGAGTAATCTGTATTCAGTTGCAACGAAATAGTAAAGATATACATTAGAAACATTACTTAAGACTCCTACGCACTTATATGTGCATATTTTAAGGTGAGTGTGACTGAGGGTGAAATGTGATGATTGTGGTGGATCTGAAAATGTCTAGCTTTGTTACTGAAAAAAAAACAGCTGATTCCTTTGACATAGTAGAATTATAGCCCAATAAACAAAAGCCTCAGCTAATGGGTCCAGTTACGAACCACCACAAAGCTTCTAATTTCTCTGGTCGAACCGGTAACCTCCAGATT
>CM061533.1:10001612-10124412 GCA_030545055.2 Neoaliturus tenellus | reverse complement strand
CTCGTCAACTCGTAGGCCTATCTCGTAGTTCATAACTCGTTATCCGAATGAACTTTGATTAAGGGTTACTTCTTACAGCAAAGATGGAAACAAACTTGGAGGAATTATATACAGCTTTTGCATTTTAAAAGAGGATTAAATTCTCTATCAAGTGATATAATTTTGTTCTAGATAAAAACATATTTTAATTTATAAAGGGACATTAAAGTAAAATATCTGTATTGAAGAGATGATTTTAATACATTAAAAACGAAATTTAAATTATCTCAATGTATATGTGTTACTGTAAAATTGATTTTATTGTGTAGTACAATACTTTTAACAAAAATAAATGTAGGAATTGATGTTTTTTAATGTAAAATGCTTATTATAATTTGTAAAAAACGTTAAGATGTGTATTCTTTAAGTGCTTGATGTTCAGAATCATTTAGGCTACAATATATTAGAAGTAGTGTAAAAGTGGGGCTGCTGGGCCATGACGTCATCACGATGACGTCAGCAGTGATGACGTCATCAATGACGTCATGAATGACGTCACTAATGACATCATATGACGTCACATGACGTCACACCTATGACGTCATGGTGACGTCATTACCGCTGACGTCATCATGATGACGTCACTGACGTTAATTAGGTCAAGGTCACGCAAGAATAGAAAAAAAATTTTTTTGCACTTTTGCGATTCCTCAAATTTTGCTGAGAAATTGAAATTTCTCGAGGAATCACAAAAGTGCAAAAAAATATTTTTTTTATTCCCTAGCGATCAGACTCTTGACCTAATATATCCGTCAGGGGTCATTGACCCGTCCCAGCAGCCCCACTTGAAAAAAAAATAATTTTTTTATTTTACTTACCCACCGAGAGATTGAGAGCCGAAGAATAATTTTTTCGAACACCCGACATTGCGACAAACGACATGCGACCCGAACAGCACCGCGTCCGAAGACATACTGACTTGGGCGCAGGCGGTTCCCCAGGTACCCGGCTCAGTGGTGGGGATAAGGAGGTGGTGGGGGTAAAGTGGTCAGAAGGAAGAAAAATTTATTTTTTTACAAACAACTCGTCCCAGCCGGTCCTTTACCGGACCTCCGTAACTCGGATTGGAAATATTTCTTGAGAAATATTTATTTTTTATTCTTTCTCAGGTGATCTTGGAACTTGGTCGGGAATTGGAGTCACCAAAGTAACCTTACTGGCAAAAGTTAGCTCGTCTAAAAGTTTCTGAAACATTTTATCATCCATAGTGATATTTGTGTCTCTTGAGTAAAATTTTGGATTATTTTTGAAGCAACGTTTCATTTTTGTTAAAGTGGAAGTCTTGGACACCTTAACAGAATTATTTTGCTTGGCCAGCAAAAATTTTACTCTTAATAATTTTTCTCGCAAAGTTTCAGCCATAGATGTGTCTCACAGTAAGGTTTGGATATAACTGAAACACTCAGTCAAGTGTTGGATCTTAGCTGGAAGTAGTGGGGGGAACAGGGTTATAGTGGGGGAATGACTAGTGGAGGGGGTAATGTGGACTGTTGTTGTCAAGTGTAGAAACAGTTTGCTGGGAACTGTCCAAGGAGCAACACGTACTGTGCAGAAAAATTAACCGAGAGACTTGTGTAAAATTTAACTCCAAGAAATATTTAATGTAAGACTAAAAGAGGTAGAGCCAAATGAAAAATAATTTTGTAGGAGACGGGTATGGATCAGTTTTGTAGTAAAGTTCAAAATCCACTTGTGTGGAATAAAATTAAATTGTGAGCGAAAAATATTTAGCCACACCTGCAAAATACAAGTGTATGAAAATATTAGGAGACCTGTATAGCTAAATAAAAATTAATTTTGTATCAAACAGTCTTCCAACATTTCAGTTTCTAAGTCTTAACAAGTAAGGAATAAAATATTAAATAATGAGTGGAAAATAATTTGTTAAGTAAACGTAATTGTAGCAGTGTAACAAAAATTAATTTTGTGCAAAACAGGCTAAGTTCTGTTTTGCTAAGTTTAATAAGAAGGAAAAATAAAAATTTACTCACAGAAAAGTCGAGCGGTGGCGAGGTGCGGCGTGTTTGTTGGCTTTCAATAAACTGACTTACCTTCTGTTGAGCTACAGTTGGCCAGCTGACAAATAAACCAGTCTGTTATATAAGCATTATGTAACCGTTTCTGCCGGCTGTGCCGAATCCGGCAAGCTAAAATATTATTCTATAGTACACCTGACTTGGACTGAAAATATTCTAAGTCCCAAGACCCCTCCCCCCCCCCCCCCCTTGGCTCCGGACGAGAAGTGCGCCCCCCCCCCCCCCCCCCCCGAGGGAGGAGGAGGTGGCATAGCCCGAGGCGTTGCCATACCTTGACAAGTGTTGTATAATGAGATCCGGTTAGTAATGTATTCAGGTGTGGCTCTTGGAGATTGTCCAATGCCACAAACAAGTACGTGTCGAGGTCTGGCTGTTTACGTAACCAGATCCGGTTCCCCCACTCCTGACCGGCTCAGCTTCGGTTCTCTGAGGCTTTGCTTCCTCGCAGTTGGTTTCAAACACTTCAGCTGAGTGGTTGAAGCTCTGCCCTACAGGATTCGCAATGTAATGTTGGCGCCGCATTATATTGGGAATTCTTTTAGTCTAAGGCATGGCATGTGTAGTGTTAAGAAATATTTTATTTTGCGCTTGCTGCTTCTGCTAGGTCTTGGTGTTGGATTTATTTAGTCTAAGTGTTGTGTGTTGAAAAATATTTCTTTGTACTAATCTTCACAGGTTGTCCCCAAGTAGAAATTTTTCTAAATTCGCATCTTGGAGGTACTCCTCCGTAAATTGGCAGCTTAAATGTTAGGCTTTTGAGACTTAACAGTCTCTGTAAAATAAAAATTTTTCGAGGTTCAGAACCTCAAGAATTATTTGTTACCAACAATAGCATGGCGCCTAACGAGCCCGGGGGTAGGCCCCTGGGGATCCACCCTTAGGCCTCTTTCGGTCAGGGGCGCTACTGGACCTCATCACTCTAGATGGGTGGTTGGCATCCTTTAGCACGAGGCGTCGGATCCTGACACTGACCGGTGTGCTAGGCAAAAGTCAGTACCTACGGGTTAAGACGGGATCCTCGGTCATGGTTAGCATGGCCTCTTCCAAATTATTGTAGCATGTTTCCCTTAAGGAAACTCAAAATTAAATAAATAATTTTTTATTAAATCACCTCCCCCTAAATGTTGAGATCCCCCCGATGCCTCTGACCGCCGGCGGTCTTAGGCATCGGGGGGATTTCTTTTTTAACTTTTGGATGACCTTGACCCATATTTGTGTGTGTGAATAAAATAATATTTTGTTCCACACGATATGTAGGTCAACCATGACTTAGGCGGATTTTTGCCTGAGTTCTGAGAACTCCTCAGGACTTAGAGCGAGATGCGACTAAGTGTTGGCTGTCCACACTGTGGCGGAACAAAATATTATTTGATGTTGACACATGAGTAAGGGTAGCAGGTATCCAAGAGTTAAAGTCCTAGGGGTAGGTGACCCCCCCCCCCCCCCCCCCCGAGTCTCGGACGGTAAGTGACCCCCCCCCCCCCCCCCCCCGAAATTTTTTTTTTTTGGATTTTGACCTTGACCAAAAATTTTTTGCTCCGGACGAAAACTGCGCCCCCCCCCCCCCCCCCCCCCCCGAAATTTTTTTTTTTGGGATTTTGACCTTGACCAAAAATTTTTTGCTCCGGACGAAAACAGCGCCCCCCCCCCCCCCCCCCCCGAAATTTTTTTTTTGGGATTTTGACCTTGACCAAAAATTTTTTGCTCCGGACGAAAACTGCGCCCCCCCCCCCCCCCCCCCCCCGAGGGAGGGGGAGGTGGAGGCCTCTGGTACTTTTCCATTGACACGTCTGGCCATGTGTTTGCATAAGTAGATCCGGGTATTACATAACAGACTTGTTTGTCCCCACCACATAGCGCGCTGGAATATTCCAATAGGTTGCGAGCTGTTTCATTCTGCTTACAGTATCGCTACGAGTAAGTTGATCATTTTCCTGCTCCGCGCCATGCCTCGCTTCAAGAACTATCCGCCTACCACCACTGCCGTCTCGACCTCCGCTTCATTGCCACCCGCTTCGCCTGCTGTTTGTACCTCTGCCTCAATGTCTTCCGCTTCGATGCCAAGCCTGTCACCACTGCCAACCTCTATCGCCTCGGATAAAAAAATTATTGTGGACTTGAGACCTGGATCTACAATTACTGGAAACACTTTGGTGAAAACAATTTTGACTGCTGTGACTGCGCTGACGACTGCGACGACGACAACAGTGACGAGTGTGCTGAGTGGAGCTAGGCCGAGTGTAATTTCTTTGGATTCCAGTTCTGATGAAGAAATTTTTGTGAGTCCAAAGAAGCCTCCATCACCGCCAACACCCGCATCTCCCACTGAAGAAATCCTTACATATTTCAAATCTTTCTTTGACCAAACCACTCCTGTAACTCCTATCACCCCTGTAACAAGTCCTGCTAAACCCAAACAAAAATGTATTTCCCTTCCATCCACATCTAAAGACACTCCTGTAACAAGTCCTGCTAAACCCAAACAAAAATTTATTTCCCTTCCATTGACATCTAAAGACCCTCAACTTGAAGTGGAGCAACCAAAAATTAAAGTAAGTATCCCATTGAATAAAATCAAGCCGGGTTTGCGTAAAACAATAAAGTCTAAAAAGGCGGCGGCACCGAAACGCCAGTGTACATTTGTTTGGAAAACTTTAGCGAAATTTAACCAGAAATGTGCCAGGTGGGCTGTTAGCGGTGAAGAGTTATGCCGCTATCATCTTCAACGTGACTCAGCTTCCACCCGGAACATAATAAGGCCTTTTTCGCTAAACATTGCTCCTAAAACGCAAACAAAGATTCCTATGGTTCGTTATCGAAGGCTCTATCTTGGTGATAAATACTTTTTTCGAAAACACCTTAAAGTAAAGCCTCACATCTTTTTGATGAGGCATGAGGGCAAAAATGTTCATGTGAGAGTTGCTCCCCATTTAGTAAAAGAAAAATTTATGACCATGAGAGGGTATTTGATACGAACGGTGATCATGGGTCAACGTAGGACTGTGTGGCGTTTGCAGGAGTAAATGTAAACTTTTGACTTGACAAAAGTTTTGTTTTCCAAACATTCTTTTCCAAATTACATTTTTCAAAATTATTTTCCAAAATTTATTTCTTCACCCTCTTGAAATAAGGGAGGGGGGGGTATTATATAAATGAGCTATTAAAAAAAAAAAAATAGTTCATTTATATAATATCTTAACCTGGGGATAATGTTTTTTTTTTATTTATAAATAAAAAATAAAAAAAAAAACATTATTCAGACACGTCCCAAACCAGTGTCCTGGACGGTGAAGAAAATTTATAACAAATTAATTTTATTAACCGAACAGATGTTTAGCAATGTGGTAAAGCAGTACATGATTATGTGACAACCGGTTTCCCCCACTACTGAAAGGTCACGTGACAACCAGTTTCCCCCACTACTACTGAATCTTACTGAGTTCCCAGCGCTACTCACTTGGTTCATTCTGCTTTGTACTTTCATCCGAGCTACACATCATGAGTGAAAACACTGCAGAAGTCTCATTTGAAGCGCCCAGCAGAAAATTTCAGCCTGACCACGAGCGGGTGGTAAAAATTTTAGGAGCAAATCCATTTGTATATGCTCCAATGCTGGTTGACTACAAAAATTACTCTTCACCAGAACCTGGACCATCCAATGAAGAAGGAGGAAATATTTTAAGACATGCATTGATGGAGGGCACGGTGGAGAATAAAATAAAAAATAAGGAGTTGAAGCGGTTGGCGGACCATCAGCGCAATTACAAGGAGCGAGTGGCGATGCTCCGGTTAAAACTGGTGGTGCCAAAAGTTAAATTGCGCGCCAGTAAGCTGGACACTTTGATGGAGGCTGCGAATTATATCCAGCAGTTGGAGCGAAAAATTAAATTTTTAGAAGCTCAACTGGAAAATAAGAATTCTGAACGACTTGTTATTGCAAGTCCAGAATTTGTAGACGATGGTGGGGAGCAAATTTTGGGAATGTAAAATTATTTTATTTTGTGCGACTTGGACTTGAACATGGACTAGCTGTTTGGTATGTGGAAAAAAAAAACAGAGCGGGGGATAGAGCACTCTGTGATACTGGAATAACATATCACTTAGTGCTTTATCCCCCGCTCACAGGGTAATTTTATTTGGCCTTGACCTACTTAAAAAGAAGTGGTGGGGGTAAGTTTAACCAGGTGTAGGGTATTGAGGAGGTTGCTCAGTCTCAGTTCAGCATAGCTAAGAGACGCACCCTAGAGATGGCTCCTTTTAGTCTTGTAGAATTGTGTTTAATGAAAATTTCCGATGAAACCGAATTGTTCCGTTATGTTGTGCATCAGTCTGGTGCACCACCAAAAATTAAAAATTTAGTGAAGGAGTTTGACTTTGAAAGGAATGGCTACACAAATTATTTTGCTTATGTCTTCAGAAATGAAAATCTTAAATTTTGTAAGGAGTGTGGTTTTGCTGCTTGTGAGGACATGATGGAATTTATAGAAAACGGTGGCTATATGTTGATGACTGGAATTTGTAACATAAAAAGAAATGAAATACCACAAGAAAAGTGTGATATTTGTGCTTGTTATTTACACGATTGGCATACATACAGCAGAAACCAGGTGGAGCCTGTTGAAAAGTGGTGGGGGGTAAAGTGATATAGGTGGTGAGAAGCGTCAGTTTGAGCTCATTCTTTGCAGAACACTCTAGTGATCAGCATCATGGTGAGCCACTGCGTTGAATTTATATTGCTGGAGGAGGACTTGGTAGAGATTGTGGAGCTAATAGAAGACACGACAAGGAAAGGGACTATTGAAAATGTGAGATGCGAGCCTCAGGATGAGAGATCGCAAAAAATTGTTGAAGCCTTTCTGTCTACCATGTTGACTGATCAAACAACAAATTTTGAGTTTGTGAAATATTTATTTGACAATAGGGTGAATGCCAAAATGGCTATATTTTTCAAAAAATAATTTTAATTTGAGAATGACTTGGACATGGTTTGTGAGTTTTAGTTTATGGACAAATGGTGGTGGGGGTAAATAATTTACATATCTATATAAAACTCTAGTTTGTTTGCAAAGGTGAAACATTCCACTAAGATGCCTCCACTGGACAACACTAATGTGCCTTGCAGACAAATTTTCGAAATTTTACAAGACATACCAATTGAAATAACAAATGGGGAAGAGGAAGAAGAAAATGTTACAGAAGATGAAAGTTCAATGGAAGAATTGGATGAAGAAGAAAATAATTTAACAGATATTGACTTACACGCTTATGAAACATTGGACTCGTCTTCAGAAGAAGAAGAAATGGAAGATCAGAACACCCCTCAAGTTGGAGCTATATTGGACAGAATGTCATTGTGTAAAAGACTTGTATTTTGTAGTAGAAGATTATTTTTGGGGAGTAGTGATGACGAGGATAGCAGTGATGAAGTTTCACCTTTGTAAATAACTTTTTGTAAATAATTTTTTGTTTTGCATTTTACAAAAATCCCAAAAAAAATATAAAACTGTAAAAAAAGAAGAAAAAAGAATATGAGCGGGGGATAGAGCAGCAGATGCTCTATCCTCCGCTCAAAATAATAATTTCCGATGGCCTTGACCCACTTTTGAGAATTGATTGTGGTGGGGGAGAGCATTAGTGGTGGGGGAAACGTCATATATACGGGTAGTCAAGCCTCAGTCTCATTTGGTAAGAAAGAGGGAACGCTGGATCGGAGGTGATGGTAAGATTGACTCAATAGCAAATACTTTAACACTGCAATATGTTAACAGGTTGTCAATGGTTAGGAAATATTTTTATCTTTATACTCGCTAGTTTGTTTAAGCTTAAAATTTTAAATATATTTTGTTTTGATCAAATGCTTTTGCCAGACTTCCTACACGCTAAGACTCATATAAAGTACAGGATTAAGCTGATCTCTCGGGGAAAATACTATTCAATTGAAATCTCGATATCCTAATTTACTTTTAAAGGCTTCGATAGGTGGACTAGAAAAATTTAATGAAACATGTCTACCACCTATCGAAGCTTTTAAAATTATTTTAAATTATCGAAGTTTTAAAATTATTTTAAATTATTATTTTAAAAGCTTCGATTGGTGGTAGACATGTTTCATCAAATTTTTCTAGTCCACCTATCGAAGCTTTCAAAAGTAAATTAGGATACCGAAATTTCAATTGAATAGTATTTCCCCGCGAGATCAGTCTTAATTCTGTACATTTTTTGAGTTTTGGCGTGTGGTAAGTGTGCCAAGAGCATTTGCTCAAACAAATATATTTAAAAGTTTTAATTTTGAACAAGTTGGGCAGTAAAAAATAAAAATATTTAACTTTTGAACCTGTTAACATATTATTGAAAGTATTTGTTAGAAAGTCGGTCTTACTACCATCTCTTATCCAGTGTTCCCTCTTTTTTACCAGATTTAAGGTGGCCTTGACCTATATATTTGTCTTAAATAGCAAATTTTAAATAAATATAATACATTTTGTTCTGCGCATGTGCAGATTTGTTCTGCGCATGCGCAGAACGGGTCTTTCCCAAAGATCACCCCCCACCACCCGCTATAAAAGGAGGTCGGCCAAGAGCGTCTCTCATTCTTTGGTGAACTTTTCTAGAGGTAACATCTAAAGACGCTAGTGGTAAAAAAGTGTTAAAATGCTTCTTTGCCATATTTGTGGGGAATTTTTCCCAGATGAAGACATTTTAGCTATACATCAAGAATTACATATGGAAGACCCGGCGAGTGAAACTGCTAACGAAATGGACATGGACTGGATTGATGACATTTTGGCTGAATTTAACCGCAACCTGGACAATTGGCAAAGTGAACTTCAAGAGATTCAACGCAGAAGACCCAGTGTTATCCAATATGGAGGTGCTGGACCGTCAGGACTTAGAAGAGGAACTGTTGCGGAACCAGAAGAAGAAGAAGAAACGGACACTGATACAGATCTAGACACGGACATGGATTTGGATATAGAAACAGAACAAGGAGGAACCAGACACTTATACACAACTGCTTTTCCCGGACGCACGGTAATACATAACAAAATAAATAATGTGCAACTAGATTTAGAAAATTTTGTAACCGAGGCAAAATCATTGATTAGTGAAACTTTAACTGAAGAATTGGCAAAATTAAATTTTATTAAATTCGGTTTAGTGTTGGACGCAAAATTTAGTAAATCTGATGGTGAAACCACACTTCGAGGTTTCATAACAAAAAACCGTACTTTGATGTTTGCCTCGGATGTAAATAAAATTGTAGACGAATGTATTGAAGAATTGTTGACGAAAATGCAGGAGCATGAAGGGAGAGGGTCAGGTTGGATGTTTACATCCGTAGAGGGTTTAGATTTAAGAGTACATAAGCACGGTTACGGTATGAGGGGTAGTAGCTATATCCCTCTACCAAAAGCCATTGAGAAAACGAAAGCATGTATAAATGTACAAAATGTAGATAATGAATGTTTTAAGTATGCTATGTTATGTAAATATATTTTGCCAGAGCAGCACCCTTGTAGAGTAAGTGGACATTATGTAAATGTAAATAATAGGTATAATTTTGTAGGACTATCTTACCCTGTAAAAATTTCTGATATATCTAAGTTTGAGAAACACAATCCTGGTGTTAGTGTAAATATTTTTGGTTTGGATGATGCAAATAATGTGTACCCCTTAAGGGTGACTAAAACTGAACTTATGAACCATACTGATTTGTTATTAATAACAAAAGGTGAAATTTCACACTATGTGTACATAAAAGATTTTGAAGCTTTAGTAGGTAAACAGTTATCCAAGAGGAAATGTAAAAAAACAATTTGTAAAAGGTGCTTTTGCTTTGTAAATAAGGAGTTAAGAAGAGGAGGTGCTCAGTGGCTACAAGAACACCAAAGACTCTGTAATGAAAATTTTGAATGCAAAATTAGTTTGCCTGCACCTACTCGCTCTATTGTAAAATTTGAAAAGATTAGCCATCAATATAGGGTACCATTTGTAATTTATGCAGACTTTGAGTCTACACTGGTACCCCAAGAACATCCAGAAGGGGAAATTACCAGTAGGACTAAATATCAGCTGCATAAACCTAACAGTTTTTGTTTGCTTGTTAAATCCACACTGTCAGAAGAACATTTGAAAAATTTTGGTTTAAGTTCAACACCAATTTTGTACAGAGGTGAGGATACTGCTAAACATTTTGTAGATAATTTGTATTATATAGCTGATAAGGTTGAAGAAGTGTACAGTAATATTGTTCCTATGATTCCTCTAGATGAAGAGGAGGAAATTC
Organism: Neoaliturus tenellus; assembly: GCA_030545055.2. Classification (NCBI taxonomy): domain Eukaryota; kingdom Metazoa; phylum Arthropoda; class Insecta; order Hemiptera; family Cicadellidae; genus Neoaliturus; species Neoaliturus tenellus. The sequence continues at coordinate 10,114,050 of CM061533.1, read as the reverse complement.
AATATATCAATGCCACTAATTGTTACTTGTGTAAAAAAGAATTTACTGTTGAGAACCATAAAGTCCATGATCACGATCACCTTACTGGTTATTACAGAGGGGCTGCTTGCAATTCATGTAATATTAATTATAAACTTCCGAAATTCATTCCAGTTGTTTTGCATAACCTTAGTGGTTATGATTCACATTTTATTATTCCGGAATTGGGCAGGGATGATGGGAAAATTGATGTATTGGCCAACACTTTAGAGAATTATATTAGTTTTTCCAAGACTGTTGGCAAAATTAAGCTTCGATTCGTGGATTCTTTTCGATTCATGTCATCTAGCCTTGCCAACCTAACTAAAAATTTAAGACGACAGGATTTAAAAGAAACAAGAAAAATTGTGCCAGAAGATAAAATGGACTTGGTGCTAAGGAAAGGAGTCTTTCCTTATGATTATATTACAGGAATGGAAAAATTTGAAGAAACAAGACTACCACCTATCGAAGCGTTTAAAAGTAAATTAACTGAAACCGAAATTTCAATTGAAGATTATAATCATGCTCAGAAAGTCTGGAATGAATTAGGAATGAATACCTTGGGTGATTATTCTGACTTTTATGTAAAACTAGATGTAACATTATTGTGTGACATAATGGAAGAATTTAGGAACACCTGTTTCACCGCTTACGGACTGGACCCCCTTCATTCGTTTACATCTCCCGGCTTAGCATGGCAGGCCATGCTAAAATCCACCGAGTGCAAGTTGGAGCTGTTAACCGACATTGATATGGTTTTAATGATAGAATCAGGTGTTCGAGGCGGATTAACCCAAGCTGTAACTCGACATGTGAAAGCTAATAATAAATTTCTACCAAATTATGATGAAACTAAAGATTCGATTTTTCTTGGCTATTTTGATGCGAATAATTTGTACGGTTGGGCGATGTCCAAACCCCTTCCGTATGGCGACTTTGAATGGGTAGACCCTGATTCACTTGGAAATATTATTGATATTCCCAAAGAAGGTGACACCGGCTACATCTTAGACTGCGACTTTCAGTATCCAGACCACCTACACGATCATCATTATGACTTGCCACTGTTGGCTAAAACTGAAGTATCACCGACAGGAAAATGGCCCAAATTAATGATGACATTAAACAACAAAAACCGATATGTAGCACATTATTTAGTTGTTCAGCAAGCCTTAGAATTAGGATTGATTATTACCAAAATTCATAAAGTTTTAAGATTTTCACAATCTTGTTATTTAAAACCATACATTGATTCAAACACTGCAAGGAGAGCAGCAGCAACATCAGCTTTTGAAAAAGATTTTTACAAGCTCATGAACAATGCAATATTTGGAAAAACTTTAGAAAACAAAAGGAAACACAAAATTGTAAAATTAGTAACAAACCCCAGACAGATGCAGAAACTTGTACAGAAACCGAATTTTGGAACAAGTATGATAATTAATGAAAACTTGGTAGCAGTCAGCATGAAGAAAACCAAGATAGTAATGGATAGACCGTTGTACATAGGAATGTCAATATTGGATATAAGTAAAACGCACATGTATGACTTTCATTACAACAAAATGGTTCAACATTATGGAAGAGAAAATATCGGAGTAGCCTACATGGATACGGACGCACTAATTTATTGGATCAAGACGCAAGATATGTATGAAGATCTTCGGACGTTCATACACAAGAATGATTTTGATTTTTCCGACTACCCAAGAAATCACCCGAACTTTAATGAAAATAATAAGAAAGTTTTAGGCAAATTCAAAGATGAATGCAATGGAGCAAGCATGGAAGAAATCATTGCACTAATGTCCAAATTATATTCTTTTAAAGTATATAAAGGACATCAAGAAGAAACATCTACCACCAAAAAAGCAAAAGGTGTGAAGACAAGTTATTTGAAGAAAAATGTAAACTTTGAACACTATAAAAACTGTTTATTTAACGACACCACCTTGACTGCTAAATTCAACACCATAAGGAGTGAAAAACACAAAGTGTACAGTGTTACAGAAGTGAAAAAAGCATTGTCAAACAAAGATGACAAACGTCACATTATGGAAAACCAAATTGATACTCTTCCTTTTGGCCACTACTCTCTCAACCCTATCGACAACTAACCTATTCTTCGTCCCTCTTCGTCCTTCTTCGACCTAAATTCCTTTTCCTTCCGTAAAAAAATGGGGAACACGGCAAGTCCAACGCCGTGTTCCCCATTTTTTTACATCAATTTGAATGACCTTGACCCAGTTAAATATGTGTATAATGTAATAAAAATTTATTTTTACTTCATCCATGAATGAGGAAGGATAAAATTATGGATTTGAAACAAAAAATTGTTCATGAACTTCATAAACCGGCTAGGAGGAAATTTCCCCGAAGAAATACTGTTATAAAAGGAATGAATGATCTATATCAAGCTGATTTAATCGAAATGATTCCTTATAGTAAACAAAATAAAGGATTTAAATATATATTGACTATTATCAATTGTTTTACAAAAATGGCAGATGCTTTACCGCTAAAAGATAAAACCGGCAAGAGTGTAACAAAAGCCATGGAAACTGCGATACAGAGAGACAAAAATACCATAAAACATTTACAAACCGATGATGGTAAAGAATATTTCAATAAAGAATTTTCAAATTTAATGAAGAAACACAATATAAACCATTATTCGACTAATTCAGAGGTAAAAGCATCAATCATAGAAAGATTCAATCGAACTTTAAAAGGTGCGATGTATAAGATGTTTTCAAACAGAGGATCGCACGTATGGATTGATATGTTACCAAAACTAATAAAAGATTACAATAACAAGTTCCATAGAACAATTGGTATGAAACCAAACCAAGTGACTAGGAAAAATGAAAAACTCGTATTAAAACGTATAAAAATAAATACTAAACCAAAAGTTGAAAAATTAAAGCCTAAAGTGTTTAATGTTGGTGATAAAGTGCGAATAAGCAAATACAAAGGTGTATTCAGTAAAAGATATCTGCCTAATTGGACAAATGAGGTTTTTACCGTATTTAAGGTACAACCTACAGTGCCGGAAACTTACATTTTAAAAGATAATAAAGGACAATTGCTCGAAGGAGGGTTTTATGGACATGAAATGTTAAAATCCTCAGTAGGTGATGTATATCTCGTTGAAAAGGTGTTACAACGGAAAAAAGATAAAGTTAAAGTGCGATGGTTAGGATTTAATAAGAGTGAAGATTCTTGGATACCTAAAAAGGATCTGATATAATGATGGAGCATCATTTTAGGTTGAACCTTTACAAAGGATGGAGATAATACCGCAAAAGGATAGTTTTCCTATTAATAATATTGATGAACTCACGGTGGACAATTCAGAATTAAACAGTGGCAAACATGGTGTTTTGTTACCAAACACGGTGCGTTGTCTTGTAACCGGTCCATCCAATTGTGGTAAAACAAATGTAGTATTCAATTTGATTACAAACCCAAAAGGATTACGTTTCAATAACTTGTATGTCTTTTCCAAATCATTACAACAACCCAAATACCAATTATTAGAAAAAATATTTAATAATGTGCCAGAAGTGAAATATTATAAGTTTGATGCAAGTGAAAGCGTAATGCAACCGCATGAAGCTAAACCATTTTCAGTTTTTATATTTGATGATGTATCCTGTGAAAACCAAAACACTATCAGGAGTTATTTCGCTATGGGGCGACATAACAATATAGATAGCATTTACATAGGTCAGACTTATAGTAAAATACCAAAACAACTGATAAGAGACAACGCAAATGTGTTAATTGTATTCAAACAGGATGAAACTAACTTAAAACACATATATTACGATCATGTCAATGCGGATATGTCATATGAACGGTTTAAAGACATATGTGGTAAGGCTTGGGCTGAAAATTATGGATTTTTAACAATTATGAAGGAACAACCACTAAATAACGGTCGATACAGGATCGGTTTTGATAAATTTATATTAATTCACTAACCATTATATCACACAATCATTCTTGTACAGCACGTCTTGCTACAAACATGGTTAACCAAGAAAAGTTAGTAAAGGAAATTAAATCACTTAGTGATTCTATTCGGGCTAAAAACAGAGCGTTAAAGTTAGGTATCAGCGAAAGGGAGAAATTTCTCGAATCTACTTTTAAACCTATTACAGAGCCTTTGAAACAATTGAACAAAAAATTGACTAAACCTTCTTTTCAAGGTGATATTATTGCTCCAATAACAGAATATGAAAGGGAAAGTGTAATATCAGAAGATATTAGCGATGAGGACCCGGAAGCCTCCATATTTAGTGATACAACGGCAGAAAGAGAAGATGTATATGCTGGTAGTGAAGAAGAAGTGGTATCTATAGCCGGTGAAGAAGAAAAAACAGAAGGAGAACCATCAAACATAAGCTTATTGGGTGAAACTATTCATACAAAAGGACCGTTAGGAAGGAAATACTTGTTAAAACTGTTAATTGGAACTGATTCTACTAAAAAATACCACAGTTATGGAGCAAGAATGTCCAAAGAAGGTGTAATGATTGGTAATAGCAAATTAGATGTCGATAAACATGATAATATTCACATAGGTGATCAAATATATAAGGGAACAAGGGGGCTATTTGAATTATTATTTGAAAATAAACCTTTAAAAGCATTGGTAAAAGATGATGATTTGGAAGTGTATAGCAAAATTTTGGATCAAACTAATGCATATAAAAGAAATTATTTACCTGAAGCACCCATATATAGAAATAAATCTGTAAAATATAAAGATTTTGTTTCCAAATTAATACCGATTATAAGAAGAAAACCTGTAAAAAGAAGATTAGTAGCATCCACTTTAGATTTAAGTTCTCCAGAACCGAGAAAAAGAAGCAAATCAGTCACCGGTAAAGGATTGATGAAGAAACTATACAATACAAACGTAATTTATTACAATAATATCAATAAATTGGTGGATAGAATGAAACTAATACATGAAGCCAAAGAGGCGGGTCATACTGGATTGGAAAACGAATGGGTGGCTTTAGTGGATGAACTTAGAAACCGAGGGGTAATCTCATAAAAATGCGTTACTCCCTAAAATGCTATTCAGTTGCACCATGAGTGTCGACAAGTTCGGACGGTATTCCTCGGATGGATTATATTACGCGAATAACTTAAAAAGAGGTGCTGGTTTACCACAAACACCTGAAGGAGATTATGATATTAGTAATAAAAGGTTAAAAAACATAAAAGATCCCACAGACGAAAACGATGCAATAAACTTAAAAATATTAAAGGAAAAGATATCGCCAACATTAAGACTACAAAATAACACATATGACGCAGAAGATCATAGAATTATCAACGTTGGTAAACCAAATCAAAACGGTGATGCAATAAACAAAGGTTATTTATCATCTGAATTAAAAAATACGTTAAAATTCAATGGGAAAACGTATAGTGCTAACAATAAACGTATATCCAACGTAGATGACCCTAAAGATGCAAAAGACAGCGTAAATAGACGCTATTTACATTCCTTGATACCTGAAAAGACAAAAGATGGATTTTCTTTTTATAAATTTGTTATTAATGATATAGGCTATCCAAAAACTGAAAACGATGCTGTAAATCTAAAATATATTAAAGATCATTGCATCATACGTAATGTAGGGGTTATAGATTGTTTTAATAATTGTTTAGCAAATGTTAAAGATGGTTCGGCGCCATCAGATGGTGCAACAGTGGGTCAAATGATGGAAACCTTAAAACAAGAAACAACCTCTTTTGTAAAACAAGATCAAGTAGTATCGAAGCAAGGGGATGAATTTGTTCAAGGTAATGAAAAATTTAATTTATTAACATACAAAAATGATGCTTGGGATTGCATGGATAAAAAGTTATCAAATATGGGATGGGGTTATGAAAAACATGATGCAGCTGCTTTATCACAAACCGTACATCTAGATCCAGATCGATATTTTAGATGGTTTACATGTAATAATAGAGTGATAAGAGACTTGGCACAAGGAAGAGAAGCAAATGATGCTGCAACTGTAGGACAGACCATTACAACATCATTAAAGGATAGTAAAGTGTATAATTGTAATAATAAACGTATAACAAACCTTAAAGACCCTGAACATGTAGATAATGCTGTCACTGTTAATTTTCTTGTAAAAGTTTTAGGTAATGCGATATTTGATTTACACAATCATTTTACACCAGATATTCTTCAAGGAAAATCGGGTCATAATACTTATGCTGAATCCGCGAGAGGTGATTATATTAAACGAGAAATTTATAATAAATACTTTATTAACCCTAATACGCAAAAGTTTAGATCATCAGATTGGGGTGATATTGATATTTAATTAAATAACTCAATAAATGACTTCATTTATGTGCAACCTGTCATAGAGGTAACACATAGGTTACGCTTTTCGAATATAAAAGACAATCATGACGTTTCATTACACCAGTCCATATCGAGACACTATACGGAAAGGAGGTGGTATCACATCCACAGCGGTTTCTCTGTTAAGTAAAGCTTTAAATCGAATTCCAGTAGGATCTGTCGTAAATAGAGCAATAGACGCTTTACCATACGAATTTCACATACCGGGAGGTTATCAGTATTGCGGACCAGGAACTAAATTGAAAAAACGACTGGAAAGAGGCGATCCAGGCATAAATAAGTTAGATCAGGCTTGTAAAGAACACGATATAGCATATTCCACATTTAGCGATACAAAAAATAGATCAATAGCTGATAAAAAGCTCGCGGATATAGCTTGGCAACGAGTAAAGTCTAGTGACGCTAGTATTGCAGAGAAAGCAGCAGCTTTAGCGGTAACAGCAGGTATGAAGGCTAAAACAGCAGTAGGAGGTGGAAAAAGGAGGAGAAGAGTGAAAAGGAGATCGGCAAAGACGAAACATGGAGGGAATATTAGAAGAAAACGACGTTCCACCAGAAAGGGTAGCAAAAAACCAACAGTATGGTCAATGGTAAAAAACGGGGCAGGTCTATACCTAAGACCGTATCGTGCATATTAAATAAAAGAAATCAATTAGTAATACCACATAAAGCATTAACAAATATTGAATTATTTAAATACATTTCATGTTTAAAAATACCATTTTTTCGCGGTGTCTTTATGAAAGATGATTTACCAGTTAAAATGTGGAAAAACGAAACCGGTATTGTAAATTTAGACAATTCTGAAGGTCCTGGCACTCATTGGGTTTGTTATAAGAAATTAGGTGAAAATATATATTACTTTGATAGTTTCGGCAATTTACCACCACCTAAAGAACTTGAGCATTACTTTAAATCTGCTAAAAACATATATTACAACTATAAAAGAGAACAACCTGATAACACTTTAATATGCGGCCATTTATGTTTGGAATTCCTAGCTAAAAGTATCAGTCACAATTGAGATGTCTTCCTATACGGTATCATTAACAGGAAAATCGTCCACTTTACGAAGTATCCTTTTTCCAGCGTTACGCTTGCAAAAAGGAAGATTTTGGGAAGCGGCACTGTTGGATTTTACAACTTACAACTCTATTCCCAATGTTACGGAAGATAAAAATAACTTATTGCATTACTATAAAGGAAAAGATGCCAGTGGAAAGTTTACAGACTTAGAAGTTTGCAGTTTACCCACAGGTTCTTATGAAATTGATCATATTAATGAATTTTTGCAAAATAAAATGGGAAAAGACAATATAACATTAAAAGGTAATAACAATACGATGAAAGCTGAAATTAACTCCAAATATTACATAGATTTTACTCAGGAACACTCAATCGGTGAATTGTTAGGATTTCCCAAAGATGGGCCAATTTTAGAACCAAATCAAACACATTCCGGTAAACAAACTGTAACTATACTAAAAGTCAATAGTATAGATATAACTTGTAACATTATACAGGGAGCTTACAGAGATGGAGCAAATACTCATATAATACATACTTTTTACCCAAGTGTACCTCCAGGATTTAAAATAGTTGAAAAGCCACAAAACCTAGTATATCTGCCGTTGAACACCACTTTCATTTCAGACATCGTGTTGAACGTATTGGATCAAGACGGTAACTTGATAGATTTCCGAGAAGAGCCAATTACAGTTAGATTACATTTAAAATCGACACTTTAATACAAAAATCATGGGTTTATCATTTAAAAGTGGACAACCTACGGGAAACCGCATTAGTAGCTCTTCAGCTGTGGAGGAGTTAACACGCGAAAACATTCGTTTCTTAGAAAAGATTGGTTTAAAATTAACCGATTATGGATATACTGGATATAGCGCAGGGTCCGACATTCGACGAAACCCTATGGGAAAAAGAATATCACACCCACAACCCTTACACTTCATCAAAGTTGAACAATAACGACGAAATTCGTATTCCTATACAACATCAGGACATTTACACACTACCATGTGAAAGTTACTTGTATATCGAAGGAAAAGTAACAAAAAAGGACGGTACTACTACTGGTACAACAGTTCCATTTATAAATAATCCTATGGCTTTCCTGTTTGATGAAATTAGATATGAAATATCAGGTGTAACAGTTGATTCCACTAAAAAAGTAGGTATTGCAACAACTTTAAAGGGGGTAACATCTATATCACCTAATGAAACCAATTTACTTCAACCGGCCGGATGGGTTTTACCTGAACATGACATAATCACTCCGAATACAAAGGGATATTTTGATTTTCATATTCCATTACGTTTGTTGCTTGGATTTGCTGAAGATTATAGAAAAATAATATTAAATGTTAAACAAGAATTAGTTTTGTTGCGATCTTCTAACGATAAAGACATTATTAAAGCTCCAGATGGTACAACGGATGCAAACCTAGAATGGAAATTAACATTAGACAAAATTGTATGGAGAGTTCCACATGTTAAATTAGCTGACGAACATAGAATGCTACTATTAAGGAAGTTAAAGGCTGATCGTGATATTGTAATTCCTTTTAGAAGTTGGGAATTCCATGAACATCCAAGCTTGCCAACTACAGATCGTCACACTTGGACTGTTAAAACATCTAATTACGTAGAACGAGCCAGGTATATTATATTTGGTTTACAAACAGATAGGAGAGACAGCATCACAAAACATGCAGGCAAATTTGATCATTGCAACTTAAAAAATATTAAAGTTTATTTGAATTCACAATTTTTCCCCTACGACAATTTAAATGTGTCATTCGCTAATAAAAAGTACAGTATATTATACGATATGTATGCGAGATTCCAAAATTCATATTACGGTAAAACAAATACACCTTTACTATCACCAGAAGAATACTTAGATGGTTACACAATAGTTGTAATTGATTGTTCTAAACAAAATGAATCAGTAAAATCATCAAGTGTTGACATAAAGATTGAAATGGAGTTTAATGCAGCTATACCTGCAAATACAACTGCATACTGTTTAATTCTACATGATAAAATTGTAACATACACACCTCTAACTGGAATTGTTAAAAATGTATTATAAAAAACCGGTTTTGTTACATTCCGCGAGTATAAAAGCGGAGCGTGCAGGCCGCTCCTGATCAGTTTGTTGCCTGACGTCGTATGGGTAGCATCATCTTCAATATGGCTTCTACAAGTGGTACAACGGAATGCAATATAGAAAAGGAAATTTCAGAATTTTTGGATATGAATGAACAGCAACACGTCACAAATCAAGAAGAAGAAGAAAAAGGTAAAAAGAAAAAATATTTGTCCAAGAGGAAAAGAAATGTGGAAGAAAATATTTCACCAAATATTTTGATGGAAGTATTTTTAAGAATTTTTTATCCAATCTCTTCAAGTTTGGATAAAAGTGTTTTAATTGGAGTTATGAAATCAACCGACTATTCACCTACAGTAATTTTAACTCACGGAACAAAAATGATTTTGTTTACAGCCAATGCTTGGGAATCTTTTATGAAACACCTCCATTTGTTAGAATGTTACTTTAATAGCAACATGTTTGGCAGGAAAACAAAAGTAGGACTATTGGATTCAGACTTGGAAATTGATATTATTAAACACAGAGGTGAACATCAAATGAGATTCAGAGATACGACCAAACATGACATAAAAATTCAACTGAACAGAGAAGAATTTTTTATTTTAACATGTGCAACTGAACCAATAACAAGATATTTAAGACAGCTAGTATTCTCCAGTTCAATTATTAAAGATTATTTAACAGACACTTTGGACAAACAACCGGATGCACCAATTTTGTATGGACCTGTGGACACTTCAATATTCAACAGAATTCCTCATGAAGTTCAAATGTGGAGACAATTGGAACAATATGTGCAAGAAAAAAATAATTTTGTAAAATCAGATGAAGAAACACATTTCAGTGATGAAAAGGATCAAAGTGATGATAATGACAACAACAAAAATGACCAGATGGAAAGTTAAATAAAGTTTTAAAATTTTTCACAACACTTTACACTTAAATTGGTAAATTTTCAATAAAAAATTCAAAATTTTGTGGGTGTAGGCCTACCGGGGATGGTGCCCACGTTAAATATACACCAACGCGCCTTCAACTGTACGGCCTGGCATAAATACATGCCTACCGTGGTGTGGAAAACAGTTGACCTTCTGACACCGTGATGGATAGACGGGTGACCTTTCAAATGGACATGGAAGAAGAAATCAAGTCCAAGCCGGGTATTATTGAATTTCAGGCGTTTCGTGGTAACGATGATCGGTTTATAATTAAAGAACTCGTATTTTACGATATAGATAAAAATATTCCTTACACATTTTTATTTAAACCACCATGCTCTTTTTCTTCACTAACCACCAAAGCCGCAACAACAAACCGATGGACTTGGAAATATTTTCATCACATCGATTGGTATGACGGTTTTACCAGTTATTCAGACTTGTATCATATTATGCATCAATTTTCAAACAGATTTACTAATATTTACACAAAAGGACTTGAAAAGAAAAGATGGATAGAACAATTTACATCTACTCCAGTTAAAGATGTGCAAATTAATAAAAATTTTAAATTTATTGCTGAAAACATTTGTATTTGCACACAAAGTATGGAACATGAAAGGGACAGGCACTGTGCGTTAAAAAACGCTTTAAAATTAGCAACTTACCTGCAAGATGGAGAAATCGGTGATGGTGGTGGGGGTAACGGCGATTATAAAAGCGAGGAGCAGACCGAGACCTGGCACGAGTATTACTCGAGATTCCGAGACGACAACATCTCAGAGCAAGAAGACAGCGAGGACCTCTAGAGCAACCATGGCATCCAACCAGTTTCTGCAGTCTTTGGTAGAACAATTCAACGCCCACTCCAAGTCTACAATTTTGCCGGTAAAAAAATGTTCTGAACTCAAGGATGAAAAACATTATATTATACATGCACTGAAGAAAATGGAAACTACTGTCGGCGAAGCAATCTGCTGCAGTCTCAGCGAAGCACCATATACTCCGGGGGATGAAGCAAAATTCCAAATTTACCTTCCGAAGAGATTTGTCCACCTACTACAAAATGAAGATCTACGCTCCATTCAACCGGGATGTCTCTACTTGGTGTCCCACGGATGCAGCGGCAGCAACTCCACCGAGCTTACCATCCACATCGCAGACAAGCAGCAGTGTTAAAAAATAAATAATTTTTTCTTTCTTGTATCTGTTTGTATTTTTTAACTATATATATTTTTGTCATGTAATCTTGTTTGTACTGTTTTAAATAAAGATAAAAAAAAAAAAAAAAAAAAAAAAAAAAAAAAAAAAAAACACAAAAAAAGGCAACATATCAATATGTGAAACAAAAAAAATTTTCACATATTGATATGTTGCCTTTTTTTTAAAAGCTCTGGGGTGACCTTGACCTTTGACCTTTGCACAAATTAAACATAAATTTTTTTCAAACAGCAATGTGTGTGTGTGTGTGTGTGTGTGTGTGTGTGTGTGTGTGTGTGTGTGTGTGTGTGTGTGTTTTCCCCCACCATTTCAGGTTACCAGCATACAGACTGTAAAGAAGTTCAGTTTGATTGCAACTGTCAAACAATGAGCACCCTATTTGAGCTTTGTGTAAGAAAAATTATTGAAGATCAACAGCTATTTAGCCATACTTTACGATCCAACGCTCCTCAACAAATTAAAATTTTTATCAAACAGTACAAGCTAGACAACAGAGGTTACAACACTTTTGGTTGGTACAAGTTTGGTGATGGTACAAAATTTTGTCGAAGTTGTGGAAGGGCCGCTGTATCCAACCCGGCACAATTCCTACAAGATGATGGATGTTTACAATATGGTCATGTGGCTCCAGTTTTAAGTTACCATACACCTAAAGAACTTTGCGCCATTTGTTCAATCAATATGTTTAGTTGGCAAAAATTTAACCACCTCTCATCAGACAGCGTGTAAACAACTTCCCCCCACCACTATTTCATACTACCTTCAAACGACCATGCTAATATTCATTCCGCCTTTGGACATCATACGGAAAACATCAAGATGGCTCTGACTGTAAAATGTGCAAATTATGAAGAAGTATTTGTAAGAAATCTGCAAGAATTAAACGAAATTGTTCAAGAATTTAAATCACTAATCGAACAGGGATACCGATTGAACATGCAAATTTTTGCTTGCAACACAAAATGCCCTCATGTCCCCAGGGATGACGAGCCGCCTAGGTCACCATCATCAACTTCTTCAGCCTACTCCTCTAGATCATCCATGAAGACTCAAGCCAGTCCAAACTTGGAATATTTCTCCTGACTAATATTTATATTTTGTATCCTCATTGTACTTCAATATGCATATTTTTGTATTGTAATAAAGGAATGATAAAATAAAAACAAAATAAAAAAACCTATCTTGCTACAGTATTGTAGCAAGATAGAATTTTTTTAAAACACAAATTGGATGACCTTGAACATGTTCTAACATGTTCAGGTTTTCCCCCACCACTTTTCCTATTGGATACCTGAGAGGCAGCACCAATGTGTTTCATTACATCTTTATCTTTCAAGCTGCAATCATGGATGTTCCACCACCAATATATGAGGCCGATGAAGCGGAAAGCCTGGGGAGGAGGAGATGCCAGCATGTGGATCTAGTGGAGATGATGGAAAGAAGAATGGAAGAAAAACGGATCAGGAAGGACCATATGCTAATTCAGAAAATTTTAAAATTAGATCTCTTCATAATCTTGGCCTTATTGATTGCAATCTTCTTCTACTTGGTCTACGCAGTTGTATACTGTCTAAGATGCATCGAGTGTACAGATAAAGCAGCCAAATTGCCGGTTTTCAACACTACTCTGTAAATAAAATTTTCTTTTTTTAAAACTCCAAATAGTTGACCTTGAACATGTTTCAACCTGTCTAGTTGTATCAATTACCCCCACCACCACGATTCCAAAATACTAATCCTACATGCAAGTCTGGCTTCATTTCCAACTCAGCTACGCTAAAGGTTACACTACACACAATGAAGTGGGAATTACTTGTTGACAGTATTCAATACCTAAAAGAAATCTATGAAAAATTGCATATGCGGCTTCTTCAAAATCCAGGGATGATAATAAAAATGAACTTGGAATACGACTGTCCACTCATCGACGACAGTATGGATGAAGCAGAAGGGGTAGTCCAAAATACACAAGGAACATGTTGCTGTGAAGAAAATTCTTCGACAACATCAAGCACAAGTCCGGACAGCACATATGGGGATGAAGGAGGATTTTTGTAATTTGTAAATAAAATAAAAAAAATAATTTTTTTTTTAAAACTTCAAATGGTTGACCTTGAACACGTTTCAACATGTTGAGCATTGTGGATAAAAAATACTTTTTTTTTTCTTATGCCTATTGCTGAAAAACAAACTCAGTTGTATAGTTTGCAAAAAAAAAAAATTTTTCCATTTCATCCGACTACTTTACCCCCACCATCTCCTTATCCCCACCACCCTGCCGAGTACCTCAGATACACGAAGAGACTTGCTCAGTTGCTGTTCAACTCTTGTGGTGTGCACATCTCACTTTTTGCACTAAATTTACTTATATTGAGTTTAAATTTAAATATTTAACCAAATATCAAACATTTCTTAATTTTTTCGGCAAAGTTTCAAATAACAAAAAAAATTTTTTTTTTCACTTTTGGTTTAATTGAAATTTCACAAGTTCGAAGATCACCTGAGAAAGAATAAAAAATAAATAAATATTTCTCAGGAAATATTTCCAATCCGAGTTACGGAGGTCCGGTAAAGGACCGGCTGGGACAAGTTGTTTGTAAAAAATAAATTTTTCTTCCTTCTGACCACTTTACCCCCACCACCTCCTTATCCCCACCACTGGGCCGGGTACCTGGGGAACCGCCTGCACCCAAGTCAGTACGTCTTCGGACGCGGTGCTGTTCGGATCGCGTGTCGTTTGTCGCAATGTCGGGTGTTCGAAGAAATTATTCTTCGGCTCTAAGTCTCTCGGTGGGTAAGTAAAATATAAAAAATTATTTTTTTTTTCAAGTAGGGCTGCTGGGACGGGTCAATGACCCCTGACGGATACATTAGGTCGAGAGTCTGATCGCTAGGGAATAAAAAAATTATTTTTTTGCACTTTTGTGGTTCCTCGAGAAATTTCAATTTCTCAGCAAAATTTGAGGAATCGCAAAAGTGCAAAAAAAAATTTTTTTTGTACTCTTGCATGACCTTGACCTAATTAACGTCAGTGACGTCATCATGATGACGTCAGCGGTAATGACGTCACCATGACGTCATTTATGTGACGTCATGTGACGTCATATGACATCATTAGTGACGTCATTCGTGACGTCATTGATGACGTCATCACTGCTGACGTCATCGTGATGACGTCATGGCCCAGCAGCCCCACTTTTACACTACTGGAATCACACGGAACTTGCAGGAATCTTCATATATGTACGTAATGCAAACCTTTGTGAATAAAAATAAAGTTCATTCCCTTCAAATCTAACAAAATACATCAAATACGAGTTTTATAAAAAATCTTTGTTTACATTTCGTAATTTAAAAGGTAAACAAAGCAGCAGACGTTCATATTACAATTTAGACGAGCCAAAACATCTGTTACCCTATTCATTTAATTTAATCAGGTGACGTTCTTAGATTAAGTTGGTAAAGTTCACTCTATAATATAATAATAATGACTTATAATTATAACTTATATAATAATCCTCTAAATTATAATAATCCTTATGAGTTTTCTAAAATCCAGTGGCACGGTCGATCGTATGTCTCACCGCCAAGTCCCACCTAACGAAACAGACGGCGCGTGCTTGGACACGAAGCTGAATACGGTAAATTTTCACTTCCTAAATTAGCAAAAAAAAGGCTGTAACTAATCCTTGTTTTCCATCGGTTGAACTCATAAAAATCGCTGAGCTTACCTCGAAAACACTCAGTGAAATAAAATATATGCGTTCAAAAGTAGCCTAAAATTGTTAGAAAAATTCCTACGCACAACAAACATTTGTTAAATTTTTAGACAGTACTACAGCCTTTACCACTAATAGGAATTCATTGTAACTTTTCACGGAGTTTCTTATCTCGACGTAGTGTATACAAAGATCAAGTTTATTAAATTTAAATATCACAAAATAAAACCAAGTTATATATAGGTTTTCAAAAATCACTTTGGTTACACTTCGTAAATTTAAAACATAAGCAAAGCAGGCGTTTGGCAATGCTATTTAAATTCGTTTCAAAAGAAGCTAACTCAAAACACTGTTATCATATTCATTTATTTCAACAGCTCACATTTATAAATTAATTTACTCAGAAAATTATTTTACTTAAAATTGTGCTGCCTTTTCTCCAATCCAATAAATTGTTTTATTGTCAATATTAATTTGAATTAGCTGTATAAGTACATTCGAAAATAAAATATTTTATCTTCAAAACTAGTGATTTTTTATGATTTCAACTGTTGTAACTTTGGTAATATTTGGTAACAATCTGATGTTATATTTGCCAAATCTTCACCAAATTAACAGGCGTAATTTTAGAGTTGCACCCTATTACCCATGGAATGTTTGGACCAACGCATTTCTTGGATAGAAAATAATCCCGGTTGGCAGGCCCCCTAAGTGACAGAAAACTGATAGCCCCATAAAAAATGCAATTTTTGTGCAGTGTTGATGTAACAAATTTTATAGCTTAATCTGCCTAGTGTTCAAAACATGCGAGGTAGGCCTACATATTGTACATCCTTACAAACTGTAGGCTACTAGCGGAATTTTTTTAACTAGAAACTGTGGGAGTTTCATAAATCGCAATGTACAGGCGTTGCTGCAGTTAGTTATTAAAAAATTCACAATATTCTATCATTGCAATTTACCTTTATGGATAATTTATAGTTAGATGGTTGACTAATGTTCATATTAAATATAATATTTCATACGATTCGAAATAGAGTAATATAAGGAACTGTCACAATAAAAATTGTATCCGTATCATCATGGTTTCAACCCTTCTTTTAATCAGCTCTGCAATATTAAATCAATAGCTTGACTTTCGTCTTAAACCGCTTCGTATCCAGAACACAAAGAAGTTATACAGCAGACATGTGGTATACTAGGTGCCACATACAGCTGGAAGCTGATTTAAATTAGTCTTACCTAGCAATGCCAAGGCAATAATTGCCTTGAGCAATGCTGTTTTTCAAGTGTTCCTATTATTGCAGTAATTAAAAACAGATGCCAATTGGATAGGTCGACACAAATCGGCTTTCAGATTCAGCATTTTCGTGACGCCTACTTGCAGTTATTCTTTAGGGAGTCTTTACTCAAAGATAGTTCTTTGTAGTTTTAAAAATTTCACTTGCAGCGTTATTTAGGGAGTACAGGTACCGTACATTTTTTTAACACTACAGATGAAGCAATAAAACTTGGCACGTCAACACTGCACAAAAGTATAATAACATTTTGTTTTATTCCTATACATCTTGATCATAAAAAGGAATTCGGAGGCAGGTAACCAAAACTAAAGAGACCTCCAAATTAATAACTCCTGTCACTTCCGTTTTTCGTTACGAATCATGGGTATCAGCATGGGTCCATACATTAGTATTTCAATCTCTCAATGCAGTTAAATAGCTAAATTCGATCCCATAAACAACTGCAGTGTTCCTCACACATTTTTACCCCATGTGTAAAAATCAGACAAACGAATACATAGTGTTCTGTTTAACTTTAAAACTTTTAATTAAAACTCTATTCCTACTTAAAAATAGTATTGTTAAAACCCAAATATGATAAAAAATAATGATATCATACCCAAAAACACAAAGTGTTGAGGGGTTGCCAAGTCCTAAAAATGTATGATATCAAAATTTCTTCCAAGTCAATGACATTGGTTTTAGAATAGCTACTCGACAAATTGATTTGATCTCCTAATTCTTGGTAAACATTCTGTAAAACATTATTATTTTATTTCGGGACCGTACTTGGCCAGCAGATGTATTAACAAAGTTAGACCTTTTACGAATGGGGATATATAACGGTTAGTGGGAAAATGTTGAATTTACATTTGGTTCAATGATAAAAACGTTCATCTGCTGGCCAAGTACGGCCCCGAAATAAAATAATAATGTTTTACAGAATGTTTATCAAGAATTAGGAGATCAAATCAATTTGTCGAGTAGCTATTCTAAAACCAATGTCATTGACTTGGAAGAAATTTTGATATCATACGTACTGTATTTAGGACTTGGCAACCCCTCAACACTTTGTGTTTTTGGGTATGATACAGTTATCAGCTGATTTTTGTTCAATTAATAAAATTTACATAAGGATAACATGGAAACTTTGAAGGGCTCTAGCGCGAAAACCGGATTTTTCCCAGCTATGGGACCAGCTCCAGTCGATTTCTGGTGGCCAAAACCCCCATATTCTACCAAAAAATAAAAAATCCTTGGAGCGAAAAAAAACTTTGCCCGTACAAACGGAGCTTGTTTTAGAGTATAAGATATAAGATTTATAGCTACCTAAAATCTAGTTGTTACAAGTATTTTTAATAAGTCATTTCGATTATGAATTAATTGCAATGCCCAACAAAATAGTTCTATCCATGTTAAGTTTTTTGTTTATACTTTCTTGTTTTATGTTCCTTGACTTCTTTATTATCTCGTTAATTCTTTCTTTTTACTTCTTCACTTGCAATTGCCTTGTGTTTTGATTTGAGAGTGTAAAAAGTAGCATCAACACATAATATTAATAATTTTGAACAGTCTAATATAATATATTTTACTATAGACATTGTCAATAAGTAGTCCATCGGAAATTCGATGAGTACGTAGGTCTGCTGCAAAGGGGGTATTTTCGTATATGACATATGTTTAAAAAAAATTCACGGTTTCAGAGATGTGAGCAAAATACAAAAAAGTGCACAAATTTCAATGTTTTTTGCTCGAGAAGCACCATGATTATTTTGGTGAAAACTTCCAATTCGGATTCAACACCCCAAAAAACATATAGGAGAGCAGAAAAACTCTATGGTATATTTTTCCCCGAGGAGTATTTTCCCAGTCCCCATTTTACTGGACTCCAAGGGTCAGGTCCACTATCGGCAGTAGACAGACTCGGGCCCATTGTATAAGTTTGGCAGGTCGATGGACGGGTGACATTGATGGGAATTCCGTTCCTTTGTGTGACTTATCACCCCGCAATAAAGAGGTTTGTTGACGGTTCAGTGGGCGGGACACTTTAGAAAGAGACAAAACAGCCTATGTCCAATCATAGCACTTGGGAGTGGTCTACCATATTTTTTACGCCACCACCTCCGGCTCTTCCACTTTGTGAACGTACCAGGATGGCGCTCTGACACGATTCCTTATTAATTAACTCCTTGGCAGTATGGGATGATTTGACAATTACGTTGGCACTGGGGGAAAATATGAAAAATTGTTTGACGCTAAGATTCATTTATGAAATTTGACACTATTAGAAAACTAACTGATTTTTTAAAGCAAGGACAACCCTTTTTTCTTTTGACGCTATTCTACGTTTTACTGCCTTGGCACTCTGGGATTTGACACTAAAACATCTCACCATTTCAGTTATCGATCCAGGTGTATTAGTATATATCTATGTTCTAAAGTCAATGCTTTTACTTAACAACGTGAAGCCTAAAACTATTGCTTTAAAAAAATCATACATATGAACATTAAAAATAAGTGATCGAGTATAAATTTATTTATTTATCATTATTGTTTTTCCTTCGAGGAGCCGGTGCGCCCCCTAGAGGCTTGCATTCCTAGGCCCGGGCCTATTGGGAAATCCGGACCTGAGTTAGTCTTTGGCATTCGCCGTCGACTTGCCCTTCCTAACTAAATTGGAATTTGGAAAACAATCCAAATTTTTCGAAGTAATCACTTACCTGATCAAAGATAATTTATTTAAATAACTTTGACAGAACTGGAACGAACGAAATTGGTCTAAAGCTCCCTGTGTGGTCTTTGGAGTCTTTTTTGAAGATTGTAAAAACTTTAGAGTTCTTCTGGAAATATTCCTTCCTGAAATCTTACATTCCAGGATCTTACATTCATCATACAAAACTATATTAGATATTGTGTCAATAATGTTGGCGTCACTGTTTGCTATGTTTTTTGTTTTGACTGCGCCATATTCCAATGAAGTTTGTTTTTGTTATTGTAATTAATTGCTGGTGTTGTCGTTGTGTTATTCTAGGTTAGGTCGTAGGATTTAGGAATAAATTTTGGCACCGTTGTTGTATCTATCTGGCAATGTTGGGAGCAGTTGGCATTAAGCCTCTATTTATTAGTAAGTTACATTAGTAGTTAGTACATTTAGGTATCACAATGGGGTCACTGCGTTCTTGTAATTTTTGGTTTCGATTCTATAATAAAATAGTAGCCCATTCAAGACATCTTCACACAAGTAGTGAACATCAAGCTGCAAATATATCTCTTTCAAAGCAGGGCAAAATATTTAATAAACTTTATGCAAAATCTTCCAAGAAGAAGAGGTAAGTCATTTTGATAATTAACTCTTGCATCAACACTTGCATATTATCATTGACTATGTACACTAACGTGAATAGACCTCTCATCCAATGCATTTAATTTGAGGCAAACATTTGGAAGTTCGGTGTACGCGGCACCAGAGTTGCTGCCATTAATGTTGTTATTATTCAGCTGAATTTACAGTGCTGCAAAAACACTTTACCAAAACATAACTTTCAGTTGTAAAATGTTTCATCCTTGGCTGAGAAGAGTGGTAATACTGATTTATCTATTATGATAAATGTACTTCCATGTACGCCACACGAGATCGCACCACAATTCACTGTCAATAGGTTTCACATACGCCAATGCTATGAGAAGTCTACGTTACTGTACATAGTCAATGATATTATGATGTATTTAAAAAGGCACCTCCGCAATTTACAAGTAAGCATTAAAGTTAATGGTCCATTAGATCTCTGTCACTCTGATCAGGATAAACAATAAGTTAGATCCAAGAATGGAAACCAGTAGGCCCACAAGAGTTGCTCTAGCTCTGAGAAATACATGGCTAAAACACTGTAACATATTTTGTTTCTTTTTACACCATTGGAATACAGGATCAAACCGGCAACTTTTGTATTTATAGGCGAGCACTATAACCACTTAGCTACCCAGCCAGTTAATATTCCTGGATTTTGCCCTTTTGGCAAGCAACTAGGCCTACTAGATATATCATGCCACAAGAAAAGTTATAGGCCTAGCTGATGCATTCAGAAAGAAGAATTGAAGAAGTAGCCTAAGTCTTTAACAGTTGGCGAAACTTCGTTATCTGACTCCACCGTTGTCATCAATGTTAAAATTTTGATATTGCTATTCTATGATACAATTACACGATTCGATTACGATTTTATTACCTGATTTAGTTTTGTTCTAATGTAAGCCTAATTAAACATACCTCTTCACAATGAAACAAATCTAGGCTATAGCAAACAAGGAACTGAAAATAACAAAAACAAGTAAAAATTTTAGCTAATGTAACATTATCAAAGAACAACACAAAATAAACTAGGCCTACCTAGGCCTAAGTAGGCCTAGGTGTATCTTAATTTGTGAGAAGAAGCAGACTTCGTTAGACCTAAATCGCGTCACACAAATGCTGCCAAATATGAATCAGAAAGGTATTTTTTTGCTATTGTATTGAGGGAATATGCATGTAAATTTTTCCAAATACCATTGATTTTATTGTTATAAACATCGCTGTCAATAAAAGTGACGGAGGTTTACTGTTAGATTTTTAAGTAGGCCTACCACTTTTCTGGTCAAGCACCCAAGTTTTTCTTGATTATTTGACCCTAAGGAACAACTTTTAACAGTGTGCTACCAGATAAATGTATGACACTCAGGACCCCCCCTCAGCAATTGGAATATTATGTATTCTGAAAAGTTTATTTGTTTTGCAGAAAATTTATTTTTGATGACACACCATCTATTGGATTACAACTCAATTTGGGTCAACATTTAAAATACAACAAGGAAAATAGCAGAAGAATAGCAGTTTTAAATTCACTCTTCATGAAGCATATTTCTGACCTTCTAGTCACAGGGAACATTGGAGTTGATGTGATCAGCAAAGGGCTGGAAATATCAAGAGTGAGTATTATGTAGCCTATACTAGTAAGTTACCTAAGACTTTTTATTCCTTTCACAGCCAGAAGACCATAGAAGGCTTCTTTGGCAAAAAATGCCCTGACTGCCAAGATCCCGTATATAGCCAGGCTCCTTGCAAGCGTTCTGTGCCAAAAGCCTACATTGAATGCTTTTTGACTACTGTACCTATATTTCATTTTACAAAGTTAGTTCTCATTGTATTCAAATCCTTAGTATATTATTATCTACTATGCACCGTTATTTAAATAGGCCTACCGCTCACTCACGGATCAAGGAATTTCAAAACTGTAACTTAGGGTCTAGAGTGAAATTTAGCATGGATATTCCTCTCTGGTCATAGGTGCTCACTAAGTACTGGTTATGCAAAATTCCTTCAGGGCCTTGCCCCACAGGTCTTTAAAATGTTGGTACTGTATAATGTTATTCTTATGGCCAATTTTAAAAGCGAATCAAGGAAACAGGGAATTTCCAATACTATTGGGTCTACAGGGATAAAATTCTTGGCATTAACCATAGATAATTTACTCATAAAGATTAACTCATAGATAATTACTTAGAAATGGTTTTGCAAAATTCCTTCAGGGCTCTGCTTTGTAGGACTTCAAAATTTTAATGTATAATAATACCTGTAGCAGCACTTCTGTGTACTTAAACAAAAGATTTGGTTTTATAAGTGAGTAAGTACCGGGAAGCCGAGCTTCGCTCTATAAATATGTTGTAAAATGTTTCAAAACCTTTAAAGTTGCATTTAAGTTAATTATGTGAGGGTAAGATATCAGAACACCAGTCTTCCCTTTTCTATAGGTCGGTTGTTTAACTTTATCCTCCTTGAGAATTTTGGGTTGGGTGAAGTAATTAAACTGTAAACAAGTAATTCCAACTTGCAATAGACATTTTTGAGTTGCAGTTTACCTTAAATAACGTTTTTAATCTCCATCTATAAAAACGAAGGCTTTGTTTGTCTTAAATATAGGCACAAAGACGACTGGACCGATTAACCTGACATTTTGTAAAACTATATTTATCTAGGAGAAAGATTAAGATAGGCCTATTCCTGTTTTCATAAACTTCTGAGATTTGCCCTTAGGGCCTTGCAGATGTTTTGTATGTCGAAATTTAAACGTGTACACAATAGAATTATTAAACGTGTAACTGGCAAATTTTAAGTACCTATGTTGTGTTTAAAATTTCTTTAATCTTTAATTCAGTTTAATAATTTAAATAATCAGCCATTATAAATTTATTCTTCACGGCTTTGGATTATTCTGGTGAATAATTACATCCAATTAACCGTGTAAACACTACCTATACAAACCGTAGCATATTAAATGGTAACACAAGTTAGTTAACCATTCCCAGAAGTCAAAATCCCTACAACCTTATTTAATTGAAAGCTCTTGACGATATCCTCCCACCCTCCATAAGTTAAGGCTCCACCCCAGACATTTTCAAAATTAACATGTTATTCTTATGAAGCATCATTTTAGTGATGAACCCATGAAAACATCTAGGGATACAGCTGTTCTCATTTACTGGGATTGGTAAAAAGGATATATAATAGACTTAAGGCGAGTGAGAATAGCAAACGAAATCACCTGAAGAGCATAAAATTTCTAGGGTTAGCATTGCAATTTGAGTACCTTTCCAAAGCACGGGCAAGTCAGCAAGTAATACTTGCACAAACTGCCTTCATCATTCAAACACCAATGTATACCAATTTATACAGAACTGAATTAGTAGGGACATCCCAAAGATGTTAAAATAGATATACAGTAGAGTGCTACTATCGAGTGTCGTCAAAAAACCAGAGGAAAATAAAGCTCTGATACTATAGGTGTTTTGAACTTTCAATGAAAACCCCCCAAAACTACCCCGTTCCGGTAGGTTGATATGTCTGGTTTACGAACTCATCCGAATAAACGTAGGATTACACATCTCTACCAAATTTGGTCTCCATCGGACCGTTTTTACAACAGTTATCGTGTCTAGGGACACATACATATATACATAATACATATATAAATATATACATACGACATATCTACCGTATATAAATTTTCATGACTATTATTTTTGGTCTCTAGCACCTCAAAACAAAAAAGTAACATGGTCCCGGGCTTAGGTCTTACCATGAGACCTACGGTAACAGCTTATTCCCTATGGGAAATTTGCTAAAAAGTTCTAAGCAAGCACCTTAGGGATTTTTTAAATAAGCAACATGTCAAATTTTCATCTACGTTTAACCCCAAATACTTAGTGCTTCCCAAAGAGAAATGACCAGTCTATTGCGTCCTCAATAATGCCATCTTTCTCTCTGTAATGTTTTTCAATGCCTTCAACACGTTCGCAAAACCCCTCCCAAAACTGACGACGCCCCTTAGCTAAGGCCTTTTTTCTTAAACTTAGTTAAAACTTAAACTTAAAACTTAGTTAAAACTTAGTTAAAACTTTTTTTAAAACTTAGTTCTTAGATTTCAGTTCAGGAGGGTTCAATTTCTCTCCCTTCGATGTCAACTACATAATTGTATGAGTTTTGACTTTTTCCAAAAAAATTTTTGTAACCAATCTTAACAAAAGAAACTTGCCACAAAACTACAATATTTTTCAGGTTTCGATGAATCAAAACTTCAACCAGCTCAATGTTTATTGGGGAGCAAACAGTGAAGAGAACATTGCTGACTTGGAGGCAGTATTACCAAATGTTGGGTTCACTTTGCGACACGAGCTGAGCCAGCTCAAAGTGATGGGGGTCGTACCCAGAATACTGTTTGTAAAAGGTAGCTTAGCAGTTATTTTGGCTGAGTAATTTATTATTTTAAAATTGTTAATTTACAATTTTTTTTTTCTGGAAACGGACTTTAACTATAAGTTCTAACTTAAGCCACTAAATATTTGGTGAATCCACTTTAAATGTTTCATTGCTATAGTATTTTTTCGTTTTCTTCATTTTACTGAAATACAGTCTTTAAAAATTATTCTTTTGCCTACCTATTTGTAATTTTCAGAAAATCCTTTCCAGATGCCTGGTTCCTAACAAAATTTTAATATAGTTTGTATATAAAAGAACTTTTATATATTTTATTCACTGTATAAAACTAGCTGAAACTTTTTGGCATTAGCCTTCTTCAGGATTAACTCAACTTCCTTTTCCTCCTCCTTTCCTTCTCTGCCTTTTTAAATTTTTCTCATTTCCTCTCGCTACCAAGTATCCAATCAATCACAAACACTGAACAATATTACAGCTGTTTAAATGTTACTTCAGTGCTATGCAGGGCCACCGAGAGGGGGGGGGGGGCAGGGGGGGCAAATTGCCCCGGGCCTCAGGAGACAGGGAGCCTCAACTTCAGGCAATTTTTTTTCTATCTATGGTAGCAAAATTTTACCTCTGCATAGGCTTTGTAGTAACACCATTTATATTTGAAGACCTATAAAAATCTTCAGAGCGTAACGAAGTATAGTCTATGACCTGAGTCTATACAGGCCTATCAGCCTGTATGAGTCTCCGTGCTCTGTGTCGGTGAACAGACGACGCGGCGGCCTCGTGCTGTGCCGGTATTTGACAGCTACACCATTGTAAAAAAATATATTTTTCAACCGATCCTTCACGGCCTTTACTAATATTGTCGTGTCTGCGTTGGTTGGTCCAAGTATATAAGGTAGAAGAGACATAAAAGATAAAAGTGTCTTTTAATAATGTCATTAATGAGTTTGCCATAATGAAGGCGAGAAAGAAACGTTTGCGAGTTGGTAGTTCTTGTGAACGGTATTTTGTTTTGCTTAAGAACCAACACTGAATTATTTAATGGCTTAGAAGTGAAGTTTAGAGTTAGTCTTGAGTAAATAGGACTGTAACCTTACGTATTCTTTCAATTTTATAAATTAATTATAAAGCAAAAGCAACAGTTCAAGTTGTAAACAAAATAATGTTATTAATTAACCATTTTTAAATAAATTGCATTTCTATAATTTTTCCTGTAAGCTTAGCCATACTTAAGTTAGACCTAAAACCACGTGGTAGCTCTCCAATAAGGACTCTCGAACCCAGTCAAAGTGCAAGTTGAATGAAATATTTCATGTAGGCCTATTGTATACCTAAGTACATTTATGATCTATAACTTAAAATAATACAAAAATATTTATCAATCATATAAGAGAAGAAAGCAGATTGTGTGCAAAATAAATATCCAAAGAAATTTAAAAAAACAATATGTAACCTATATTGTATCTGGTTCGAACACAGACGCCGATGGGCATTGTTGGACCTTGACGTGGCCGGGGGGGGGGGGGGGGGATGAGGGGCCTCACACCGGAACTCTGCCCCGGGCCACAAAAATTCTCTCGGCGGCCCCAGGCGCGGATCTACGGGGGGGGGGGGGGGGGAAACGGGGGAAATTTCCCCCCCCCCCCCCCAAGGGCCCAAGAATTTTCTACGTTAAGTAGGAGATTATTTAACCGATTATCCAAACTATGAGTATTTGTTTGTTATACATAACCCAGCTACCTTTTATGTCATTTTGAACTGGTATCTTTAATAAAAACACATAATTGAAAGAAGGCTACTTTATGAGCATAGTGTAAAAATTTCATGTTTTTAAGTTTTACGGATTTTGAGTTCTGCTTCCTTAAAGTCAGCCATTTCACCGATGATCGCGGCGAACGCATCTCCGCTCGCGGCCTCGACACCGGGCCTGCTACACGTACTCAGCCAAGTTTGCAGTGCGCTGCAGCGATTAGGTTATTTTGGTACTGTTACTGTATATACCAAGGAAATACTTTCACTAACTCAAAACGAATCACACGGTAGCGATAAGTCATAAGTTAAACCGTCTAGACATCTATATCTCACCCACCATCGCGGCCGCAGGCGGATTTAGGCCTACACGTTCGCCGCGATCATCGGTGACATGACTGACTTTAAGCAAGCACAAGTAAAAAACCGTTTTTGATAAACAAAACTACAAACATGATTGATATGACACATGTACATGATTATGCTACAAATAAAAGAAGTTCAGAGCCAAAGATAGTCGACCTAATCTTGACTGCTTCTTGGTAAAAAAATTCAACTGTATAAGAAACAAGTACCAACAAATGTCGTGGAGGTTACTGTAGGCCTAAGCTGTAAAAGAGCCACGAATTTCACTACTTTAATTCTTTTTTCATAAAATGCTTAAATTCTACGGTAGTTTATTTAACGGTAGTTTATTTACGGTAGTTTTGTACTAGGAATAACAATTTATTTAACAAGCAGACGAAGTGGATGTATGTCATATCGTATTATCCAGTAAATGAGGATACTTTTGAGGTGTCAGCAACGGATGGCTACATTGTATTCAGAACTAAACCTCAAGGCAAGTCGCAAGACAAGGTGGCAGTGTCAGTCAGCGTGACTGTACCTGTGACTTGGCCAGTGTCACTAGTGTCAGTGGTACCTAACACGTTGGATGTTTGTAGAGAACTCAGAGATTGACACAATGCCCCTTGAAATATTTTTCGCAGTTACATTCGTTGAAATATTTTACTAGGTATTTCTGAACAACAGAAACATAGTTTGATAAGCAATTGATATAAAAATAACATAATTCAAAACAAATAGTTTTTTTTATAATACACTGATAACCATCCAAAAAACGTAAACTTGAAAAATTTTGAGGTTAGTATTATAGCAATAATACATGGCTATTATAATGTAGTAGGCAGGGTTGCCAAACGTCCCGGATTTTAAGGGACAGTCCCTTATTTAGTAAATTTGTCCCGCGTCCCGGAGAGAACTCATCCGGGACGGTAAATGTCCCGTATTTGGCCGAAATCAGGAATTAACTTAGGACAAATTTAGCCACGAAGCGAATGATAATCTATATAACCTCAAAATTACAGTAAGGCAGCGACCAGCATGACAAGTGTCTATCGTTATTGTACGATAATCGTATTTTTTCGGGACCTTCATGTGGTTCAAGTCGGAAAAACTCTCCATCTGCTCAGATTGCGAACTGTGTGTGAACTCATCTGATCTCGGGCCACGCCAAGTCGTCGATTGATTGTCGCCGAGCCGCTTTACCGTGTTGATTGGCGAATGCCATTTTAACTACAAATACAACAGTCTCTCATTTACAGTAGCTTTTAAAAGTGTAAGAATTACAAATGTAAATTAGTGTGATTATATTGTAATATTTCGTTTTAAAATAAACCTTTTTGAAAAAAACAACCTAAAATAGGAACAGTGGAAAATTTTCAAAAGTTAAAATATTTTTGCTTTTAAAAATGTTATAGTTTGAAAATTGTTGATTATTGTTGTACTGTATTAATCAACTTAAATGTTTGATATTAATAAATAATGAAAGATCGAAACAATAAATAATTAGTAAAAATGTTCTTTTATTTAGTTTTAATATTATTAAGTGCCAGTGTTAGTATTTTTACCGGGGTTTTAACAATATTTTATTCAATATTAGGGCCTAAAACTCCCTTTCTAAAAAGCCCATGGACAGGACTAAAATTGTAGCCTATTTATAAAAGACATGA
This sequence comes from Neoaliturus tenellus, assembly GCA_030545055.2. Taxonomy (NCBI): domain Eukaryota; kingdom Metazoa; phylum Arthropoda; class Insecta; order Hemiptera; family Cicadellidae; genus Neoaliturus; species Neoaliturus tenellus. The sequence continues at coordinate 10,085,833 of CM061533.1, read as the reverse complement.
GATGTATTGACAGAATAATTTAAACGCCATCTCATTATTATCGAAGAATTATTAATTTTTAACCACTATTTCGGACCCGGGATTAGTACCTAGGCTAGATTACAAAACCGTCCCTTATTTTCGGGGGCTTTATTTGGCAACCCTGGTAGTAGGTATTATAATGTGTTGTAGGTATACATTGCTACAACACAATAACATTTCTCCATCCAAACTAAATACAATTTTGCCCATATGTGACTGGAAGCTTTTGCACTCTGTGCCGTGCCCGTTTTACGAACTAAAACAATCCTATATACAACCCTATAGGAGCACTGTCTGAAGGAATGTGTGTTCCACGATCTCGAAATCTAGTGGGTTGATTTTACTTAAACTTTGCACTTAAGAGTGTTTTGGCCCAAAACTAAGTTTGGAAACAGTCTCAATCCCAGAAAAAATAGAATTTGGTCTAAACTTAAGTTTAAAAATCGTAATTTTTCACATTGGTTTTATGGGTTGCTATTTTGGTTACGAAGTAACAACGAAAGGTATACAAAAATAAAGAAACATTAATGTTAAGCAGTCTTTTGGAAACAGCTGTTATTTCTGAAGAGGTATAGTTGGTCGTTGGTGGAAATTGAATAGCTTTATTACCATGACACTATAACAAAAGTAAATAAAAACCAACGAGCAAGGTTCGGTTAAAGTGGTACTGTAGTTTTGAAGCCGCACTCAGGTTCGGGTGCAAAATCACTAGATTTAGCATATAATACTAACCTCAGTAAAGGTTAAAGTAAAGTCAAAGTAAGGTTTAACTTCAGTAAGGTTGAATTTGGTGTTTTTTTCAAATCAACATTAAATGCAAAAGGGTTATAATATCGTGATGTAAGATTTAATTGTAACAATTTGTAAATAATGTAACCAAAAAAATAAATTATTGCAATTTTCGCGTGTTTTTTTTTTTTTTTTTTACTATGTTATTATTGTTGCTGGTAGTTCCCCCCCCCCCCCCCCCCCAAGATCATTCTCTGGATCCGCCACTGGGCGGCCCTGGTGCTATGTTTTACTTTTTTGTAAACAAATATGCTTATTTTGAAATTTATAGCTTTAACAGACAAAAAAGAGCTGCTTACCCTTAAAAATTTGATCTAAAAAAAATCAATACAAAACCAAACTGACTGGGTAGCTGAGTGGTTATAGCCTTGTGCGCGCCTTTGAATCAAAATATAGCCAGTTCGATCCTGAGAAAAATTAGTAGCTTTTCAAAAGTTGATTTTGGACCCAGTTGCCATTTGTCATTTGGCTATTAATTAATAATACTTTCTAACAACTGGTCGATATCAGATAGTAACAAAACGGGGTTAATACCATTCCCTGTCAAAACACAAAAAATGCCACTGACGTAGATAAAAAAAAAAATAATAATAAATAAATAAAAAAAAAAAATAAATGATTGTTTACTCTTATTGAGCTTATGAATATTTTCAGACAAGCACTTTAACAACGGAGCCATAGTGGACCATCTTCTGCGTCAAGCAGACTTTGGTGAAGACCATGTGCCTACAGAGTTGGAGTCAGACTTCAAGAATGTTTCACTGATCCCTCCAGTGAGCATATTTTTTATTACATTGTGTACGTTAACATAAGTAAGGTGGAGGGCTGTGAGTATAACAAAAACTTACCGGTTTTTTTCTTAGTCCTTCCTGGAATCTTGCTTATTTCCTCATTTCTAAAAAATCATATTTGACAAAATCCTGTAGTGTTAATTTTCCGCTGGTCTATCCATTACATCCGTGATTGATTTCTTCTCTGCAACTGATCACTAGTAAAAATAGTTTGTAATTTCCTCCTTAATCCTCACATCTCATGTCATCCATTGCAAGTTGCAAGTCAGCAAATAAATGTATAGCTAGTTTAACATTTTCCTTCAGTGGAGGTGCATTTAACAATTACCATTAAATCTCAGAATTTGGCAAATTTGTTATGTTATTCAAATAACATAAAATTGTTTATGTTATTTCTTATGTAAATAGGTATCTCTGTATCCCCAGGCGACCTTTGGACGTTTCAAAGCCGTGGATCACTGACTGCCGAAAAAAGCGAGTTGTCAAGTTGTGTAAGATTATGCATCATTATATTTTATCAAGAGATGGCTTTGATTTACCGAGAAATATCAAGTGGTTTAAATACCTGATTCTTGCAGGCTAATCTAATTTCGTTGCTACTATCATCAAGGATGGAAAATAAATCTTGATGCTACATTCGGAGGTCGGAAAGTACATTGAAACATCAACATGCTCATTAATAAAAACACATTTAAATGTGCATGTTAAAAAAAAAAAAAAAAAAAAAATACATTGATGGGACTGTGCGAAAGTTCAAGTCCAGTTCTTTTCATGTTTTATTCTGCGTTAAATGTCCATATGTGTTTGTGTGCAAGTTGATGTTTCAATGTACTTTTACAATCTTCAAATTTGAAGACAAGAAATTGAAGTGATAAGAAGTTTTTTTAACATTATTGACGCCTGACAATGACTCCATAAGGAGTTGAAACTAGTTGTGGTTAACAAAAATTTGATTACCGGAAGCAGGTATTTAAACAACTTCTGCCACATTTTACAAAGTATGATAATTCCTTATTGTGAACTCCGTTGTCAACTCTCGAGAAATATCAATTGAAGAATACTTAATTTGACATTTTTTTATCTGGATATTGTAGGCCTATGATCTTTTTTATCGCCCATTTTAACCGATAAAAACAATTTTAATAAACCAATTTGACTTAAAAGCATTTTTAATAAATATTTACAGTTACCATCAGGGGTTTATTTACATATGGGCTAAATGGGCTATAGCCCATTGCGGCAGAATTCGGGGGGCGGCAAATTTTGAAAAACGGCATTTTTTAGGCTTCAAATTAAAAAACTCAAATAATTGGAGGCCGAAATTTTTTGGAAGAATTGTACAGAAAAATTTGAGAACCGAGAGTGACTATTTTCTAAGCGAGATCATAATATCTTAGCGCAAGGGGTCATTAAAGAGCTTTAAAGAGGAGCTGGGAGAACTCAGAACTACGTTGATTTGTCACGGTAGCGATCCAAACGTCGGCGCAAAGGAACCATCCGCCACCTCGCCGCCCCCTCTTTCTTCCCCCGTATATACATCCGCCACCGCCAAGCTGCACCAGTGCATTCGTGATGGGTGATTTGAGGTTATGCCAGGTTATAGTAATAATTGTTACTGCTATTGACACTATTTTTACTTCAAACTTTAACGAGAAAACACATAAATAGCCGTAATTTAGCTATTGCACGTTATCTAATACTTCATTTTAAATACCTTAGTAGGCCTATATGGTTTTGTATCTAGAATAAAATTAAAATCACTAAGCCAATTTAGTATTGCTACACTCAGATGTGTCTAAAAACCTCAAAAATCTACTGGGGCGTGGTACGAAGGTCACAGTATTCCGCCCTATTCCACCGGCCGTGAACTACGCACGAGCAAAAGGCTAGTTTTCGACTGATCGCAACGGCACTTGTTACTTTGTCTCAAATTGGTCAAAGAACCAGTCAAACAGTAATAGTCATGCTTTGAGCCACACTTTGGTAGTTCTTGCATCGCAACACAAAATCTTTGATTTCAAGTTCTTAAATTTTAAATTCCGTATAATCACTATTTTCAGCTTTTTATGCCCCCTCCTGTTGAAATAGCATAGGAATTGGGGCAATAATTGTGGATATAAATTAGGAAAAGTTGGCGGGGGAGAGGGCGGCACTTTTTGAATAGCCCAGGGGCGGCAAATTTCCAAATCCGCCTCTGGAAATAGCAACATGATAATGGAGTGTGCTGTTGGACATAAATTATATTTAGTGTTAATAATATGTGTCTTGAAATCACTGATGATTAATATTAGCACTGCCATTGAAAAGGTTTATTTAAATTTTATATCCTATACCGGTACTATAATACGAGCAATGTCTGAAGGGATGTGTGTTCCACAATCTCGAAATCTAGCGGGTAGATTTTGCTTAAGCTTTGTATTTAAGAACGTTTTGGCCCAAAAATAAGTTTAGAAATAGCCTCAATCCCGGGAAAAATCAAATTCTGTCTAAATTCAAGTTAAAAAATCGTAATTTTTAACATTGGTCTTATGGGTTGCTATTTTGGTAACGAAATAACAACGAAAGGTGAACAATAATAAAGGAATATCAATGTTAAGAAGTCTTTTTGAAACAGCTGTTAACTGTGAAGAGGTATAGTTGGTTGTTAGTGGAAATTTTATAGCTTTATTGCCTACCATGACACTATAACAAAAGTGAAGTAAAACCAACGAGCAAGTCTCGGTTAATCTGGTACTTTTACATTAAAAAGTCAAAAATTGTGCTTTGAAAATTTATTCAAATATGATTTATTACTTCCCTCATAAGTCATGGAGTGCTTGTCAGCTACCGGTATCTGATATCCTTTCAAATAGTAAGGCTGTGTTTGAGGCATATTTATTTCTGTCAACTTTTTTTTCAGAATAATCAAGAGAACAATGAGAAAGTCACAAGTGAAACAATAACTCCAGAGGATGAAGAGGTTATGCCTGTTATGAGACAAGATGTCTTCAATCTGGATCATCAGTTCATCATGAACAAGGTAAAAAATAAACATCTTTTTCTTAATTCCTTCTGCTACTATCATTTTAGGCCTATTCTTCATGGCATATAAAATAGACTTACTTCATTAATTATGTTTCAATCACCAGTTTAGGGCAGGTTCTATGTTTTCTGGAGTCCTAAGTAAAAGTGTTCACAGGCGCCCCACCCTCCATTCCTGATTTTTTTTTTCCACACCATTTAGTCTTGGTCCAGTGGTCAGCTGCCTCGTGGATTGTTTTCTAACACTACGCTTAGTCTAACAGTCCAGCTCCCTTCTTTTAACATGACCTGCCCATCTCAGTCTTCTGCTTTTGGTTAGAGCTACAATGTCAGAATCTTGGTAGAGAACTCTCAATTCCCTGTTAGCCCTTATCCTCCATGTTCCTTGATCATGGATTGGTCCAAAAATTAATCGAAGAACTTTGTTTTCGAAGACTAAGTTTCTTTTCTGATTTTTTGGTATGCAACCTGATTTCAGATCCATATAATACAATAGGTAAAATCACATAGGGTTACCACAAACATTAAAAGTCAGGATTTTTGGGTTTTGGTCAGGAAAAGTCAGGAAAATGTAAAAAAAAAAAAAAAAAAAAAAAAAAAAATGCCGGAAGTCAGGAAAATTTGTTGTGACACAATCCAACCGTATCAATTTTTGATTGCTCCCATAAATGGGTAAAATTTATAAATTTGATACATTAATTACCTATTACTAATTTAGTAATGTATGTTTCTATTGTATTTTTCATTGATATAATGTTTGTTTTTACATTATTATTGTAACACTTTGTGTAATGACTTTTGAAAGACACCTTTGATTTTGACAATTTTTTGTATGAAGGTGTTGGACAGCAGTGTTCAGGTTAATTTCGAAAACCAGGTTGATCGGACTATGAGAAATTTAAGATTTCTAATTTAAAATAAAAAAAGAGGAGTGAGTAATCTAATATGCAATTCCTTGATTTCAGATTCTGAAAAGAAGGCAGAAATCAAGAGCGATCCATAGGTTTGAACCGAACCTTGCTATACAGAGTGAAGGATTTACTTCAGATACATCCAGAGTACCAGAAGAAGATAAAATGACAAAGGAGGAGAGGAAACAAGCCTTAGCCAAATTCATTCGTTCTCGGAGAATACTTGTAGAGAAAAAGAACCAAAATAAACACAAATCTGATTGTGAGGATTATTTTACAAAAGGAATTGACAATGAAGATAACGAAGAAGAAGATTTTGATGTAGAAGACTATATTGAAGAAGATTTTGAAGAGAGTAAATATAGAAATTGATTGTTTTAAATTGATTAGCTATTAAATTATTGAATGTTAAATAAAGATTTTAAATTTGTTTTACCTGAATCAGAGCTTGTACACATTTTGAATGCAGGTGGTTAACACGAGTAGCTTGTTAATTGCTGAAAAATTGTAAATTTACAGTCCAGGATGGAGTTGCATTTTTGAGCCAATGGCGAAGGGGAGGAACTGGGTCCACCAGTACTGTGATGATATTACAGGTACCGTGGGTCAGGTACCTCTGGGTCAGGGGTGCCAGAGACACCCCGACGTTAGAGGTCGGACTCGCGGGGGCAGTGGTATGAGATAGGTGCTGAAGAGCACAACAATATTAGAACATAATGGACAGTAGCATGCATAGGAAAGTCACTCCTATAAGAAGAAGAGAGTCATCAACCCTTGGTTTTCCGATGGAAAATTTTTTTTATTGAACATGGAGTACTTACTATCAATATATTTATTTCAATTGGCAATACACGCAAAGAAAAATTTACATCAGTATAAGAAAAATTTTAATGTACATGAACACAATACAAGAAATAAGGAAAAATTAAGGACAGAATTTTTAAAATATACCCATACAAAGAAGAATTTACATGATATGTCAAAAAAGTATTCAACCAGTTAGATAGTAAGATAAAGGAACTTCCTTTTACAACATTTAAAAAAAATCTCCCCGTCGCAGCAAACCTGCATACTGAGCGAATTTCCAGAGTTATTTTTTTCAACATCAAAGAACTTTGTGGCTATCTTATAATCTTTAGAAAGATATATGATATATTTAATGACATTTTTTCTGGGTTAATTTTTTTTATTTAATAATTTATATAATAAAATTTATATTGAAATAATAAATGTATTTTTTACAGTAATAAAAGTACTTATCCAAAGCTTCCATGCAAAAAGAATTATTTGTTTACAAATCCCAAAACATAAACATTCCAAATTTGACAAAAGCAAAAGACAGATGATCAGTTGATTATTAGGAACAGACATCTTATTATCTCCTTCTCTCTTGCTCCTATTATACATTTATTTTCCATGAGAATACCGTGGAATTTGGTATGTTGGTTTGCTGCCATGTGGGTTTTTTTATCAAATTTTAATTTCTCATCAAATAAGACAGGTTCAAAAAAAAATTTATTAAGATATGTTTATAAATAAGCGATATATAACTTTTTAAAGATTAACCCATAAGAATAACATGGGGAACTTGATTTAAATTTTCTCCATAACCAGTTAAGCTATTTTAATGATTCAAAATACTAAATTGTTGGGTTTTTTAAGCTCTTTTAAATGGTTTTAGTTAAAATACTCAAATGAGGTTCAAAAATGCCAAAAAACCCATTTTTTACCCCTTTGAAACCCCATAAAACCCCGTGCCCATAACCCGACAATGCTGGTTCGCGAACTCATGAAAATAGACCTGGTCTTACACCTTCATGCCAAATTTGATCAAAATCGGAGGTCCGCTTCAAAAGTTATCGGTACCACGGACACATATATATATGAAAATGAACGAACGGTGTTTTTGGCTTAGGTCTTACCATGGCTACTACCGTAATAGCGTATTCCCTATAGGAAAATTCGCTAAAAGAAACTCAAAATTATGTTAATATTGAAATGTATTAATAAAATTAAAGCTTTTGTCATAAATTATAATAATATTAAGTAGCGTAATAACAATGTATAGAATTGTATGATACATCCTTGGATGTCTAATAAAGATGTTATTATTATTAATAAGAATGCTGGCTTGATCCCAATGTTCAATACGCATAGGGACTGTGAAAGCAGAGCCTATCGATCCCTTTGGCTTGAAGAGTTTTAATCAAGAGGTGTCACAAAATTTACCACAGGGATAACTGTCTTATGGCGGCCAAGCGTTCATAGCGATATCGAAGGATCACTGTGGAGGCCCTGGACAGTGTATGGGCATGACTGTGTAAGGCCCTGTTAGGGCCTTTGACTGTGTGTATAGGCATGATAATCTTTTAGACAAACTCAAACTATATGGAATTGTTGATTCTTCTTGGGACTGATTCAATACCTATCATGAAGGACGTTTTCAACCAGTTGTTGTCAAAGATAAATCCAACATTAAACATTTTTCAAACTGGCGTCCTGTTCTGTATGGCGTTTCCCAAGGATCTTATGTAGGGCCTCTCTTTTTCATTCTTTATATAAATGATTTAACAACTTCAGTAAATTCCAGAATGATACAATTTTCCAAAGACACCACAATGTTGATTAAAGCCCCGGACCTATTACAATAACAGCCATTGAAACATCTGAAAATTTAAACACCATGGAACTGTGGTTCAAACAAAATGGTCTCCATCTCAACTATAGTAACTAGATAGTATGGATAGTATCTTTCTTCTCCACAAAAAAAAGCTTTGAGAATTTTAACTGACACAGCACTTCGTACTTCATGCTGTCCACTATTTTTACAAATGAAATTGTTAACAATTCAAGCTCTGTATATCAATTATGTATCTTTTAAAAAAATTACAGTTTTTTCTCGATAAATAATAACAATCATCCATATAACACAAGACACAGAGATATTCTTCAATTTCCTATATATAGAACTGCTCTCTATGAAAAAAACACCTTCGTATTTGGGTAGGCAACTCTATAACCACCTCCCAACATAAAAAAATTGAAGGATTTTTTAGAATCAATGTGTCCATACTCCATAGATGAATATTTAAGAAATTGATTTATGGTATGAATTTTGTTTCATCAAACAGAAGAAGGTAAAAGATTATTTGATTAGGCCCACATTTTATTGATTTTATTATGTTTTAGTTAGGTAACTTATAACAAAATGTATATGATTATTATTTTTTTTTATTTATTTATTTATTGGCTTCATGGCAACATGCCCATAGCTAGCCATACAAAAATACAATTTGTTTAAAACTATTACAATTTAGAGGTACTAAATCTTAATGTCATTTTCGGTTATGAACTTGCACAAAGCATCTAAAACGTCAACATTATTTTCTTGGAGAATGTTCATAATATTCACTGGAAAAAAAATGTATATGAAGATAATGACGTGTCATATGTTTATTTGTGAAATATTACAAACCAAGGAATCTAAAATAAATAAAGAGAAGGTAGGGGTCAAGACACGCAACGCTCTCTATGCACCATGTGTTCTTTTGCACCTATGACGTCATCATTAGCATTAACAGTATTAGTAAATGGTGATGTCATAGGTGCAAAAGAACACCTGGTTCATAGAGGGCGTTGCATGTCTTGACCCCTACCTTGTCTTTATTTATTTTAGATTCCTTGTTACAAACAATGTAAACTTGAATGAAAAATAAAAATTGAATTTTATTTGATTTCGTCGCTTTTAGCGAATTTCCCATAGGGAGGAAGCTATTACCGTAGGTCTCATGGTAAGACCTAAGGACGGGACCATGTTGATTTTTTGTTTTTAGGTGCCCAGAGACCAAAAATAATAGTCATTAAAATATATATATATATGTGTGTGTGTGTGTGTTTGATGTATGTATATATATGGATGTGTGTCAGTGTGTATGTGTCCCTAGACACGATAACTCTCATAAAGGCTCCTTTTATTCGCCGCGGCATGTCGCAGCGGGCTGCCGCAGCGATTTTGTAAGTGCATTGCCCTAAATAGGGAAGTTTATTCAAAAATGAGCGGTCTCAGAAGTAGCGATGTGTCGCGGCGTTTTGTAAATTCTGTCGCGTGCACTTAGAAATCGCTGGCGACGAGCGGTTTCTATATGCATTGGTTTGTATTGGGCCGTTTATTCAAAGCGGCAGCCCGCGTTCACTCTCGCAGTGCTGCCAACCCAATCGGCCTCGAACATCACAACACGTGCTTGCCTTTCTGTCTGAGCGACTACCAAATGTAGTTGGCAGCACTGTTACCTCTTCCACACGACAGCGGTCGACAGCAGCGACTTGTCGCGTGAAAATTTGGCACAGCGGTCGGCCGCAGCGACAGCCCGCTGCGACATGCCGCGGTGAATAAAAGGAGCCAAAAACGGTCCGATAGAGACCAATTTTGGTAGAGATGTGTAATCCTACCTTTATTCAGATGAGTTCTTAAACTAGCTGTGGAGGTTTGCTATGTTAGCAAACCTCCATAGTCATTCCTATGGTGTTTCTGGGCAAAATACAAACTCACAAATTCCTTTAAAAATTCGCTAAGTACGCAGGTCTACTGTGATGGGGGTGTTATTATTTTGTTTTTATTTTATTAAGAATCAAGAATCAAGAAGTTTATTTCCATTGATACATCATTTTTGTACATTAGAAATTGTCAGAGTTTGTTTATGTCATAAACATCAGTCCAAGTTTTTACACAATTTCATTAGGCCTAAAAAAGAAAAATTATTTAAATCTACTAGTTAGTCAGAAAGAAATGGATCTATGGGCATGGACTTAGGAAACTGAGAAAAAAGAAAATAGGCAAAGTTGAGTTTGGTTTTTTTTTAGGTGAAATTAGTTAGTTAGGTTGTTTGTTATTTTTATTGGAGTTTGATATCTGAGGTTGTTAGTTCAAGGAATTCTGTTAGTGTATAACATGGGTTTGCAACCAACCAATTATAAATCACCTTTTTAAAACTAACATAGTTCATCCTAAGTACATTTCCAGGTAGTTTATTCAAACATTTCATCCCAAGGATTTTATAACTTGATTTTGTTTTTTCAAGCCTCACATATGGAATATCAATATTATTTTTTGACCTTGTATTTAGGCAGTGTACATCAGCTCTACTTGCATAAGAGTGATAGTTCTTAAAACTAAATAACAAAATGTTAAAAATATACAAGTTAATAACAGTTAATATATTATAATTACTAAAAATGGGTCTGCAGTGTTCATGCTGTTTAACATTTGCCATGATTCTCATTACTTTCTTTTGGATTAACAGCACTCTTTTAACATGTGCACTGTTTCCCCAGAAAATTATACCATAATTTAATGTTGATTGAAAAAGCGCAAAGTACGCTGATTTTAAGTACTCAAAAGGAATGAGATCTTTTATTCTGCGGAAAAGGTAAATAAGCCTACTCAACTTTTTACATAAATGGTCAATATGCTGTGACCATATTGAACCCATAAATATGGATAGTAAACCCAACGCAGTATAAGTACAAATAGGCTCAGGCCTACAAATACTGGTTTTTTTTGTGTGCTCACTTTTTCATTTCTTAATATCCAAAGACTAAATGGTAAGATCTCTATCCTGGAAGATTTTACCATACACCAGAAATGTGATTTCATCTGCATTTCAGAACACTGGATAACAGCTGAAGGTATGGATTTTTGTAAACTTAAGGGATTTAACCTTGTTAGCAGTTTCACAAGATCAACTCACAGGCGTGGGGGTACGCTTATCTATGCTAGTGAGAAATATGAATGCAAATCTCTTGATTTATCTAAATTTTGTTCTGAAAAGAATTTTGAAGTCAGTGCTGCTCTTGTGGAGGCCTATAAGCTTATTGTAATCACTGTATACCACACACCAGACAGCAATGAATGGGACTTTATTGCCAACATGGAAAAAATGCTAAACTATCTTAGTAAATGGTCCAATCACAAAGTAGTCATGGGGGGTGATTTAAATGCTCAGTTCGATGTGACGTCAGAAAAACGATCAACCGTGGAGCTTCTAGACCTCCTACGGCAGCACAACATCTATTACCATAACACCCAGCCAACCCGGGGAACTGCAGTCCTGGACAATGTTTACTCTAATCTTCACAAGGAGGACATTTTCTGTAAAAATGAACCATTCTATTACTCAGACCATTATGGAATAATTTTTAGATTTACGATAGATTGTACTCCCGAGCCTGTGAAGTCAAAAAACATTTGTACCACAAAAAGAATTTTCTCAACACAAAACATTGAGTCTTTTAAATTCAAAATCAGTACCATAAACTGGGAAGAAAAATTGGGATTACAACTCTGGCCACCGACTCTAAATTCAGGTAATCTTTTTTCTACTCTCCTTGAAAATATTTTGCATGCGTTTGATGAGTGCTTCCCTCTCACTAAATCTAGGCCCAAACCAAAGCTGGATGGGAAACAAAACAACAAATGGTACACACCAGACCTTCACAGGTTAAAGGATCAAGTAATATGCATGTACAATAATTTTAAGTTAGTTAAGGACAATCATTCTTTTCAAGCCTATAAAAATGCAAAAAAAGCTTATAAAAAAGCAATCAATGAAGCTAAAATCAAGTATAATGCTGGGCTCATTGAAAACTCAAGCAACAAATGCAGGTCAGCTTGGTCAATCATAAATGCCAACTCTCAATCAAATAGGCCTAAAGATATCTTAACCTTACACCCTAATGTTTTAAATAACTACTTTATTGAGTCTGTAAAGGTCATTAGAAATAGTATAAACAAATCTAATGTCACTTTTGATGAATTCCTGACCAACATCCCTAACAAAGAGTTGTCTTTCCATTTCTCTTTTGTTAGCTGTGCAGATGTGTTAAATGTAATTGGAAAGATGAAAAACTCCAAAGCTTAAGATTTTTATGAAATGTCAAACTGGCTAATTAAGGAAATAGGACAATTTATCGTAACGCCTCTCGCCTACTGCATAAATGCCTGCCTCTGGGATGGGACATTTCCCGAATGCCTCAAAATTTCCAAAATTTTCCCAAAATTCAAAAAAGGGGATAAATCAAGCCCAGGCAACTATCGGCCTATATGTCTAGTACCTACCCTGTCCAAGGTACTAGAACACATTGTACACAATCAGTTAAATAATTTTTTTGAGCTTAACTCACTCTTCAATAATAACCAATTTGGCTTTAGATCCGGACAGGCCACTGTGGATGCAATTGATGCTCTGGTCAATGATACTTTAAATGCCTTTGAGAACAAAGAATTTGCCTGGGCAACTTTCATCGATCTAAGCAAGGCTTTTGACTCTGTATCGACCATGACATCCTGCTCCACAAGTTGGAGTTTTACGGGGTTAAAAACTCTGAATTAAGTTTTTTTTAATACTTATCTTCAAAACAGACGGCAGGCAGTTTGTGCAGATGGTGAATGGTCATCAGTTGCCATCAGCAACTGTGGAGTGCCACAAGGCTCAGTCCTTGGCCCCCTGTTATTCTTGGTTGCCATAAATGACCTGCCTGCATGTCTAAACAGTCATGCTTATCTCTATGCTGATGACACAACCATACTTTCATGTCACAGCAATTTTGAACAGTTGGAGTTTATGGCCTCACAATCCTTTACAGCAGCCTCTGACTGGTTTACCTCAAATTGCCTTTTTAAGGTCATCATTTGATATTTTTTCTTTCTGCACATCCAGGCCCAGGCATTTGACCCAGTTGTTCTCTCCGCTGTCACCAGCAGGGCTGTACTGGCCCACCGGGACACCGAGATGTATTCCGGTGTGCCCTCCTCCTCGGGCACCCTCAGTACCCTCGCGGTAGGCCGCCGAAGGCGCACAACCTAGTAACAAAAATACCGTATTCCCACCAAATATTTTCGTTGTCTTAGGGTATATATGCATTTTATATAAATGATAATTACAGTAAATAATTCATACCTAATGCCTACCTACCTAATTATTATTCGGGATCTATTTTAATAAAATTTGATGAGTAGCAGTGGCGTAACTGATTTTTCCTTACCAACCTGCAAACTTATTTTTGGGACCGCTCCGTTAGGTCCAGTCATTGGTTATCACTGTTTCCCGCCACTCGCCAGTAAACCAGTGTAAAGCAATAATAATGTTTACAGGTGGTGGTAGAGTTTGTTTTACTATTACAAAAAAAATAATAATAAATAAAATTTTTTGTATCAGACTGAAAACTATTAGGCCTACAGTCTAAGCCTTAAAAAAAAACAGCCTATTTTTAAACATTCAGCCTATTTAGAATATTAGCCTTGGACATGTTAACAAAAATAAAGGTTACAAAATTTAATGTATCTGATTTGTATTTTATTTATGGTATCAACATTGTATTGAACACCAAGATATTTTTAAAGATTGTGCAGCCGCGAGCTTACTCTGGCGATGGGAGCAGTACACCCGTAGGTCCCCGAACGCCAGTACGCGCCGCTGGTGTTGCATTTTTCATGCTTTTTATTGGTTAAACCGCGGGTTTCCTACCCTTTTCGTGCAGGCGTTTTACAAATATCCGTCGTTCAATTCTCCTGGGATAATTTGTCATTTTTGCAGAAATTATTTGCATTTCAGAATCAATTCTATACAAATCTAAGGAGATAAAAAAAAATTCTCCAGTGAATTAATTGTATTAAATTAATTGTTAGTTTGTAGTTAAATTTATGTTGGGTTTTTAAAATGAATTAATTTCATACACAACCTAAATTTCTACTTTATAGACTCGTGTATAATATATTCATCCAGGAAAGTTCTTTGAAACTCCTGTCCCCTTGCAGTAAATATATTCTCCGCCAGATCGTGCTGCATGTTCCTTTCGAATCGGTGTAGTACTAAATACCACCGATAGAGTGCAGCATTGTAGTGCCGCCATTTTAAAGCTCTCGCTAATGCCAACTATTTTCCCAAACAAAACATCAGCCGCGGCCGTGGCTTGTGATCGTTCGGTTGTCGGGTGTGTCAATTTCGAACCGTAGTATAATGGAATTAGGTTAAGTTTCAGTGCAATAGTTATGAAGTGAGAGTGATATTAGTGCCGAAAGACGAGTTAAGTTCTCAAGAGGGAAGAAAAATTCCTTCATTTTGCAGTTGAGACAATGGAGTTGAGGAAGCTTCTTTACAGGTAAGTAAACTTGGGGCGTCACCTTTCCGCCACGCAACTTTGCCATTTGTTTTTTTTTTTGCATCAAAGCTGTTGAGTTGTTAAATATTTCAATTTGAAATGATTCATAGTATCATTATCACATAAAGATTGACTAAGTTACTTTTGTCGTAGTTCGAGTTAGAATTCTTGTTACAATTATTATTGAGGTTAACGTAAACTCACTTTTACAAAAAGGGGCGTGACGGCCGTGCGTTTTTAGGTACATCAGCCTATTGTTTTAACAAAAGTAATCAAGTGTAGACTTAGTATTCCGTATATTTTATTGTTAGTGGAATTCCATTTGTGTCCAGAAGCGATAATTGCACTAAACTTATGCAATATTATGTCGTTGGATCAGTTACAAACTCGGTTGAAAAGTTTTTAAAACTAAGTCATCATCCCAACCACCTGTTGAGTAAGAGCAGTCATTTGGCAAGGGTCATTTCCTGGACAAAAACCAACAAACTACATAAGTCAATGAGATTTTTTTAGAAATCGATTTTATACAGTAGGTTAAACTAAGTTATCCAACAATGATTGATAAAAATATGCAGAACTTAGATGGTTTAATTAGCCTATAAGGAAATCAAGTTACCATTAAGTTAGTCATTCACAATTCTTTGCATTTACTCCACTTATCTAAAAATTGATAGTGTAGTACAGTAGTAAACTTAAGATTAAATTGCCTAGTGATCATTGATAACTTGCATCAGTCATTTAAGGGGGCTTGGCAAAATTACGTTTTCCTTCTCCACTGTTAAGTTACTTATTAACTTATTGATGTTAATATTTTGATTTGTGGATAAAAATTTTGCGACGAAAACAATTGAATCAACAACAATAGAGCTAAGAATCGTCCTACAATTAAGATACATAGGCCTATAGGACAAATAATAAACTCTAACTTACTGTAGTTTGTTTTGTGTTGTTCTTTGATAATTTTGTGGGCCACATTAAGTTGGTTAAAATTTGTAGCTAAGTTAGGCATACTTGTTTTTGTTATTTTTGTTTAGGCCTAGGCCTAAGGTAAAACACCCAAGTGCTGTGATCCTACCAAATACCATGATGATTCACGTCTACTTTTTCACCATTAATAAGAAAACGGGCAGTCAAAGACGTCCATTTTAACATTTACAACCAAATTCGATGTTTTGAGATTATTTTTTAACGTCTGTCTTCACTCGAATCAGGCAGGCTGATCAAAACGTAGTTTAACTTAGAAGTTGGCATGTTCTGGGACAGGCGTTTGGTTTAAGATCGTTATAAAAATGTACTAAGCTTAATCAAACTACCATAGAGAGGTAAAAGGAACAAACTTTAATTTCCAATATTTTCTAACATAAATTATATATATAATGAATACCGGTAATCATATGATTAATTTAAAGTTTATTGGTGTTTTTAGATGCCGAAAACATTTACAGTAAGTTTATTAAAAAGGCATCACAGACTTAAGCAGTGAATACAGAATTTTGACTAACCCGAACACCGATTAATTAGGCTGGGTTTGTGAAACTCTTTGTACCTTCATTTAACAGGCCTAAAATAAGTTAATGTTTTGAATATTATCAGTAGCATAAGGTCAAATCGAACTTTTAGGCTACGTTATAGGTAGATGTTTTTCCAATAGATATGTATTTTAAGTTTACTAGTATACGTGTTGCTCCAAATCGAGCAATTTATTTAAACACAGAACAAATGTTACTTTAGCTCTAAATCAATGACATCCGACCAATCCAATAATGTGAATATCTTTCATCGCCAATAACTACACGTATTTACAGCTGATTATTAACAGATGTTTCAAATGCTTTATTCAGTCCCCAATGTTATTTAAATGGGAAATTTTGAGATTTCAATGTTGGATAGTGCCTTTATTTTCAGTCTGATTCTCATCAATTTTTGGCGGAAACAACTATAGACCAAGCCCTATCCAACGACACCAAAAACTTGAAAATCGGTTGGAAATGTAGGAGGAGTTCTCAAGACAAAAAAAACCTTAGCGTATTAAATAAGTATAGATGCTAGGTAACTTTTTAATCAAATTTCCCTAGGCCCTATAGGAAATATCAAAAACCAGAAGCCAGAACCACTTATTCATTCATTTTCATATAGGCCTAACTTTTAAAAACCAGGTGTCTCAGACCACCCGTGAACCCCTTTTAAATCCTCACAGTTAAAAATTTTTTATAAAAACAAATTGTATCATTGTAGGTAAACCTGTTGCGTTCTATCCATTGATGATAATTTCATGGTGCACCAGAAGTAACCAACCCTGACCAAAAGTCTTATGGGAAAAACCCAAACTTCCACTGCCAATAGGCCTATCTGCCAAACTGTTAGGATGACGCGTAAGTTTACTCATCAAATTGTAAAGTAGTCTTAACATTTTGTCTAGAATCCAAAAATACCCTAAAAAGTTGGGGTTAGTATTTAAAATTTATCCAGACTTCCGGTCTGGATAGGTTTCTTCTGGTACACCCTGTAGGCCCTACACTATCATCAATTGATACAGCGCAACCGGTTTACTGATAATGGCACAATTAATTTTTGTGAAAAATTAATTGTGTAGATTTCAAAAGATGTGCACGGGTGGTCTGGGACACCCAGTTTATAAATTCTGGGCTATATGTGTGTACGTGGTGGATTAATCCATATCAAGTGGACCAAAGGTAGTTGCTTCAACATTTTAAAATTTTTATCAAATTTTGCTTTATAGGGAATACGCCATTACGGTAGGCCTAGTAGTTACGGTAAGACCTATGCCCAGGACAATAATAATTTTTAGTTTTGAAGTCCCTATAAGCCCGTTGACACGATAACTTTCTTGGAAAAACCTTTGATTTGGGCCTAGATGAAATTTGGTATGAAGCTGTAGGGAAGCGTTCTTCAGGTTAAGTTTGAAAACCAGCGTTATCGGACCATAGGAACACGGTTTCATA
Source organism: Neoaliturus tenellus (assembly GCA_030545055.2). Taxonomy (NCBI): domain Eukaryota; kingdom Metazoa; phylum Arthropoda; class Insecta; order Hemiptera; family Cicadellidae; genus Neoaliturus; species Neoaliturus tenellus. The sequence goes on along the minus strand of CM061533.1, from coordinate 10,068,181 downwards.
GGGTTCCTAAAGGGTCAGAAGTGGGAATTTGGCATTTTTGAACCTTCATCGTCTAAATTCAACAATTTTAACTAAAACCACTTAAAAGAACTTAAAAAAACAAATAATTTAATATTTTGAATTTTTAACCTGGCATAATAGATTACGTAGAAAATTCAAAAATATGTTTTCTATTCTTATTTGGGAAATTGACCAATCCCTCTAGCCTATTATTTATTGACATTTGATAAAATTTGATAAATACATTCACTGGGTAGTCTAACTCATATTTGCTCACAACACCCCATGGCAGCAAACCTACATACTCACCCCCATGTGTTTTATGGGGAAAATAAAAAAATACCCAGATTATGTTACAATTTAGCATGTACCTGCGCACTGAGAAGGAATTATGGTCTATTTGCTTACAACACCCTCATGGAGCAAACCTTCATCCTCATCATCATAGTGTAGGCCTATGGGGAAAATAAAAAATACCAAGCAAATTCCATTTTGAATTCGCTGAGTACGCAGGTCTGGTGTGATGGGGTATTTTATACATATACCATGGGTAGTCCACTACCTACATTGAGAGTTTAAAAATGCAACTAGTTTTTTTTTTATATTTTTATTTAATCATGGGTGGCCATTTTATCGCTGAAGAAACAAACGTGTTACAGCTATTTTGGTCCTCTCCATAAACTTAAATACTGTATCTCCTTTTCTATTAATCCTAGAACATTCAAATAAAAACCAATCTCTTCAGAAAGAGGAACTTCAATAAAGGTCCATAAACATACATTGAAAACATTTTTAATGTGCATATCTTTCTTTTAATTTCTAATAAAAATGGATGAAAAAATATACAAGAAAGCAAACACCTTTGAGCTTGTTAATTCTTTCCTTTATAGGTATTGTTAGGTACACGTGCTTTAAAATAAGAAAGTTACAAGGTGTAGACTATCATGGGTTTTTTAATAAAAAAATCTTTAGAAATTAAAAATATTTTAAAAGTAAAGTTTAAAATCCCTGTTAAGCATGAAAATAAAAATTTGAAATTTGGCACAGATTTAAGTTAGAGAATTGACCAAGGCTTATAAAAATTTCATTTCGTAGAAATCAACTAGGTTCTTTAAAAAAATATCACTGATTAAAAAATACCAAAACAAGAAATCCTCAACTTAACGTCATAATATGTAATATTCTTTTCTGTTAATTTTTCCCTGAAGTTAGGCCTAATAAAAATAAATGTACTATAACTGGCTACTACACAGTCCTGGACATAATTTTATCTTTGATTACATGTTTGTTTAGCATTGAGAATCAGTGAAATCTCATTACACAATGCTTGTGTAATATTGTAGAAGTTGCGCCCCGTTTCTGAAGTTAGTTCAAGTAGTGTGAGCTACCTCAGTACCGTACCTACAATAATACTTAATGGGACCCATGCTTAGTATCTTTTCTTAGTTTGAATGAAGTTCTTGGCTCAGACTGTGAAACAAAATAAATTAAATTATTGTTGACTCTATGTTTATTGATTATATTTTTCCGCTCCTAAACACAGGCAATGATATCCTCCCCCTCTAACATTGAAGAAGTATAAAAAAAATTAAACAGAATTGCAAGTTCGAGTCAAAGAATATATTTGAAATCCCCAGGACCCGAGCCTTTCATCAAATTGTGACCGTACCCAAAAACAAAATTCAATGTTACCTTTAATACCATTAATACCTTTATTGAAATGGCGACCTAACTCAATAGGTAGTTTAAAGCCAAGTATGAATGAGAGATGAGTGTAGGATGATTGTGGCGCGATCTTGTAGTCTTGTTACTGACTAAGGCCGACATTCTCCTTAGACAGGACTGTTAATTCATAGCCCAACAGCCAATGGTATCTAGGGACCTACAGTTTAACGTGGGATCCGAACCACAATTTCCACCTCCTATATACGAATTGGTCTAATTATGAGGATGGTCCTTATGGATGAACTACTATTCACTAGTGCGGACGTTAATCCCTTCCAGGGAATATCGCATCCACAAGCCATCGCTTATAACTATCCACAATTCGTGACCTCCAAGTAGCTGGATTACAGGACGTCGCGACCGTCCCAGTCTCTTACATAACATCAAAAGCTTTGAAATTAACAGACATTATAACATAAAAGTAGCATTCCATTAGAGGAAGAGGATATCATCACCTGATGATCTGCGTTTATAAAAACAATGGTGGAGCAGACAAATAAATCAATAAACATAGATCCCAATGATTATTTTATTTTTTTAATCATCTGAGCCTAGAACTTTTGAGAGTTTTTATAAACAATACAGACAACTTCTACAACAATTGACTGATAACAAATGAAAGAAAGAACACTATGTTTGCAGGTATTTTTAAAGCAGTAAAATAAATTTTTAACAGCTGGTGCTTATAATATTAGTCAACATTGTGTTAACATCTAGAATTTTTATGATTAAAAAATAAAATGTTAGCTAACTATAAATACGTACGGTACGGTATATAAAAAAAATTAAAGAAAACTTTTCTCTCAAAATCATAGTTTTTACCTTATCAACAATGTGAAATAAAACACAAAAGTCTGCTTTATAAAATTAAAATAGGCCTACAAAAAAAATAAATCATTAAGTCAACATCCGTTCTCTCTACCTCCAATTAAATGCAAGTGGGTAGGCTAGTCCGAAAAATGAGAGTGGAAAGGGTTGACAGAGAAAAATTGTATTTTCATCTTTCAAAAAGAGATTCAAAGTCATATTGACATTACAAAACTAACCAATTCTTCGATTCATTCTTAAACTTTATACTACCGAGTTCTTTACTAAAGGAAGGCAACTTTTATAACAAATAGCTCCTCTAACATAAGGGCTATTTGATGTTATCTTATTGAACCATCTCCCTCGATTGTCTTTGCACCCTAGACATTGCAGCCTAGATCAAGTGAAATGGTCATGAACCTCTTCATATATCTAACTGTGTTGAGCTTATCATTATCTACTAGGATGACAGTCTGATAAACGTACATTATAAAATAGTCAAAATAAACAAAGAAGTGAAAAACTCTTTACTGGATTGTTGTTGATTGTTACACTTGACAACAATACCAAGGGACTTTTTTGAAGGATATACCCTTTTCAAATGAGAAACGACCTTTCTTGAGGATATACAAAACAATCCTTTCTAAAAACAGTTTCCTCTTGAACCGATTACCATTTACATTTTCGGAATTGACGTAAAATTTCCAACATTTTGAAAAAAATATTTTTGATTTCCGATGGTTGTAGCCAAACTCAAGAATTACCTTTAATTTTATAGTAAAATTATGTCGTTGGGGATTTCATAAATTAAGTGACCATTAAACTTCCATAAACAATCATCAAAAAATCACTCTTAATTTTTAACGGGCTGTTAGCTAGTTTGTAATAAATTATGTGGGTGCTCGAAAATGAAGCGGAATTTCATGTAGAATGTGAATATAATGTATACAGAGTGTCCTGGAACTCTCTGGAACCCTTTTGTATATTTGTTACTTGCATCGAGACAAGAAAAAAACATCATACAAATAGGGGTCTAAAATCCATAGTTAAGCCGCTAGCAGCCATTTTTTTCACATAATAATTTTTATTTTCGTAGCGGATGATTGTATTCAGTTCATATTTGGTATGAATCTTTATCATTCCAACAAACATTTTCAGGAAAAAATTAAAAAAAAAAATGTTTCCACTGTATATTTTCAAAATGGCCGCCATTTTAAATTTTCAAACTCAGATATCTCAAAATCGGTAAATTTGATGAAAATTTTACGTTACACAAAAAAGTTGCTTAATTAAATTATCTTACCAACCGTACCATGTTTATAAGGATCTGACTGCAAATAACATAGTTATTGTGATTTTTCTCCCAAAAAAACAGTGATTTTGCATTATAATTAAAGCAAATTAAGGACATTTTGATAGAAAAATCTCAATAAATCCGGTATTTGTTATGAGATCCGTAAAAATTTGGTTCCGATGGATATATAATTTAATTTGAAATTTTTTTGTGTCGAGTAAATTTTTTTTTTTTAATTTGCCGATTTTGAGATATTTTGGTTTTAAAATTTTAAATAGCCGCCATTTTGAAAATACACAGTGGAAAAAATTAATTTTTATCCTGAAAATGTACATTGATATGATAAAGTTTTATCTCAAATATGAAATGAATACGACCATCCGTTATGTAAATAAAAACTATTAGCCTATGTGAAAAAAAAACAAAATGGCTGCTAGCGGCTTAACCATGGATTTTATAAATCATAAATCATAAATCATTTATTAGCCATTGAACAAAAGTAATAGGCCGTGTCACAATAGAGCAGGTTACTTAAACTAAAAAGTCCTTTGCAGAACAAAAAAACTCATCTACATTATAAAATGGGTAATTCAGCAGGTTGCTCTTAAGTTTATTCCTAAACTGGTTGTAAGGAAGGTCCTTGAGAGAGCTAGGAAGCCCATTATACATCTTTAAACCTGATGTTGGAAAACAGTTCATAGCCTTAGACAACCTTAGCCTAGGTACATCAAGTTGAGTTCCATTTCTAGTTAGGCCTACATAAGGGTTACGGGAACTAACAGTAGAAAACTCATGGACATTCGACTTAATACTACAAATACAAGTGTAAATATACAAATTGATAATTGTGAGTATTCCAAACTGCTTAAAAAAAGGCTTACAGTGTTCTAAGGGTCCCACCCCAGCTAGAATTCTAAGAGCTTTCTCTTGTAATATTAAAATTCTTGATACTGAAGAGGAATGACCCCACAACTTAATGCCATATGCAATATGACTATTAAAAAAAGCAAAATAGGCCAACAACAAACAATCAAAAGGTACATTATGTTTCAATTTCCTGAACAGGAACAAGGTCCTAGCCAGTCTTTTACATAGTTTGTCAATATGACTATTCCAAGTTAACTTGGAATCAATCGTGAAACCAAGCAAGTTAACATTGTTATCAACATAATCAACTAGGTCTAACTTTGCTAATGCAAAATACATTTCTTGGGTCTTGCTGACATTTAAAGCTAATCTGTTTGAGCAGAACCACTTAGACACTTCACTAAAGCCTAGCTCCATACTCTCAATAACAATATCAAGTTTCTTACCACTAGCTACTAGGGTCGTATCGTCAGCGAAAAGAATGGACTGACATTGAACGGATGCAGGCAAGTCGTTAATTAGGATTAAAAAGAGGAGGGGACCCAATCCCGAGCCCTGGGGGACCCCGTGATTAACTCTGAGAGGTTGAGAGATGAGTCCATTAAGAGACACAACCTGGTATCGGTCGATAAGATATGACCTAATTATTGCGAGAGTACGGTCCCTCACACCATACTTTTCTAGTTTGCCAATCAGAATTTCCGAGGAGACGCAGTCAAAAGCGCGCGATAAATCACACAATTTGACTGCTGTCACCCCACCAATTTCAAAACTACATAGCACAGCAGACACCAACTGCTCAACAGCGTCGCCAGTACTCAAACTCTTTCTAAAACCATATTGGTATGGGGTGAAGAGACCATTACTTTCAAAATACCTACCTAACTGCATATTAATTACACTTTCAAAGATTTTAGCGAAAACCGGTACAATAGAAATCGGTCTGTAACTCGACATAGCATCTGACTCTCCTTTTTTATAAACAGGAATAGTTTTAGAAATCTTTAGAGTGTCAGGGAAAACCCCCATGTAAAGACATAGATTCAAAAGATAGGCTACTACTTGAGCAATTGGTACAATTGAGTGTTTCAATAACTTTACTGACATACCATAATAATCAGTACTTGTGGAATTCTTAAATTTATGAACAATATTGATAATATCTAAAGCTGAGACATTAGACCAGGACAAGCAGGAAACAGGTTCAATGCCATCGGGGCCCTGGAACGCATCGACACCAGACACTGGGGCTAGAGGAACTGTTTTTACAATATTCTCAACAGATTCCAAAAAATAACTATTCAGTTCGTCCGGTGAACATGCAGGCTGTCGACGGCTGACCACAGCAGTGTCCTGTTTAATGACGTTCCACGCAGCACGACAAGGGTTTGCAGCTTGACCAATGAAGTCAGCATTCATCTGTCTTCTAGCTTCAGAGAGTCCGACACGGAACTTGTTCTTAACTAAGGCATAGAGCTCCTTGAGTCTATCGTTATTACTAGGCATCTTACTCAAACAGTCACCAAGAAAAAGACGGTATTTTCTTAACCGCTCTAGTTCAGGTGTGAGGACAATCCTCTTCTTTGTCCTATTGGTTTTAGAGACGTTAGTTTTAGTTCTACCATTACGTTTGCTCCGGGAAAGAGGAAAGCAAATCTGGTAGAGATCACAGAATTCACTAAAAAATGTGTTAAAAGCTAGCTCAGGTGAGGAAACACTGTAAACATTGGTCCAATCAATTTCACTAAGTTTTCTCACAAATAAATCAAGTCTTACTGATGTAATAGGTCGATAAGGTGGTTCATTGAGCGAACTCCCACATTTGTCCCTAGGCCCACTGATAGTACCCTTTTTGATGTCTATGGAAACCCAATCCTTAAGGCTAAAAAATACATGCTTATGGTCAGAAATACTGTAGTCACTTACTTCAGAGCTGTATCTCCAACTTTCGATGTCCGTCAAAACAGTATCAAGGGGAGAATCCCCTCTTGTCGGCTTGTCAATACTAAAATATACATTGAAACTACGCAGAAGATTTCTCAATTCCAAAGCTTCGTTAGGATGAGTTAGTGGGTTAACATTGTGGTCAGTGGCAATCACAATGTAGAAACCCAAGGTTAAAAGAAATTCTAAACAGTTCTCCAACAAAAGGAAAAATCGACTCATGCTACCGCTAGGAGACCGGTACATAGAGATTATCACAATGGATAGACCTTTTAGAATCACACCTGTAAGCTCGCAATTTTTTTCTTCGCAAAAATTGTTCAGATCGAGAGGTAGAAAGTCTAATCTGTTGTTAAGGTAAATACAGACACCACCCCATGGGGAGACTCGACAAAATTTACTAGCTAAGGTTAGATCACTTAAAGCAGAAAAATAATCAGTCTCTGCATCGACGAGCCAATGCTCAGATATACAGAGTGCATCGATACAACCTTCCTCACACAGTAGTTCCAGTTCGGGTATTTTATTCCTAAGGCTTTGAACATTAATCGCACAGAGTTTGAAATCTGCAACACTCGAGTTTACTTTTGAGGTTTCCCTAAAAAAGTTCGAGAGGGAAAAAAGTCAGAACGCGCAGACCTATTAGGTTTTGGAATGAATTTCTTTACCAGGGTGCCCACTGGCCAAAAAGAATTAACTAGTACTTTGGAGGTTAGTTCTTCAGGAACCCCGATTTTAAATGACATATAGGAGTTATGTTTTGGTTTTAGAGGCACACATTCACCCTTAATTCCCGAATTATCGAGAAAATCACTAATATCGTCAGATGTACAGTCACTTGCAAGTCTAGAGACAAAAATCCATGATAGTTTACCCACTGCTCTTACCTTAGACACAGATTCCGGTCCCGTATCAGATTTAGTACCTATTATAGGTTGAGTCCTTTGTTTGGCAAGTTTGCTTCGCCCTTTTTTATTTACTGTTCGCCACTGTTGTTCCGATTGGTGTTCACTTATGTTATTCTCAGCAACTAAGGCTGGAAAGTTTGTAACATAATCGCTATCGTTCATTAAGGTTATGTTTATGTTGTGATCCTGACTACTACTGGCAGTTTTTTCATCGATTTCTTGAACTATCGAGCTATCGACCGTCAGACTCGATCGATATGTTCGGTGGTCAATCACTTCTGAATCCGAATTTTGTTGACAATTCGTCTGCTGGTTGTCATTCTGTCGTCTGCATGGAATATTTAAGTTAGAGGCTGACTTAACATCCGGTTTTCCACGTGTTTCCAAAGTGTTTATTTTCACATAATCAGAACAAATTTGGTCCATACGTTTGTTCAAGGCAACATTGTCGTCAACTACGCCTCTAACAACACTCACTAAACTGTCCACAATGCTACGTAAGTTGATAATATCGTCTATATTACTCACTCTGTTTATGAGTTTGTCGAGGTTTACAGCACAACCTGTACAGAACCATTTAACATGACTCGCCAAATCGTTGATTTGTGAATATTCTTCATCAGAGATTTTCACACAGGCTGGATGGAACCACTGTTTACACCACCCGTCACAAAATAAGCCACTACCATCTTTGGGAATAATAACTTTGCAGATATTACAGGGAGCATCATCAAATCCACAATTGTCCACCATACTAACCGGAAATCATACCCCTATTTGTACGATATTTTTATCTTGTCTCGATGCAAGGAACAAATGTATAAAGTTTTCCAGAGAGTTGCGGGACACCCAGTATATTAATTGAATACAATAAACTAGTAGTCAATAAAGAGAAAAACATTTCTACAAATAAGTTAAAACCACTCTGAAACTAACATTTAAATGAAGCACTATAATGTTAAAAGCGGTTTCACGAATTTCTCTGTAAGGAAAACAGTAATTGAAAAGAAATCGCGCAGATAATATTTAATTTCTAGATAGTACACTAAATAAGAGCTATAGTTTGTTCTGTTTGTCTTTTCTTTACCAATCCGCTAACATTGTCCACATGTTTCTGTACTGTATAGTACCAGGTTAACTGAGCCTTGCTTGTTTGTTTTAATTCACTTTTGTTATAGTGTCCTGGTAAAGGTACGGCTACACATAGCAGGAAAGGATACGGAAAGGACACGGACAAAATTCCTATTGGATTGGCTACACATATTGGGATACGGACAGGACATTTCTGAGTTGGAAGGCTGCGCGCGCAGCCGTCAGACGTCGGAAGGTTGCGCGCGCAGCCGTCCGACACTGCTCATCCCGCCGGCCGCCACACTCACTACACTGATCTACCGTTATCATTTTCTGATAGTGTCGGAAGGGGTGGCTACACATACCAGGACGGGACACGGACAGGACACGACAGTGGCGGATGAATGCTCGTCTGGCGATCCATACGACACGGCGATGTCCTGTCCGTGTCCTTTCCTGCTATGTGTAGCCGCTCCCATTTGATAACACAGGGAGCATTCATCAGAAACGGTCCTGTCCGTGTCCTTTCCTGCTATGTGTAGCCGCACCTTTAAAGCACACATAGCAGGAAAGGACACGGACAGGACAGTTTCTGATGAATGCTCCCTGTGTTATGAAATGGGAGCGGCTACACATAGCAGGAAAGGACACGGACAGGACATTCGCCGTGTCGGATGGATCGCCAGACGAGCATTCATCCGCCACTGTCGTGTCCTGTCCGTATCCCGTCCTGGTATGTGTAGCCACCCCATCCGACACTATCAGAAAATTCTGACGGTAGCTCTGTGTAGTGAGGGTGGCGGCCGGCGGGATGAGTAGTGTCGAACGGCTGTGCGCGCAACCGGCCGACGTCTGACGGCTGCGTGCGCAGCCTTCCGACTCAGAATAGTGTAGTAAAATTAAGCCAAAATATGGCTGGAAAATGAAAAAATTTTTGGACAGCCAATTTTTGCTGAAATGTGTTCTATGTCATCCCCTGACCTCCCTCAGAAAAGTCCCCTGAAATCCCCAGTGGGCAACATGCCTAAAAATGATGGGATGGCCCTCTTGGAGTCAGAAATAGGTCTTTCGACTACCAATAGGTTTATGTACATCAAATTAAAGCTCTTGAGTAGTAGAATTTAATGCCGCAAACCCCATCTCAAAAGGTTGCTTGGGTCGAAAATGGCAGCCTTTCAAACTTAGAACAAAAATCAAATTTTAATCCAAACGCTTAAAAATGTAATAATTTTCTAAATACTTGACCTTTTGAGGTCCGGTTTACGGCAAACGTTTGCTTGTACAATTGCCTTTGCAAATATGGATAGCTTGACATATGCCCATCATATTATTACCCTTGAGCCACCGTCTACATGGTCGACCCAAAGAGGGAGTTTTGAAAATTTTTTCTTAGGCCATAGCCATGCTATACATCATTTTAAAGGTCTTAATAAGGAGAGTACTTAGCCGAAAACCAGACCTCAAAAGCTCAAATATGTCGGAAGTTATTGCATTTCAAAGTTTTGATAATATTATTTTATTCTAAATTTTGAACGTCTGCCGTTTTTCTCCCGATCGTTATATTTAGGTCGGGTTTACGGCATTGTACTCTACATTTTATGACCTTTAATTTACCTTCTGGAATGTATTCAAATTTAGTACGCTTAATATCAAATTTTATTGTAACTCCTTATAGGCCAACCCCTCATTTTTGGGCATGATCCCCACATGGGATCTTAGGGGACTTTTCGGAGGAAGGTCAGGGGATGCCATAGAACACATTAAAAAAAATTAGTTTTCCAAAAATTATTTAATTTTTCCCGACTAATTTTACTACACTAAGAAATGTCCTGTCCGTGTCCCGATATGTGTAGCCACCCCATCAGAATTTTGTCCGTGTCCTTTCCGTTTCCTTTCCGTATCCTTTCCTACTATGTGTAGCCGTACCTTAATAGGCCTAAAGCTATTAAATTTCCACCAACAACTAACTATACCTCATCACAGTTAACAGCTGTTTAAAAAAGACTGCTTAATATTCATGTTCCTTTATTTTTTGCACCTTTGTTGTTATTTCGTTACCAAAATAGCAACCCATAAGACTAATGTAAAAAATTATAATTTTTAAACTTAAATTTAGATCAAATTCGATTTTTCCTGGGGTTGAAGCTGTTTCTAAACTTATTTTTGGGCTAAAGACTTAAATGCAACGTCTAATCAAAATCTACCCGCTAGATTTCGAGATCGTGGAACACACATCCCTTCAGTCATTGCTCGTATTATAGTATAATAATAATAATAATAATAACATTGTCCACATATCTCTACCGTATATAATAGTTTGAGTACGTGGTACTGTACCGACACCCCATCCCTCCAGCATAGCACCAACATGGCCTAGGCGTGTGGGCAGGATGTGTCACAGGCCAATTACCATCTTGCCGCTGGCCGCGTGGGCGTTGGGCCAATTGTTGAAACTTTGGAGCCAGAGGTCCTAGTATAGATAACCGAGCGCGCAGTGTGTTGGGGGCATTGATTTGTATGGCAGTTTTAAAGTATTTACGTATAGGCCTAGTACAACTTTTTATATCATTGTACGGTACCGGTTTGGTATATGTGTGAGATTGTGGGTTTCAAAAATTTAATTTCTAACGAATTATTACGATATAGGCCTACTAATTGCCAATACCCAATTTTTTATTAATCTATAAATTCGGCCAAGCCATGTATTTTTTATTTATTTTTTGTAAAATATTACGAGGGGGATTTTTATTTTGTAAAAATAACTTTTCTTGCCTTGTTTAATTTAGTTGTTTCGATGTCTGAAATTTGTGCCTTGATAAATTACTTAATATGCTATCCTTAAAGTCTTGTTTTAGATTTTATACCAGTTTGTCTATACTTATTTAATACGCTAAGGGTTTTTTTTTGTCTTGAGAACTCCACCTACAATTTTCAACCGATTTTCAAGTTTTTGGTGTCGTTGGATAGGGCTTGGTCTTTAGTTGTTTCCGCCTAAAACTGATTAGAATCGGACTAAAAATAAAGGCACTATCCACCATTGAAATCTCAAAATTTTCCATTTAAATAACATTGGGATTGAATAAAGCATTTTAAACATCTGTTAATAATCAGCTGTAAATATTGGATTGTTTGGTGATTAAAGATATTTACAATAGTGGATTGGCCAGATGTCGTTGATTTTGATTAATAAGCTCGAAATCAAGAAATTTATTTTTATACAATACAAATGTTACTTTTAGCTCTAAACCAATGACATACGACCAATCCAACATTGTGAGTATCTGTAATCACCAAACAACACGTATTTACAGCTGATTATTAACACATGTTTAAAATGCTTTATTCAATCCCAATGTTATTTAAATGGGAAATTTTGAAATTTCAATCGTGGATAGCGCCTTTATTTTAAGTCCGATTCTTATCAGTTTTTGGCGGAAACAACTACAGACCAAGCCCTTTCCTACGACACCAAAAACTTGAAAATCGGTTGAAAATTTTAGGAGGAGTTCTCAAGACAAAAAACCCTTAGCGTATTAAATAAGTATAGATTAAAGTAAATTGCTCGATTTCGAGCAACACGTATACTAGTTTTGTAAAAATAACTTTTCTTGCCTTGTTTAATTTAGTTGTTTCGATGTCTGAAATGTTGAAATTTGTGCCTTGATAAATTACTTAATATGCTATCCTTAAAGTCTTGTTTTAGATTTTATACCAGTTTGTTATTTATAGGTCTCTTTAAAAATAATAACAACTATACTGAAATCAAACAATTTCGTTGTTGCTACGTTAAAATAATGAGAATGACTTGGTTAACGTAATATTTAGATAGGAGAGAAGATTATTTTGATAAACGTAAGTTAGGCAATGTTAGAATATTTTAGACAATGCTGTCAATTGCTAAACGATAGGTACGTTAACTTAATTAAATTATCTCGGAATTACTTAATAATTATAGCGCTTAAGAGGCCGACCGCATGAAATAAAGGTACATCAATCCTTTTGGTGTAGGCCTATACTAAAATTCACCTTATGTTATCTTGATGGAAATCATTTTATAGATTGATAAATATGGTTCATATTATGCCGTTAACGTAATAAAGCCTCACTTGGCAGTGATGTGGCCAATTAATGGCCAAATTCTTAGTTGTATTGTGATGAGTTCATAGGAAGCGGGAGATAATGAGGGAGGGTCGGGGAGGGTTTATATTTAGGAAACAGCAATTTACTTATAAGTGGCCGCTCTCGGCTCGTTTGTGTTTGGGGTATAGCTGGAGCGAAACCTATACCTTAAGATTAACATTAATGATTTACAATTTAATAAATTGTGTCTGGGTTGAAAATATAAAACAAGATAAAAATATATTAAATTGCGTATTTTTATTAACATGTCTCTTTGATCTAATAATCTTATCTTCTGATACCATTTGTAAAATCATTATTTGATTATACTTTACTGTGTGCAGTGTGTAAAATAACGAAGCGCATTTATAGCAGACATTCATTATAGTGCAACTTTCCTGCCTTTTTTAAGTGTCGGCCTAAATCTAAGCTACTCAAAATTGTTAACAGCCTTTAAAAATTGATGTATTAGAGAGGTTTTTTTCACATACGTAAAATGATCACAGTAATCGCTAAACCTTGTTTTTAAAATGGTAGATTTATATATACTAGAGATCGCCTCCTGGTTGAAATTCAACCAACATTTTTTCAGTTCATCTGGCCTGTCTGGACCAAATTAGTTAAAACAATGTGTTTAAAACAACTGAAGCATCTGTTCTTCCTCATTTGCTAGCATTTGTTATTACAATAGAAGTCTATTGATTCAGTCAATTACCTTCTCCCATTAAAATTAACATTGAAACTTTGAAAGCCTGTAGGGCGTAGCCCCGTGGGACGATGAGAATCTAAACGCGATTCTGCTCTTCTACAGCACCATACCTTTCTAAAGGTATGTGCAGATTTCTCCTAATATGCACACGAGCTGAGAAAAAAGGAGGAAATGAAACATGCTTGCCTATTAATATATAGATTATAAATACTTGATGATAGAGAAAGTTGTTTAAAAGTGATCAATTGGCATTACACATTATTATACAGAGCAACCACACTGCATTCGTATTGCTCGTAAATTGGCAATTTTAAAATAGGGGTTTTAGCGTTTACCGTTAGATTCATCGAATGTCGCAGAGCTGCGATACCGTCATGTATAATAACGATAGACGTAGCCTGACAACGAGTGGTGTAGCATGAGTCATGTACCCGCCAGCCTAGAGTACACGAGAAGGCCGCGCCGCGGTGGCAGTGGCTCGCTCTGTGATGAGTCTCCCATGGTGCGTGGAGGGAGTAGGGAGCACACCGAGTCCTTGACCTTGGCCGAGTCAGGTGCAGCCAGCTGAAAACTTAAATTTGTCAACCTGAATAACTGTCTTTATGGTGTTATTTGACAGTTAATTGTCGCTAAATAACATAATAACTAACTAACATTGGTAGTCGTGCCACCTATTACTGAGCGTAGATATTTTCACGTATTCCAAAAGTACCTAGTTACTTTTAATCGGTTTGACAGTATTCATCCAAACGGATTTTACACCAGCAGAGCGGAGTTATTGCGAACATTTCACAATATTCGAGTGCCCTTGGGGAGGTTGTTCGGGTGTATTAAAACATGAAATTGAACTTACAATGTCCAATACGGCACATTGCTACATATCACTGCGCTACTGTTTTGTATAACTTCAAATGCAGTTTTTCGTCTTCATTTACAGTGAAACTTTTAACTGAATAAAAAATTATTAACCTTTTAAATGGATAGACTACCTTTACAGGGAAACAAGTCTATAAGATAACCGGTAATTTTACGACTCCCAAACTTTTTGTACTATCTAGTACAAAAGATATAACGAAGGGAAATCATTTTGGTTAATGACGGTGTTGTAAATACTACGCGGAATACGATTCTCGATATACAATCAAATAAAACACACACCTCAATGTAATTTAAATGCAGTATGTAGGTACAGTAATACAGTTACTTTAACCAAAATAATCCATACCTATCCATTTAGTAGCGTTTTATCGCACATTATTCCGTCATAGGCGTATGTGGACAAGTTAAAAATACATACAAGAATGCTTTTCTCAATTTGTCGCAATTAATTTAAAGGTTAAATGAAACAGCGCAATATTGAATTAGTGGCATAAAACGCGACTGTAGACCTGAGAGACATGTAATGAATTTGCGATACAATTAGTGAAAATTAATTTCAATTATTTTCACATGAATTATTGGTTTATACAATTGCATTTCTGATCTCTCGAGTTTACATCTTCAATAATGGTTTTGTTCGGCTCTAATATGATTTAGCTTAAGTGCAATTTGTGTTCCCTAGGTTAAATATTAATCTGGAGCGGCAAACAACTATCTAACGATGATTCAGTTTTGTTTCCCACGTGTTTTTAAACAGGCTACTATAAAAATTATCTGTGCATGCAAATTATACCAGTTTACTATAAATTAACTCGCAAAGTATAAAATGTTAAAGCGAATTTCCATATAGGGAACACGCTATTACGGTAGTAGTCGGCATGGAAAGACACAAGCCCGGGACCATGTTACTTTTCCGTTTTGAGGTCCCCAGTAGCAAAAAAAACACTGTTTGTTCAAATTCATATATGTGTGTCCGTGAACACGATGACTTTTAAACCTAACCTCTGATTTTGATAACATTTGGTACAGGGGTGTAAGAGCGCATTTACTTGATCGAGTTTGCAAACCAAAATGATTAGACGATATTAATGGGGTTTTATAAAGTTTCAAAAGGGTCAAAAACGGGGTTTTGGAATTTTTACCTTATTTTTTAAATGCCAACAAATTTATCTTAGACCATTTAAAATAGCTAACAAACAAACAATTTAGTATTTTGAATTTTTTTTACTTAGCTTAAACGGTTATGAAGAAAATCCAAAATATGCTTCATGTTAATCTTAAGGGAAAATCGGGGAAATCAACAAAACCTTTTATCTTGCTCAATTTATTAACACATTTTGATAAAATTTTGTTTGTATATTCATTGGGAAGGGTTTAACTTGCATTTGCTTCCCATATGGCGGCAAATCTACTCACTAACCCCTATGAGGATTATGGGGAAAATAAAAATAATACCACAACATGATATAATTTGGTATGCACATTGACTAGGTAAGATTTAACTTACATTTACTTACAATACCCATGTGGTAGCAAACCTACATTATCACCACCATGGTTTTTATGGGGAAATAGAAAATATATCAAAATTCCATTGGAAATACGCTGAGTATACGGATCTGCTGCGATGGGGTATTTTGTTGGTGACACAGGAAAGTAATTCAGTAGCTTCCTTCGAGCATGTAAAATTGTGCAAAACTCAGCTTGAGCATAAGTAGAACTTAGTTGATCGTCTAATTGTGCTGATGACAAGTTTTTAATACATGTTTGCGAAGTCTATTTATTTGCATTAATCAACACCGCGTGCATTTTGTTGCAATAATAAACCACGACGCAGCGCCTTTTTTTATTATTTTTGTAATAATTTTCAATTTAAATTATCCCAGGCACCCCTGGCGCCATTTCAACAAAGGAACTTCATATATTTGTTGTTCCCTCCGTAACTTGGGATTCGAGGAGGGTGATGGAGATTAAACAAATGCTCCTCTCTGAGGGGTTTTCATATTAAAAGCGCGGTATGAACAAAGTGCTGTTTCGTGAAGATTTGCGAGGTATTTTACCTGTGCACTCGGGACAGGGCTTTCAAAAATATACGCAATATTTTAAAGACTCGTGAACTTGTAACTTGTTAAATATCTCCTTGGGAATCTACAAATCCCATCTGTGAATGCTTTGGTTTCAACACTGTTTTTGAACAAAGTTTTATGCAGTTTATGTGAGTTTCCATCTCCTTAAAAATACAATTTTTACGTTATTAGTGTGTTTTAGAAGGAATCGATTGTAATTTTATACAAATCCGGGTGTAGCCAAAAAGTTGTAGACGCAAAAATATTTTCGGAATCATTTTATTTTAGGTTTAATTTGAATTGAATTTATATCCAATCAAATTATTAATCTTAAAATTGGAAAGTGTTAGGCCTACCTTCTGAAGTCGAGTTAGCTTATATTTGGTTTTTGTGTTTCAAACCATTTCAAGCAGTGTCAAGCAGGCAGGCAGGATATGTTGACTGTGGAGAGGGGATCTCCACTTTTCGATGAGTTCCTGCTCCTCCTGGAGCTTTACTCATGGGCAACTGTGGGCCTCAGCCCTGGTAGCTCAGGCTACCTGTCGAAAGACTGGATCTTCTGTCTTCTTAGTCAGGCATGTGGAGGCTTTGTCTTTTATTATTTTGAAGTATTCTAATACCATAAACTGTTTCTTCTTGAAAAAGTGATGTGTTTGTCCTTTGATGTCGCACGCACACAACACAAACGCGCCCTGCAGAACTGTGGATTGCAAGCAAGCATGCCGGCTGCATATAATTAATATAATTATGATCCTTTGATCATTGTGCCCCACCGCCTTGTCTAACTAGTAGGGCTGCACCGGTCTACCCTCTAGTTAAATATAGTCATCAAGGCGTATAACATCAATAGTTGAAACACAACTTGCTCTCGAGGCATAATTAGTGTACCCGCCAGCCGTGTGTGATTAATACAGTGGGTAGATGTTTGGCATTTTGCACCTAATAATACATTATCGTAGTGTTATAATCGGGTACTTACCGATGTTAAAACATCCATCGAAACGTGCGCTAGTTATTCGTGAAAATGACACTGAGCGACCGTTTGCCCATCTGCACAGTTTTATCAATTTACACCATTTCACAGTGGTTAAGTTTAATACGATTTTGATACTTTCATATCATGATAATTATATTAAATGATAATTACTGGCAATGCGAACTAATTCTAAATCCTGAAATTTTTTTCATTAAATAGAGATTGTTGGTTGTTTTAACAAGGCTTAGGATAATAATAAAAATAATTAATTTTCAGTGGATATCGAACTGTAGAGCATAATCCTATTTATATATTTTTGTAAAAATTTCAATAATTTTACACAGCGCTGGTACGGGTTTAATTTTCAACAATTGTTGAGTTTTCTTTTTGCTGATTTAGTGACCCTATATATGCTATAATTATGCTAACCTCAAAGTAAGAGTCTTATATTTACCATAATTAAAATTTGTTAACTAACTACAAATTTGATTTAAATTACCTTGTCGAAAATATCATGTATTGGTTCGAATTTTTCGAGTACCGAATATGTAAACCTATTCCAGTATAGCTGGAACAATTTAAACGGTTCGCACAAGTATTATTTTACTGAACCGCGAATTTCTCTACAGTACACTGTATTACTAACATTATTCTCTTGGTAAGTAGCGTGAGTGGAATTTATCAATTTGTATTTTTTGTTTCCAGGTAAATTTGCTGAACGTTAACGGCGTTTTTAAGAATTGTAAAGGTATGTTTTGAATTACAGTAAGTAAATTTCAACCAATTAATTATAAAATCATGCATTACAATCTATATATTAATAGGCAAGCATGGTTCGTTTCCTACTTTTTTCTCAGCTCAGGAGAAATCCGCACTTACCATTAGAAAGGTAAGCCCTCATGAGAGGTAGAAAGGTCTCATAGCCCTGTAGATGAGCAGAATCCCATTCTAATTCACATCGGACTCCTGGGCTACGTTCCACAGACTTCCAAAGTTAAAATGTTAATCTTATGGAGGAATGAGAATTGATTGAATCATTAGACAGCTGTTGTAAAAATAACTGAAGAGCTCTTTTCCAAAGACCCCTTGGTCCAAAATTACAAATTTCCAGGAAACGTGTTTTTTGAAAGGTGTTGGTAATGTTGTAGGCTATCCTATACTCTTATACGAGCAATGTTTGCTTGTTTGCTTGCTTGCACAATTATCTCAAAAACGGCTCCGACGATTTCCTTCAAATTTTGGAATATGGGGGTTTTGGCCACCAGAAATCGATTGGAGCTGGTCCCATAGCTGGGAAAAATCCGGTTTTCGCGCTAGAGCCCTTCAAAGATCCCATGTTATCCTTATGGAAATTTTTTAACTGAACAAAAATCAGCTGATAACTGTAGATAAAATAAACCAATGTGTTACATCTTTAACCTGTGGTTTTAGGAAAATCATACCAATGTGCAGCAAACCTTCCGCCTGGCGAGTGAGCGGAGCGAACGAGCTTTGTGTGAGAAACGAAAGTAATAATTTTACCGAGCTTAAGCTCGGTCTCCCTGGTACTGGTATTTAAAGCTTTTAATAGTTATTATGATTGTAATTAACATAGAACTATGTTGTACAATGCATAATTGAAGGTAATATAGTTAAATTCCTTGCAGTGTTTTTCCAAACCCCAACTATGTCCAACGAACTAAGAGCGGTTTGGCAAAAAACCTTGGACTGAGTTGTGATTGGAAAAAATCCTCTATAGGGATCAGTACAGAATCCATCAATAATATCAGGAAATTTTTTTAACACACTATGTACACCAACACAAAGCATACCTAACTGTATTTCTCTTTCATTATGACTAATATACATACAAAAACAAGTTAAATTAGCGAAAGTTTAATCAAATTATTCATTGGTTTTGTTGGCTCTGTTATAGGCATATTACGTTAGATTTTAGTCGCATTAGGATAGGTCATTTCTGCTTTATCGGGTAGTTACCTATTTCACTGTAATCAACTCAAATAATGTAATGTTATAGGCTACAATAACATTTAACAAATACCCCCGTCGCAGCAGACCTGCGTACTCAGCGAATTTCCAATGGAATTTTGGTATATTTTCTATTTCCCCATAAAATCCATGGGGATGAGAGTATGTAGGTTTGCCGCCATATGGGTTTTGTTGGTAAATATAAGTTAAACCCTACCTAGTGATTGTATACCAAATTTTATAAGGCTATGGTGTTCTTTTTATTTTCCCCATAAACCCCATAGGGGTGAGTACGTAGGTTTGCCGCCATAAGGGTTTTCTAAGCAAAGATAAGTTAAACGCTTCCTAATGAATGTACATACCAAATTTTATCAAGATATGTCAGTAAATAAGCAAGATAGAAGGTTTTGTTGATTTCCCATAAGAATAACATGGAAAACATACTTTTTGGATTTTCTCCATAACCATTTAAGCTAGGTAAAAAATTCAAAATACTAGATTGTTTGTTTTTTTTAAGCTCTTTTAAATGGTTTAAATTAAAATTGTTGAATTTTCTAAATAATAGTAAAAAAAGCCAAAAACCCATTTTTAACCCATTTGAAACCCCATAAAATCCCGTTCCCATGGTCCGATCATTCTGGTTCGCGAACTCAACCTAGTAGACGCTGGCTTACACCCCTGTACCAAATTTCATCAAAATCGGAGGTTCCGTTCAAAAGTTATCGTGTTCACGGACACACACACACACACACACACACACACACACACACACACACATATATATATATATATATATATATATATATATATATATATATATATATATACATATATATCAATCTGAACGAACGGTGTTTTTGGCTTCTAGGGACCTCAAAACGAAAAAGTATCATGGTCCCGGGCTTAGGTCTTACCGTGACTACTACCGTAATAGCGTATTCCCTATAGGGAAATTCGCTAATAACATTAGTCAGGTGTGTTGTGGGAAAAGGGTATTGTGCGCATGCGCAGATGACTTTAGTGGTGTTTGGAAAGTACCATATGAGGACTAAGCGAGGTTTTGGAAAAAATACCATTATTGATGCTCACATTTAAATGGGTTACAGTGGGATCTGGAAAAAACTGATTGTACACTTAAATTATAATGACAACCTACGTTATTGGACATATCATATCTCAAATTCGAAAAAAAAATGGACTAAGGGGACTTTTAAAAAGAGCTCTTCAACTGCTAGAAAATCAGAAAAAATATGTTTAAGCTATAAAATATTTTTTTAACTATTTGGGTCCAGGTCAACTGAAATTTTGGTCGAATTTCGATCAGAAGGCGATTTCTAGTATTGGTAAAAACGTGTTTAAGCACGCGTCTTTCTTTGATCAGGATCAAACAATTAGTTAAAGTGTACTAGGCATTGGTTTTCGCTGCATAACCTGTGGTCTGTCGATTGATAACCGCCTCGAGGCAGTAATTTAGCCTGTTCTGAGCCGAGCTTGGATGGTTCAACGGTAGGCCTATTGATGTTTGGACGCAGGTAGGGGTCGGTAATGTCAATATAGACTGGATGTTATGACTTGTTTGTATGTTGATTGATAAGCGCCTCGAGGCAGTAATTTAGCCTGTTCTGAGCCAAGCTTGGATGGTTCAACGATAGGCCTATTGATGTTTGGACGCAGGTAGGGGTCGGTAATGTCAATATAGACTGGATGTTATGACTTGTTTGTATGTTGATTGATAACCGCCTCGAGGCAGTAATTTAGCCTGTTCTGAGCCGAGCTTGGATGGTTCAACGGTAGGCCTATTGATGTTTGGACGCAGGTAGGGGTCGGTAATGTCAATATAGACTGGATGTTATGACTTGTTTGTATGTTGATTGATAACCGCCTCGAGGCAGTAATTTAGCCTGTTCTGAGCCGAGCTTGGATGGTTCAACGGTAGGCCTATAGATGTTTGGACGCAGGTAGGGGTCGGTAATGTCAATATAGACTGGATGTTATGACTTGTTTGTATGTTGATTGATAACCGCCTCGAGGCAGTAATTAAGCCTGTTCTGAGCCGAGCTTGGATGGTTCAACGGTAGGCCTATAGATGTTTGGACGCAGGTAGGGGTCGGTAATGTCAATATAGACTGGATGTTATGACTTGTTTGTCTGTTGATTGATAACCGCCTCGAGGCAGTAATTAAGCCTGTTCTGAGCCGAGCTTGGATGGTTCAACGGTAGGCCTATAGATGTTTGGACGCAGGTAGGGGTCGGTAATGTCAATATAGACTGGATGTTATGACTTGTTTGTCTGTTGATTGATAACCGCCTCGAGGCAGTAATTTAGCCTGTTCTGAGCCGAGCTTGGATGGTTCAACGATAGGCCTATAGATGTTTGGACGCAGGTAGGGGTCGGTAATGTCAATATAGACTGGATGTTATGACTTGTTTGTCTGTCGATTGATAACCGCCTCGAGGCAGTAATTAAGCCTGTACTGAGCCGAGCTTGGATGGTTCAACGATAGGCCTATTGATGTTTGGACGCAGGTAGGGGTCGGTAATGTTAATATAGACTGGATGTTATGACTTGTTTGTATGTTAATTGATAACCGCCTCGAGGCAGTAATTTAGCCTGTTCTGAGCCAAGCTTGGATGGTTCAACGATAGGCCTATTGATGTTTGGACGCAGGTAGGGGTCGGTAATGTCAATATAGACTGGATGTTATGACTTGTTTGTATGTTGATTGATAACCGCCTCGAGGCAGTAATTTAGCCTGTTCTGAGCCGAGCTTGGATGGTTGAGCGGTAGGCCTATAGATGTTTGGACGCAGGTAGGGGTCGGTAATGTCAATATAGACTGGATGTTATGACTTGTTTGTATGTTGATTGATAACCGCCTCGAGGCAGTAATTTAGCCTGTTCTGAGCCGAGCTTGGATGGTTGAGCGGTAGGCCTATAGATGTTTGGACGCAGGTAGGGGTCGGTAATGTCAATATAGACTGGATGTTATGACTTGTTTGTCTGTTGATTGATAACCGCCTCGAGGCAGTAATTTAGCCTGTTCTGAGCCGAGCTTGGATGGTTCAACGATAGGCCTATTGATGTTTGGACGCAGGTAGGGGTCGGTAATGTCAATATAGACTGGATGTTATGACTTGTTTGTCTGTTGATTGATAACCGCCTCGAGGCAGTAATTTAGCCTGTTCTGAGCCGAGCTTGGATGGTTCAACGATAGGCCTATTGATGTTTGGACGCAGGTAGGGGTCGGTAATGTCAATATAGACTGGATGTTATGACTTGTTTGTATGTTGATTGATAACCGCCTCGAGGCAGTAATTTAGCCTGTTCTGAGCCAAGCTTGGATGGTTCAACGATAGGCCTATTGATGTTTGGACGCAGGTAGGGGTCGGTATGGCAATATAGACTGGATGTTATGACTTGTTTGTATGTTGATTGATAACCGCCTCGAGGCAGTAATTTAGCCTGTTCTGAGCCGAGCTTGGATGGTTCAACGATAGGCCTATTGATGTTTGGACGCAGGTAGGGGTCGGTAATGTCAATATAGACTGGATGTTATGACTTGTTTGTCTGTTGATTGATAACCGCCTCGAGGCAGTAATTTAGCCTGTTCTGAGCCGAGCTTGGATGGTTCAACGATAGGCCTATTGATGTTTGGACGCAGGTAGGGGTCGGTATGGCAATATAGACTGGATGTTATGACTTGTTTGTATGTTGATTGATAACCGCCTCGAGGCAGTAATTTAGCCTGTTCTGAGCCGAGCTTGGATGGTTCAACGATAGGCCTATTGATGTTTGGACGCAGGTAGGGGTCGGTAATGTCAATATAGACTGGATGTTATGACTTGTTTGTCTGTTGATTGATAACCGCCTCGAGGCAGTAATTTAGCCTGTTCTGAGCCGAGCTTGGATGGTTCAACGATAGGCCTATTGATGTTTGGACGCAGGTAGGGGTCGGTATGGCAATATAGACTGGATGTTATGACTTGTTTGTATGTTGATTGATAACCGCCTCGAGGCAGTAATTTAGCCTGTTCTGAGCCGAGCTTGGATGGTTCAACGATAGGCCTATTGATGTTTGGACGCAGGTAGGGGTCGGTAATGTCAATATAGACTGGATGTTATGACTTGTTTGTCTGTTGATTGATAACCGCCTTGAGGCAGTAATTTAGCCTGTTCTGAGCCGAGCTTGGATGGTTCAACGGTAGGCCTATAGATGTTTGGACGCAGGTAGGGGTCGGTAATGTCAATATAGCCTGGATGTTATGACTTGTTTGTCTGTTGATTGATAACCGCCTTGAGGCAGTAATTTAGCCTGTTCTGAGCCGAGCTTGGAGCAGGTTGAGCGGTAGGCCTATAGATGTTTGGACGCAGGTAGGGGTCGGTAATGTCAATATAGACTGGATGTTATGACTTGTTTGTCTGTTCGGTTTACCGAGCTGTAGTTTATGTTTGTCGGATCAGTGAAGGGATGACGAGGGGTTGGGGGGAGGGCGCCGTCAGGGAAGCTACAACGGTAGACTGGTCACAACGACTGATGGAGTAAGTAAGTGATGTATCAGCTTGAATCATCCATTGACATATTAAAGTTGTTGCGCTACTTATTGAAAATGTTGCAGGGAAAACTTTTGAATATCACGAATTTAGATTTTGTTTCTTTGGAAACTAGGTTCGACGGTAGGGTCAATTTGTTTTGAAATATCTAATTACAGTACTGTACAAAATCAAAACTAATTTCCCAACATTCCAAAAATTGAAAGCAGTGATTTTAATATTCTGCATATTCTTTTACTGCATATTTTTTAATTTGCTCATTTTATGAGATATGAAAGTTGCTTTTGCCTACAGAAGTGGTTGAAAAGTAACACATTTAATCCGATTGCATTATTTGTATGAAAACTCGTTTTCAATTAATGTGGATATTAATTTGCCTTTGTTATTACGTGAAACAGAGCTTTGTTAAGTCCGCATTGTTCTATGAATTTCTTTACAATAAGCTGGATCATTTGTATAAAACGTTTAAGTATAAAAATGAATTTATTAAAATATTTTTGTTGCGTTAACGGTTTAAAATTTCTTCTCACTCGAACAAATATTTAATAATTTTCATAGGCATAAAAAAAACGTTTTACCGAAATCAAAAAAAACTTTTATTTTAAAGTTGTTCAAAACTTTGTGTAAGATATCGTAAGAGTAGTGCGGAATCGGTTACATTTATATTTCCAAACAAGTATAAAAGTGGCTGCGAGTGTCAGATGCTCATTGTTGCGAGAGGATACCGTTAGACTGGAGCTGGAGCGTCTTTGCGTTTCCATCGGATTGCGTATTTAAATCCGGTTTCCCTTTGAATTTTCGTTATCTTTACTCAAGAAGCAATTGTACTTGTGAAACCGGGATTTTCCCTGTAGATTCAACTTTTCAATTTATTTGCTTTTATTTTATACATCAATTTTACTTCGTTTCGTTATCAAAATAAGAATTTTATTTTATTCCGATAACAAATTTTATTTGCTGTTATTTCATAGCCAAGGTTGTAAGTTTGCCTCTGTACATACTATTTAGCTAAACGTTATTTAAATCAAAGATAATTTTAAAACATTGGTTATAAAACGTTTTAAGATATTGATTATAAACCTTTCTATTTTCTATGGCCCTAACAGGATTTGTAATAAGGAAATGTGAGGGTCAAACCGAATTACAAAGTGTTAAAATATAATTGTAATAAAAGTAGTAAAAAGAGTTTCACGAGAAAAGAACTTCGATAAAAATCATTGACTTAAGTACTTTAAAATGACCAGTTGAATCGAAAATCAAAATTTCAATTGAAATATGTTAAGAACAATTTAAATCAATCCTTTTCTGTTCATCGCGTAAGGAGAAATGTAAGTAGTACAAGAGATATCATAGTGTCGTTTAAAGGACGGGTGATATCTGATTTACTTATAAAGCGCAGATTCAACCGGATTACAGGCAATGTAATCAGCCATAACCTTTCGACCCTTGCTGCGTGCAATTCCACCACTAACAGTAATGCTTTGTCAGCTTAGTCGCCACATATTAAAATAATTGCTAGCCTATTATTTCTCTGTTTAAAAATAAACTCAAACTTACCTTAGATAAAAAAAAAAAAAAAAAAAAAAAAAAAAAAAAAAAAAAAAAAAAAACGGGGTTTTAAATAGAACAAAATTGTACCGGTGGGTGTAGGTAAATATTTATTTACACCATGGTACCGGGCATTTGCTGATTGAACTTGTAAAACTTATGTAGAACGAGCTTGTTCGCTTCGCTCACTCGCCAGGCCAACAGGCGCTGCGCTCTGTTAAATTTAAATGGGGGCCGTTCGGCACCGAAAATCTACCCGAAAACATGCAATCGTATTTCCAGCCTTCGGTTGGAACTGTTCATCGTAGACTTAAGCTGTTTGTTTTATATGGTAGTCAAATAGTGGTTCTAGTGGAAGTATACCTGTTTTTTTCGAAAAAAATTTTATAATAACTTTTATTTGATGCTGAAATTCACTAACTTTGACATACATTTTCACGTAGAAATATCACAAATTATTGAAAAAGCAGGTAGCCTTCCACTAGAACCACTCTTTAACTTCAAATAAATCGTAAAATAAAATATTTTGGTCGGTAAACACTAACCGAAGACGGGAAATACGATTGCATGTTTTGCCCTCGCGCGGGAAAAAGGCCACTGTTTCGGGTGAACCTAGCGGCGCGGCAACGAACTACGTGAAGGAAACTACTACCAGTCCTGTTTAATTTTTCTGTTTCCTTTATACTATCCATCTTACAAATATCTTCAAGCAAAAGTAGTTTTCAAGTTATAAACAAACCCAACCGTCCACGCCATCGATCTCTCGTCGATCTCCTAGCCATTGTGGCTGCCGGCCACGCACAGTACACCGCCGCTCCGGCCAGTCGTTCTCACTTCTCATACGTGAGGCCGATGCATTTAATAGCTCAGCGTGAAGTTGTTGTTGGTAAATAGCAATACGAAAGGAAGGGCCTTGAAAGCCCTCAAAGTTCGCAATTTCCCCATTTGATTAAGTCCGGTATTACACTATCATAGTACTATATGCAACATATTTATATTATCACATCTATTATATTAACTATGATAGAAACAAAATATTATTATAACCGTTAGTAAAATAATAACATAAGTGTTTGTAAAATACCCTCTATTAGAATTTTTTTCCATTATTGTAATAAATGGAAAAAAACTGTTTGGTTGTTTTTATTATTTTAGAGTTTAATGATTACAATTGGTATTTTAATTTTGTTTGTAAAATCAATATGAAAATGCGTTCTTTGGCAGTTCATAGGTTATTATTATAATATTTGATCCATTACACTGTAATATTTTTGATCGCATAAATATGGTAATAGGCCTATGTTATAGAACTATGATATACTAGTGGCTCATAGAGTCAAAAGCCCCTAACTATAATAATTTAGATCTTAGTGGATTACCAAGAAAATGCTTTACAAAGAAAGCTGTCAGAAGATTTGTTTTTTATCGATAATATTTTAGCAATACTGTTTGCAAAGAATTTGATACTTATTTGAAACGCCGACGAACTCTGTGGTGCGTATTTTAAGGTGAGTATGACTGAAGGGTGAGTGTGATGGTTGTGATGGATCAGATGAGGTGTCTTTGATACTGACAAATAGCAGCCGTTTCATTATTCAGGATCATTAAATAATAGCACAATGACCAAAGGCAGTCATCCGCTTCCAAAGTACTCTTTACAATCTCGAGAGTCATGATACCGTGAATGAATGCTTAATTTTGTCTATGGTTAAAACCTATATCGATTCTAAAAATGGGCTTTTTAATAAATAATAATCCTTGAGCTAAGACAAAAATTAACATAATGTAGAAAAGGGGCAATTATTAAAAACCGTGCGGATGCTCAGCACCCATTTCAGAATAAATACAGTAGCATACTTTCAATAGTGTGCATCATACACCATTATTTTTCAACCATTTTATTTATTTGATTTGATGTATTTTGTTTTTCCATTAATTGAAATAGTATTTTACCTCCTGTTTTATTTTTTAGGGTCACAAAATGTTAACACACTCCGTTACAGTAGACTGTCTTCACTCACTGTACAATTTTCGGCTCTCCTAATAAATACACGTAACTTATTTGCGTGAAAACAAAGTAAACTTTTTTAAATCCCTATAAATTTTATAGAGTGTTTCCCCATTCTTAGAAAAGGGACAATGATTAAAAATCGTGACGGATGCTCAGCACCCATTTCAGGATAAATACACTTTCAATACACCATACTTCATTCAACTGTTTGATTACCTTGTTTGTCCATGAGCTTAAATAGTATTTTCCCTCCTGTTTTAATTTTTAGGGTCTCAAAATTAAATTTGAACACTCTCCTTAAAGTACAGCGTCTTCATTCACTATACAAAATTCGGCTCTCCTAATAGAGATACACGTAACTTATTTTCGTAAAAAAGTAAAAATTTTTTAATCCATGTAAATTTTATGGAGCAATTTCCCGGTTCTTTCTCATTTATTTAGAAGATTTTTAGATTTATGGCATGTTTCTGTTTTTCCTAGTCTTTGGAGCAAACGTATTTAATTGAAACTCTATCGATCCTATCATTCTACAATTAGTAAAACACAAAATAGTATATATAGTGTAATTTTTCAGAACACCAAAACTTTGTTGGCTGCCACACTATACGTTTGAATTAATAATAATTTAATTTTTATTCTATGGGTTTAGTTTATTCTTTTTGTTTTAATCAAACTAATCACATACTTTAATGTAAACAAAAAACCTTTTCTTGAACAATAACTCATCGCTCATTGTACCCGTTTCAAGATCAAATTCTATTTTTCCATTTATTTGCATCTAGGCCTCCGCTGGATTATAAAGTTTTCTTTCATTTAAATGTTGTTGTAAAAATCAGCTGTACATTTTTAATAGTTTGTAAGATTAAAGTAACACTCCTAGGGAATTTTGTAGTCATTCGACGCAAAAAAAAAAACTATTTTATTAAAGTATTGTTACTTAAGGTGATTAGTATAATACTAGTATACGTGTTGCTCGAAATCGAGCAATTTATTCAAATACAGTACACATGTTTCTTTAGTTCTAAATCAATGACATCCGACCAATCCAATAATGTGAATATCTTTAATCGCCGTGTTGTAACTACACGTATTTACAGCTGATTAGGCCTATTAACAGATGTTTCAAATGTTTCAAATGTATTCAGTCCCCAATGTTATTTAAATGGGAAATTTTAAGATTTAAATGTTGGATAGCGCTTTTATTTTCAGTCCGATTCTCATCAGTTTTTGGTTGAAACAACTACAGACCAAGCCCTATCCAACGACACCAAAAACTTGAAAAATCGGTTGAAAAATTGTAGGAGGAGTTCAATTTATAATACTGTATACCTCACTCAATTCAAATACCTCACTGTATTTATGTATTTTATTATTTTCGTATTGTATAGTTTTTTATTTGCGTAGTCTATCTGTCTGAACAACTTTGTAGGGAAGCTTATTTTAGTTGATTTCAATCAAATCCTGTTCTCATCAAATCTTGAATTTAATTTAATCAAGTACTGAATAACAGCACCATCGCGTACAATGCTAATCAAGAAGTTACAATTTGTTTCTATTTACATTTCTGTATTATAATTATGCAGGGAAGTTTTTTTTTAATTTGTATTTATTGTTTTACGTCATTAAATTGTTATTTTATTAGCGAATTGAAAATTAAAATCATTTTTGTAAGTTAGTCTCATTTTGTATATGTTACTTTTGTATTTGACTATCTGTTAATTTTGTAGGCTTATACAATTAATTTGCTTTTTTATTTTGTATGTAAATAAATTATAAAAATTTTTAAATTTGCCTTGTTATGTTAAATCCTTGTAAGAATTATTTTATTTATAATTTGAATACTACTTTATAATTGATTAAAATATTTAAATGTACGTTATTTAAAAAAAACCGTACATTGAAATAATAATTTTTAGGTTACAGACAATTTGGACTTCTGAAATTTAAACTATGACAGTTTGTTTTAAAATGATATCTAAAATTAAAACTATAAAAGTTTGTTTTGAAATTATATCAAACATTAAAAAGACAATGCCCTATTCTAAATAAAGTGATTATGTTAGTGTAATTTTTTGTTTAGCGACAGTATATGGATGTTATGGAAACTCTGACTGATCCAAAAATAAACATAACCGTGCAATCCGTCACTCAGAGTCGCGTGTTGAATTTCTCATACCCACAGCACGGCTGTCGAGCCTCCCCTCGGTGCGGGACAGACCGTGCCAGTGAAGCGAGATATTTTACAACCCCGTAAACCGGGTCTGCGCCGGCCGCTCTGTTGTGCTGGCGTGTGGTCAGTGTCATTCATTGGAAATCTTTCGGGGTCGGTTGGAGGAGGGGGAGACCAGGGACGCAACGGCCGCTCCTGATTTTCCATTTTTTGTGCCTTCCGATATCTTGGCTCGGGCGTCGGTAACTCAGGCAATCTTCCTACAAAATTACCGACATTTCGACGAGCCCATTTCGTTTTGCGAACGGCCCCCTTAACGGTTTAAAATTTCTTCTCACTCGAACAAATATTTAATAATTTTCATAGGCATAAAAAAAACGTTTTACCGAAATCAAAAAAAACTTTTATTTTAAAGTTGTTCAAAACTTTGTGTAAGATATCGTAAGAGTAGTGCGGAATCGGTTACATTTATATTTCCAAACAAGTATAAAAGTGGCTGCGAGTGTCAGATGCTCATTGTTGCGAGAGGATACCGTTAGACTGGAGCTGGAGCGTCTTTGCGTTTCCATCGGATTGCGTATTTAAATCCGGTTTCCCTTTGAATTTTCGTTATCTTTACTCAAGAAGCAATTGTACTTGTGAAACCGGG
This sequence comes from Neoaliturus tenellus, assembly GCA_030545055.2. NCBI lineage: Eukaryota > Metazoa > Arthropoda > Insecta > Hemiptera > Cicadellidae > Neoaliturus > Neoaliturus tenellus. The sequence goes on along the minus strand of CM061533.1, from coordinate 10,037,919 downwards.
ATTTTCCCTGTAGATTCAACTTTTCAATTTATTTGCTTTTATTTTATACATCAATTTTACTTCGTTTCGTTATCAAAATAAGAAATTTTATTTTATTCCGATAACAAATTTTATTTGCTGTTATTTCATAGCCAAGGTTGTAAGTTTGCCTCTGTTACATACTATTTAGCTAAACGTTATTTAAATCAAAGATAATTTTAAAACATTGGTTATAAAACGTTTTAAGATATTGATTATAAACCTTTCTATTTTCTATGGCCTAACAGGATTTGTAATAAGGAAATGTGAGGGTCAAACCGAATTACAAAAGTGTTAAAATATAATTGTAATAAAAGTAGTAAAAAGAGTTTCACGAGATAAAAATCACTTCGATAAACATCATTGACTTAAGTACTTTAAAATGACCAGTTGAATCGAAAATCAAAATTTCAATTGAAATATGTTAAGAACAATTTAAATCAATCCTTTTCTGTTCATCGCGTAAGGAGAAATGTAAGTAGTACAAGAGATATCATAGTGTCGTTTAAAGGACGGGTGATATCTGATTTACTTATAAAGCGCAGATTCAACCGGATTACAGGCAATGTAATCAGCCATAACCTTTCGACCCTTGCTGCGTGCAATTCCACCACTAACAGTAATGCTTTGTCAGCTTAGTCGCCACATATTAAAATAATTGCTAGCCTATTATTTCTCTGTTTAAAAATAAACTCAAACTTACCTTAGATAAAAAAAAAAAAAAAAAAAAAAAAAAAAAAAAAAAAAAACGGGGTTTTAAATAGAACAAAATTGTACCGGTGGGTGTAGGTAAATATTTATTTACACCATGGTACGGGCATTTGCTGATTGAACTTGTAAAACTTATGTAGAACGAGCTTGTTCGCTTCGCTCACTCGCCAGGCCAACAGGCGCTGCGCTCTGTTAAATTTAAATGGGGGCCGTTCGGCACCGAAAATCTACCCGAAAACATGCAATCGTATTTCCAGCCTTCGGTTGGAACTGTTCATCGTAGACTTAAGCTGTTTGTTTTATATGGTAGTCAAATAGTGGTTCTAGTGGAAGTATACCTGTTTTTTTCGAAAAAAATTTTATAATAACTTTTATTTGATGCTGAAATTCACTAACTTTGACATACATTTTCACGTAGAAATATCACAAATTATTGAAAAAGCAGGTAGCCTTCCACTAGAACCACTCTTTAACTTCAAATAAATCGTTTTTTTTACACCATGGTACCGGGCATTTGCTGATTGAACTTGTAAAACTTATGTAGAACGAGCTTGTTCGCTTCGCTCACTCGCCAGGCCAACAGGCGCTGATGCGCTCTGTTAAATTTAATAAATCACGGGTTGTAAATGTAACATGTTTTTTTACCATAATTACCTCAATAATGCTTTCAACGAATTATTGTCAAGTTTCACGTTATTTTTATCCTGAGCAATTGAACGTTTTACTGGTTTAAACCTTTCAATACTCTAAAAAAGTTGTTTTAAGGAAATGCGGGGGCCGAACCTAATTACAAAGTGTTAAAATTAAATAGGCATATATAAAAGTTATTAAATATAAATAAACCGTTGTTGGCTATTGAAAATGTTTTAATAAACGTTTCAGAACGTGCCCTTAATAATAGAAACGATTTCATGGGAAAATATTTCATGTGAAAATTAGGACGATAAAACTTACTGATTTAAATGCTTTTGTAGCGTTCTTAGCTACAAAAGTGGCAATAAGGATAGCATTTTCACTTTGAGGGTCTATTGGACGATAACCGGGTTTTCCCAGTGATAGGACCAGCTCCAATCGATTCTTAGTGAACGAAACCCCCTATTTAAAAGTAAAAAAATCCTATCGGACGGGTACAAATTTTTTGCTCCAACAAAGAGTACTTGTTTTGGAGTATTTTTAGAGAATGTGATATGCATATTTTTGTTTAAGGGCACTTTAACTTTATTTTTTCTGAATTCTTTTTTGTGCCATTAAATTCTAGTGCTAGAGAATCTTTGCTCGGGGGCAATGGTTTCCCAACACTCATTTGTTCGCTGAACTAATGACAAAGGGAAATGTTCGCTGAATCTTTCTTTATTCGTAGGGCGAAATCTAAAGATTAGGCGTAAATAAATAGCTGTCGAAAAAAATAATTCTCTTATTCATGTGACTCGTATTAATGTGCAAACCTAACGTGATGTTTACAGTTTTTATATTTTATCCTATACTATAATACGAGGAATGTCTGACGGGATGTGTGTTCCACGATCTCGAAATCTAGCTGTCAGATTTTGCCTTAAACTTTGCAATTAAAAGTGTATTGGCCCAAAAATAAGTTTAGAAAAGGCCTCCATCCCAGGAAAAATCGAATTTTGTAAGAATTTAAGATTAAAAATCGTAATTTTTAACATTGGTCTTATGGGTTGCTATTTTGGTAACGAAATAACAACGAAAGGTATACAAAAATAAAGGAACATTAATATTAAGCAGACTTTTTGAAACAGCTGTTAACTGTGAAGAGGTATAGTTGGTTGTTGGGGGAAATTTAATAGCTCTAATGACACTATATCAAAACTGAATTGAAACCAACGAGCAAGGCTCGGTTAACCTGGTACTTGTATAAAAAACAATCAACTGGGTCATATCAAAAATATTTAAAACATATAAATTGTATGACATATAAATCGTATAAATTGTAAACAATTCAATTGACATATGTTTAAAATTTTCTTTTAGTTCATAAGTAATATTTTCATCTCATATGGCGAAGTTTTTAACCGTATAGATCGCAAGAACTACATTCACTGAATCATAAAACTGCCCATTTTCTAAAAATGTCAAGTACCTTTACAGTACAGAAGCAACTCCACCATGAAAGGGATGTTAGAAGTTTGCTATCACTCCGTACCCGCGCTGCTAAAGTTTATTGCAAAGTGTCCGCTCGAAAAGGTTTTCTGGTTATCTGATCCGTTTAATATAATGTCTCATTCAATATACGTTTCTTCAGAGAGCAAGCACGCCTTATGGTCTAAGAGTTTTCTGCTATCGGGATATATCAGTATTCAGCGTAGGTTTTGTCATCAGCTTAGTGCAGTCTTACTTTCACTGTAAACTTTATTTTGTTTTGAAGAATTGCCGAATTTTTCTTTAAATATCTACTTTAGCTTTGAAAAAATTATTGTAATTTAATTAATCAGCTAAATTTATGTATGAATATTTTTGTATGAAGTTTTTGTCCACACAATATTTAACAGTTACTTGTTACAACAGTATTTATAATTATAAACAAGATTCAATATTTGGTGTCCATATTGCCATCAGAAACTTGCTGTCAAGTTGACTGAACGCTATTATCTTTTAAGCAAGAACCTCTTAATCACTTTTTAATTTCCTCATTCATTAAATAATACAATGAGGTGTAAAACCTTCGGATAACTATGCTTCTGTTATCTGCTTTTAAGTGTGACTATTTTTCTGAGTAATAAACTGTGCTCATTGCAGAGAGCATTTCAAACTGTTTATTTGTAAGGAGGTTTTAATTCGTGTCTTGAAAGTGTTTTGGTCCACACAGTGTAACAGAGTTTTGTTCATACATATGAAATGCGTTTTCATCTTACGTCACTTAAGGTAACGTAGACAATCTCTCACACCCAGGTATCTCCCTTGTTCAGAATACAACGTGAAAGGCATTAAATTAAGGTAGATAGTCTCTTGCAGAGTGCTTGTATGACTATGCATACATAAACACTGGCGTTACAACTCGATACGGTTACCATACTTATCTCGTTCCGACTCTTCAGTAAAGCAGGAAATATGTAATATTTATTCCAAAGGAAAAATTTTATACACCATGGGTAATGGAATTGGCATTTTAACAGTTCTAGACAACATTTATAGAAACTATTCAAACGTGCAATAGTGTCTTAATCTATAAATTGAGTTTATGGCAAATGTAGACTAATGGGAATGCTTAAATGCTCTCGACACATTCGAGCTCCTCGGCTTTTCTCAGAAAAGGGAGCAAATATCGCCAGAATTGGAATTTGAGGGGGGGGGGGTTCAAGAGGGTGTTATATGGCTCGCCGTGTGAGTTTAGGACCTGTGAGGGGAAGATTTGGTTTAGGTAAGGGGTATACTGTAAATATTGCAGTCGCCGTAGGGGTCAGTACGTAAACAACATATCGCAGATGTAACCAGAGAAAAAATGTTCTATGAACACAATTTACATTCAATTCTGAATGAGGCAGACTTAAAATACACGTGAATTGTACATAATACCGTGTCTGTACATAATACCGTGAAATAAAAGATATATTTAATCAAGTGAGGTTCTCAATTTTGAGTTACTTCAAACTTACACGTAAATTTCATAAATGATTTATAACTTACAGTTATTTTTTACTGACTCTAGCTCCATAACTCTTGTTAAAATTCTTGTTTTTGGTATAATCTGTTTCTGTTCGATTTTTTAAATGTGTTTTAATTTAATTTGTACTTTAAAAGTTCAAGCTAAATTAATTAATCATTATTATTAGTTGTTTTATATTTGATTAATAAAAAGCAATGCCTTAAAAATAATTAAAAACACTCATAGCCTAATAGAGTTTTAAATTGCCCGATATGGAAATTGTGCTGGCGAGGAATCCAATAATTATTCGAAAAACGAGCCCGGACCATTGAAACAACACAGGTGAAGTGCGGGCCGAACCCCCGGCCCAGTCCCGCGGAATGTGCTGGTGTTGCCGCTGATTGCATTAAACTCGCGCCACGGCACGATTCCACTGATATGCATTGTAGATCCCACTCAGGTTTGGTTATTTTAAACTCTATGGCGTGATTTTTTATTTAGTCATCTCTTACAATTAAAAGAGAATAAAACAAAATTACGAGAGAAATATGAACTGAGTGTCAAAAGAAATATTAACTTGTAAAATCTAAATACACATAAACAGTGTGTTGTGTGTGTTTCAAAACATTTTTCTTTGAAAGCAATTGCATTCACACAAATAAGTTCTGTCACATAAGTTTACAAACAAAGAAAAGTTTTGCATTAAAAAATGGTTTGTGACGAAACCAATTTTTAATTAATTAACCGCTGCTTTGCAAGTGCACGCATTCAGTGAACGAGTATAATTTTTCTCAAAACGAGTTAAACATAAAAAACTCTCTCGCAATTTTCTTTTACATTTTATCACGGGTTTACATTGTGAAATGATTTTAGCAGATTTATTTAGGTGTTTCTAAAATAGTTTAGCTCTAAATTCATTAAATTCGTTGTGGTTGTGACCTTACCGAACTTAAAATTCCTGAAAATAATTTCCAACCTCTTTTGGGCATTTTAAGTAAGATACATTTAATATCCACTTAAAATATGTTTTTGATGTTTTCTGGTGTGACTTAAATGACATTAATTATTTATAATTAAGAAATCTGTATAAACGATTTTAAATTGTATAGCATTTAAAATTTCGTAACATTCATCTCCTTCACTTCAAGCAGAAGATTTGATATATTCTTAATTTTTTCTAACATGATTTTATTCATTATTTACCAAAACTACCACAGCTTCGATTAATAAGGAGGAAGAGTACAGCAAAATTCAGGAATAAGAGTGGCCTACAGGAAAAAGGGAACTAAGCACAGCACTTTTCACTGTATTACATTAGTATGTAAAATATTACATTTATTTATTTTCTTAATTATCTCTTGCCGATTATTGATAGTAGTGCAAAAGTAAGGCTGCTGGCTCACTTCAAGGTCACCTGAGCGATGACGTCATCGAGGTCAATGACCCCACCGATGACGTCATCGATGACGTCATCGATGACGCAATCGATGACGTCATCACTAATGACGTCACATCCATGACGTCACACCCATGACGTCACAGAAATGACGTGCGGATGACGTCATCACCCCTTACGTCACCAAAATGACGTCATCGATGTCACAAAGGTCAAGGTCACGCTGAAACCTAAAATTTTTCGGCACTTTTGCGGTTTCTCGCACTACGCTCCGAGTTTTAGTCCGGTTTCCATGACCTTGACGACTTGGAGCGAATTTGCGATGAGAAACAGCAAAAGTGCCGAGGAAACTTGAAGTTTGCAACGTGACTCTGCCTAAACCGTCATGTGACACCGCTCGGGTGACCTTGAACTAGCCCAGCTGCCTTACTTTAGACCAGTACTACAACCGCGATGTGCACCCTACGACAGACACCGAGCGACTGACTGTCCGGCCCCGCGCACTCTAGGTATATGGGAAGTGGTGGGGGAAATTGTGATAACCTTGGGAAACTTGAAAATGTCAAGCCGGGTAGCACCGTTTCGGTGCTACCTTAAAGTTACATGCTAAAGTGTGATGACCTTGAGTTAAAACATAGAAATACTACAAGTTGATACCTTCCCAGAGTTAAAGTGTGATGACCTTGAGTCAAAACACAGAAAAAATACAAGTTGATGCAGTCTCAGAGTTAAAGTGTGGTGACCTTGAGCTAAAATACTGAAGTACTACAAGTCGATATTGCCCCAGAGTTAAAGTGTGATGACCTTGAGTCAAAACATAGAAATACTACAAGTTGATACCATCCCAGAGTTAAGTGAGATGACCTTGAGTCAAAACACAGAAATAATACAAGTTGATGCAGTCCCAGAGTTAAAGTGTGATGACCTTGAAGTTGTAGAAGTGTGGTGACTTTGAACTACCCCAAATTGTCAGGAATTGGAGTAGCAACCGCGATGTGCACCCTACGACGGACACCGAGCGACTGACTGTCCAGCCCTGCGCACTCTAGGTATATGGGAAGTGGTGGGGGAAATCTCAAGGTCATCCAAATTGGGTTTTAAAAAAATAAGAAACTCTAAACCTCATGCTCCTCTTCTTCCCTTTCCACCTCATTTGTAGTATATATGGTTGACGATGGTAAATTTGACAAATACTCCAGTGATTGTTGATCGTCTTGCTGCAGTATAACTTCAGACCAATCATAATCTAAAGTGACCTTGAGCTTTATTCCCGGGTTGTCGAGGAGAATAGACTTCATCCAATCGCAGATGGTTTCTAAATAATGCACGTTGTCGATTGTCAATTTCCAATTCGTATTGGGTACATCTTCGGTGGAAGACATGGCATTGCAAGCAGGTGTGTCCGCCATGGTTGTTGGAGGAGGAATGATGCTTGGTGCAGCGAGCAATGCTGGTATTACAGAGTAGTGGGGGAAATTTCAAGGTCATCCAAATGGAGTTTTTTAAAAAAAGGAAACTTTTTCTATTTACTTATAACATAACCACTTAAAACTAAAAGGATTGGGATCAACAGTACGTTTAATCACCATATTCGTTATATTCTTCCTGTTTCTCAGTTTTCACCTCCGCCCGGATAGTACCTCCACTCTTTAGCTCCTTTTCGGCTTCTTCTAGTTGCTGGGTAATCGCCATCTGACATTGAAGTTCAAAATCATCACGCGGCACAGATCCGCAAATATCCATCTGAGCCAACCAGAGCTGCCTGAGGTTCTTTTCCTTTTCCTCGACAGCTTCGACGGCTGCATGTAATTCCTTTTCTGTAATAGAGGAGTCCCACAATTGTTGATCATCGGTTTTGTTGACAACCTCCTTTTCAGACTCCTTGTACAAATTGTTCAGCTCCTGCTGAGTCTTAATGGTTACCTCCTCGTAACTAGCACAACTTACATTGAGAGACATCTTGATGTTGTACGGTTGACCGTTGGAGTTAAAATGAGGCTGAGGCACAGCGCTTGGGGGTACTATGAAAAAGTGGTGGGGGAAGTTTCAAGGTCATCCAAATTGTGTTTTAAAAAATCCTATCTTGTTACTGAGCACATATGTCAGTAACAAGATAGGTGTTTTTTTCTCTTTTACATCTTTAATATAACAAATAAATAAACATATTCTACAATGGTAAGAAGAAGGAAGACAACTGCTAGTCAGCTGAAATAATCCAAAGTCTGGCTCGCTTCAGTCTTCATGGACGCCGGTGATGAAGTCGCTGGAGAAGAGTAATGTTCAGACTCTTCTTTTGGGTGTCGGAGATTGCGTATATTGCAAGCGTAGACTTGCACATTTATACGGTAGCCTCGCGCCACCATCAGCTGCAACTCCTTGTACAAGTCGTTCAGCTCCTGCTGAGTCTTAATGGTTACCTCCTCGTAACTAGCACAACTTACATTGAGAGACATCTTGATGTTGTACGGTTGACCGTCGGAGTTGAAATGAAGCTGAGGCGCAGCGCTTGGGAGTACTATAAAAAGTGGTGGGGGTGTTTGCATCGAAGCAGGTTTAACCTTTAGCTTGGTGGTGGGGGTAACTGTGAAATGCAAAGGTCAAAGGTCAAGGTCACCCGCGAAGTTTAAAAAAAATGCAACATATCAATATGTGACAAACTTCACATATTGATATGTTGCATTTTTTGTCTTTTATGGTTTATTTATTTATAAAACATTACAATAACATATGTACAACAGTAAAATTAAAATCTAACACTGCTGCTTGTCGGCGATGTGGATGGCCAACTCGGTGGAATTGCTACCCGTGCAACCGTGGGAAACCAGGTAGAGACAGCCGGGTTGGATGGAGCGCAGATCCTCGTTCTGGAGGAGATGGACGAACCGTTTCGGCAGGTAGACTTGGAACTTGGGCTCATCCCCCGGAGTGAACGGTGCCTCGCTAAGACTGCAGCAAATGGCCTCTCCAACTGAAGTCTCCATCTTCTTCATGGCGTGGATAATGTAGTGCTTCTCGTCTTTAAGTTCGGAACACTTCTTGACGGGTAGTATGGTAGATTTGGAGTGAGCATTGAACTGCTCAACCAAAGTTTGCAGGAACTGGTGAGATGCCATGGTTGAGTTAAAGATTGTCTTCTTCTTCGTCTTCTTGCTGGGAGATGTTGTCGTCTCGGAATCTCGAGTAATACTCATGCCAGGTCCCGGTCTGCTCCTCACTTATATAACCCCCGTCACCCCCACCACTCCCCACTTCCCCACTTTGAAGGTAAGATGCGAGTTTATAGGCGTTTTTTAAAGCGCAATGTCTATCTTTTTCATGTTCTGGACTTTTAGTACAAATACAAACATTTTCCATCGTATACTTGTAGTTTTTATCCAAGTCCACATCATTAACCGGAACATGAGTAAATTCTTCGATCCATCTCTTCTTTTCCAGTCCTTTTGTATAAATATTGGTAAACCTGTTTGAAAACTGATGCATGATGTTATATAAGTCCGTGTAACTTGCAAAACCATCATACCAATCGATATGATGGAAATATTTTGAAATCCACCTGTTGGTAGTAGCGGCTTTGCTAGTTAATGATGAATAAGAACATGGTGGTTTGAACAAAAATGTATATGGAACACTTGTATTGATATCGAAAAACACAAGTTCTTTTATGATAAATCTATCATCATTACCCCGAAACGCTTGGAACTCAATTATACCAGGTCTGGACTTTACTTGTTCTTCTTCCTTGTCCATTGCGAAGATCACTCGTCTGCTCATGACGAAGTCCAAAGGTCAACTGATTTCCACACCACGGTAGGTACGACTTTTATACCTGGCCGTACAGTTGTTGGCGCGTTGGTGTATATTTAACGTGGGCACCGTCCCCGGTAGGCCTAACCCCACAAAGTGTTTGATATTGTTTTAAAAACCAACCATTGTCATCTAAGTTTCCATCTTTACATTCTCCTTGTTTTCATTTTCATCACTAACACTTGATTCTTCTCCTCCTTCTTCCTCTTCTTCCTGTTTTACTGATTTTTTATGTAATTGAGCGTATTTTTCCAACTGTCTCCACATTTGTACTTCATGAGGAACCCTATTAAATATAGAAGTATCCACAGGTCCGTACAATATAGGTGCGTCCGGTTGTTTGTCCAAAGTGTCTTCCAAATAATCTTTAATAATAGAACTTGAAAACACTAGTTGTCTCAAGTATCTTGTTATTGGTTCAGTTGCACAGGTTAGAATAAAAAACTCTTCTCGATTAAGTTGAATCTTGTTATCATGTCTTGTTGTGTCTCTAAACCGCAATTGATGGTCACCACGATTCTTTATAATATCAATTTCCACATTTGAATCCAAAAGTCCTACTCTTGTCTTTCTTCCATACATGTTACTAGTTAAATAGCATTCTAGCAGATGCAAGTGCTTCATAAAAGATTCCCAAGCACTATCGGTGAACAAAATCATTTTGGGTCCATGAGTCAAAATTACAGTAGGTGAATAATCCGTCGATTTCATAACACCGATTAAAACACTTTTGTCCAAACTGGATGAGATTGGATAAAATATTCGCAAGAATACCTCACTCAATATGTTAGGAGAAATATTATCTTCAGTATCCCTTTTCTTCTTCTGTGCATTCTTTCTTCTTTTACCTTTTTCCTCAACATTATTACTGCCGTGGAGTTGTCCGCAAGCGTTGTGTTCATCTCCCTCCGGTTGACCTTGAAGATCTAAAAAGTCGGATATCTCCTTCTCAATATCTACTACATTTTCTTGTGTACCACTAGGAGAAGCCATATTGAATAAGATGCTACCCATACAAGAACAGGCAACAAACTGATGAGGAGCGACCTGAACACTCTGCTTTTATACTCGCGGAATGCATTGGAATGTAACAAAACCGGTTTTTTACAATACATTTTTAACAATTCCAGTTAAAGGTGTGTATGTTACGATTTTATCATGTAGAATTAAACAGTATGCAGTTGTATTAGCCGATATAGGCGCGTTAAATTCCATTTCTATTTTTATATCTACACTTGATGATTTTACCGATTCATTTTGTTTAGAACAATCGATTACAACTATAGGGTAACCATCTAAGTATTTTTCTGGTGATAGTAAAGGTGCATTCGTTTTACCATAATATGAACTTTGGAATCTTGCATACATATCGTACAATATGCTGTACTTTTTATTAGCGAATGACACATTTAAATTATCGTATGGAAAAAATTGTGAATTTAAATAAACTTTAATATTTTTCAAGTTGCAATGATCAAATTGGCCTGCATGTTTGGTGATGGTGTCTCTTCTGCCTGTTTGTAAACCAAATATAATATACCTGGCTCGTTCCACATAATTAGATGTTTTAACTGTCCAAGTGTGTCGATCCGTAGTTGGCAAGCTGGGATGTTCATGAAATTCCCAACTTCTAAAAGGAATTACAATATCACGATCAGCCTTTAACTTTCTTAATAGTAGCATTCTATGCTCGTCAGCTAATTTTACATGTGGAACTCTCCATACAATTTTGTCTAATGTTAATTTCCATTCTAAAGTTGCATCTGTTGTACCGTCTGGAGCTTTAATAATATCTTTATCGTTTGAAGATCTCAACAAAACTAATTCTTGTTTAACGTTTAATATTATTTTCCTATAATCTTCAGCAAAACCAAGCAACAAACGTAACGGAATATGAAAATCAAAATTTCCATTTGTATCTGGAGTGATTGTGTCTTTTGCAGGTAAAACCCATCCTGCAGGTTGTATTAAATTGGTTTCATTAGGTGATATAGATGTTAATCCCTTTAAAGTTGTTGCAATACCTACTTTTTTAGTAGAATCAACTGTTACACCTGATATTTCATATCTAATTTCATCAAACAGGAAAGCCATGGGATTATTTATAAATGGAACTGTTGTACCAGTAGTAGTACCGTCCTTTTTAGTAACTTTTCCTTCAATATACAAGTAACTTTCACATGGTAGTGTGTAAATGTCTTGATTTTGTATGGGAATACGAATTTCATCGTTATTGTTTAATTTTGATGAAGTGTAAGGGTTGTGGGTGTGATATTCTTTTTCCCATAGGGTTTCGTCGAATGTTGGACCCTGAGCTATATCCAGTATATCCATTATCGGTTACTTTTAATCCAATTCTCTCTAAGAAACGAATGTTCTTGCGTGTTAACTCCTCCACAGCTGAAGAGCTACTAATGCGGATTCCCGTAGGTTGTTCGCTTTTAAATGTTAAACCCATGGTTTTGTATTAAAGTGTTGATTTTAAATGTAATCTAACCGTAATAGGCTCTTCTCGGAAATCTATCAAGTTACCGTCTTGATCCAATACGTTCAACACGATGTCTGAAATGAAAGTGGTGTTCAAAGGTAGATATACCAGGTTTTGCGGCTTTTCAACAATTTTAAATCCAGGTGGTACACTGGGGTAAAAAGTATGTATTATATGAGTATTTGCTCCATCTCTGTAAGCTCCTTGTATAATATTACAAGTTATGTCTATACTATTGACTTTTAATATTGTTACAGTTTGTTTACCGGAATGTGTTTTATTTGGTTCTAAAATCGCTCCATCTTTGGGAAATCCTAATAAATCACCAATTGAGTCTGACTTACTGAAATCTATATAATATTTTGAAGTAAGCTCAGCTTTCATTGTATTGTTATTACCTTTTAGCGTTATATTGTCTTTTCCCATTTTATTTTGCAAAAATTCATTAATATGATCAATTTCATAAGAACCTGTGGGTAGAGTGCAAACTTCCAAGTCTGTAAACTTCCCACTGGCATCTTTTCCTTTATAATAATGTAATAAGTTATTTTTACCTTCCGTAACATTGGGAATAGAGTTGTAAGTTGTAAAATCCAACAGTGCTGCCTCCCAAAATCTTCCTTTTTGCAAGCGTAACGCTGGAAAAAGGATACTTCGTAAAGTGGACGATTTTCCTGTTAATGATACCGTATAGGAAGACATCTCAATAGTGACTGATACTTTTAGCTAGGAATTCCAAACATAAATGGCCGCATATTGAAGTATTATCAGGTTGTTCTCTTTTATAGTTGTAATATATGTTTTTAGCAGATTTAAAGTAATGTTCAAGTTCTTTAGGTGGTGGCAAATTTCCAAAACTATCAAAATAATATACATTACTATTTAGTTTCTTATAACACACCCAATGGGTGCCGGACCCTTCAGTATTATCCAAATTTACGATTCCAGTCTCATTTTTCCATATTTTCTTTGGTAAACTGTCTTTCATAAATACTCCGCGGAAAAATGGTATTTTTAAACAGGAAATATATTTAAATAATTCAACATTAGTCAACGCTTTATGTGGTATAACCAATTGATTTCTTTTATTTAATATGCACGATACGGTCTTAGGTATAGACCAGCCCCGTTTTTTACCATTGACCATATTGTCGGTTTTTTATTATTTTTCCTCGGAGAACGTCTCTTTAGTCTAATATTACCACCATGTTTTCTCTTGGTTGATCCTTTTTTATTCTTACCCCTCCTTTTTCCACCTCCTACCGCTGTTTTAGCCTTCATACCTGCTGTTACCGCTAAAGCTGCTGCTTTTTCCGCAATACTAGCGTCACTAGACTTTACTCGTTGCCAAGCTATATTCGCTAGCTTTTTATCAGCGATTGACCTATTTTTTGAATCGGTAAATGTGGAATATGCGATATCGTGTTCTTTACAAGCCTGATCTAACTTATTTATGCCTGGATCACCTCTTTCCAGTCGTTTTTTCAATTTAGTTCCTGGTCCGCAATACTGATAACCTCCCGGTATGTGAAATTCGTATGGTAAAGCGTCTATTGCTCTGTTTACGATAGATCCTACTGGAATACGATTTAAAGCTTTACTTAACAGAGAAACCGCTGTGGACGTGATACCGCCTCCTTTCCGTATAGTGTCTCGATATGGACTGGTGTAATGAAACGCCATGATTGTCTTTTATATTCGAAAAGCGTAACCCATGTGTTACCTCTATGACAGGTTGCACATAAATGATGTAATATATGGTGTTATTTAATTAAATATCAAAATCACCCCAATCTGATGATCTAAACTTTTGTGTGTTATGATTAAAAAAATATTTATAAAGAATTTCTTGTTTAATCCATGTATTTCTCATTTTTTCGTCAATAGGTTTATGTTGTCCTGCTGCAATATAATTATGCATATCAAATAATAAATTACCTATTACTTTAACAAGAAAATTAACAGTTACAGCGTTATTGGCATAATCAGGGTCTGCAACATTTGTTAATCGTTTGTTATCACAATTCCACCATTTTTTTCCAGTTGGCTCTAATTGTATTATCTGTTCATAAGTAACAGCATCACCAGGCTTTTCACCAATACCTAAATTTGTCAATAACTTTCCTTTACCATCCCAAACATAATTGTTTTCTTCAAGCAAAGTAAACTTTTTATTTCCTTGTACAAATACATCTCCTTGACGTGTTACTACTTGGTTTTGTTTCACAAAACCGGAGGTTTCTTGTTTTAAAGTTTCCTTCATTTGACCCACCGTTGCACCATCTGATGGTGCAAAACCATCTTTTACATTCGCTAAACAATTACCAAGACAGTCAATAACTCCTACATCACGTGTAATACAATGATCTTTGATGTATTTTAAATTTACAGCATCATTTTCATTTTTTGGATAACCTATATCGTTAATAACAAATTTATAAAAAGAAAACCCATCTTTTGTCTTTTCAGGTATTATAGAATGTAAATAGCGTCTATTTATGCTGTCTTTTTCATCTACAGGGTCTGCTACGTTAGATATACGTCGATTTTCAGCATTATACGTTTTTCCATCGAATTTTAACGTATTTTTCAATTCCGATGATAAATAACCTCTGTTTATTGCATCAGCGTTTTGATTTGGCTTACCGACGTTGGAAATTCTATGATTACCCGCGTTATATGTGTTTTTGTCTAGTTTCAGTGTTGGTAATATCTCTTTTTTTAATACTTTTAAATTTATTGCATCATTTTCATCTGTGGGATCATTGATGTTTTTTAACCGTTTATTACTAATATCATAATCTCCATCAGGTGTTTGTGGTAAGCCAGCACCTCTTTTTAAAGTATTAAAGTAATATAATCCATCCGAGGAATATCGTCCGAACTTGTCAACACTCATGGTGCAACTGAATAACATTCTAGAGTGTAACCCATTTTTATAATATTAGTCTCGATTTCTAACCCGTATCAGTTTTTATACAAATTCTTAGTCTTTATCAGTTACATTTTCATCGCTCCCGGGACATTTAAAATATTTAAAATTTCCACTAACTAATGCTCCGTCTGATTCATTTCGAAACACATGATTTTTATGAATAAATTGTTCACCAGACAATTTTCTAAATCCGCTAAATGAATTTGGATCTGCAATTAATATATTTTGATAATCATTTACATCCATTAATTTAAATCTTTGCTTATTATAAATAAACTCTTTATTTGCACTGTCATATTGTAATGTTTGTCCTACAGTTGCAGCATCATTTGGATCTCTTCCATTATGCAAGTTTTTTATTACTTTATTTTTACATGTAAAAAATCTAAAAGAATGATCTGGATCTAGATGTACGGTTTGTGATAAAGCAGCTGCATCATGTTTTTCATAACCCCATCCCATATTTGATAACCCTTTACCCATGCAATCCCAAGCATTATTTTTGTATGTTAATAAATTGAATTTTTCATTACCTTGAACAAATTCATCCCCTTGCTTTGATACTACTTGATCTTGTTTTACAAAAGAGGTTGTTTCTTGTTTTAAGGTTTCCATCATTTGACCCACTGTTGCACCATCTGATGGTGCCGAACCATCTTTAACATTCGCTAAACAATTACCTAGACAATCAATAACTCCTACATCACGTGTAATACAATGATCTTTTATATATTTTAAATTTACAGCATCATTTTCATTTTTCGGATAACCTATATCGTTAATAACAAATTTATAAAAAGAAAAACCATCTTTTGTCTTTTCAGGTATTAATGAATGTAAATAGCGTCTATTTACGCTGTCTTTTGCATCTTTAGGATCATCTACGTTGGATATACGTTTATTTTCAGCAGTATACGTTTTTCCATTGAATTTTAGCGTATTTTTTAATTCTGATGATAAATAACCTTTGTTTATTGCATCAGCGTTTTGATTTGGCTTACCAACATTGACAATTCTATGATTACCTGCGTCATATGTGTTTTTCTGTAGTCTTAATGTTGGTGATATATTTTCTTTTAATACTTTTAAATTTATTGCATCGTTTTCATCTGTGGGATCTTTTATGTTTTTTAACCTTTTATTAGTTATATCATAATCTCCATCAGGTGTTTGTGGTAAACCAGCACCTCTTTTTAAATTATTTGCGTAATATAACCCATCCGAGGAGTAACGTCCGAACTTGTCGACACTCATGGTGCAACTGAATAGTAATCTAGGGAGTAACGCATTTTTATGAGATTACCCCACGGTTTCGGAGTTCATCCACTAAAGCCACCCATTCGTTTTCCAATCCAGTATGACCCGCTTCTTTAGCTTCATGTATTAGTTTCATTCTATCCACCAATTTATTGATATTATTGTAATAAATCACATTTGTGTTATATAGTTTCTTCATTAAACCTGTACCTGTAACAGATTTGTTTCTTTTTCTTGGTTCTGGAGCACTTATATCCAAAGTGGATGACACAAACCTTCGTTTTACAGGTTTTCTTGGCATTATCGGCATTGGTTGTCTTCTCGTTGTTGGTATTAACTTGGATACAAATACTCTATATTTTAAAGACCTAGATCTAAAAACTGGCTGGTCAGCTAAATACTTCCTCCTGTATGCATTGGTGTGTTCCAAAATCTGTTTATATGCTTCCATATCTTCTTCTTTAACTAACAATTCTAAAGGCTTTTTTTCAAATAATAATTCAAATAATCCTCTTGTGCCCTTATATCTTTGATTACCAACAATAATATTATCATCTTCATCAATGTTTACCGGGCTATTACCAACCATTAAACCTTCTTCTGTTAATCTTACTCCATAACTATGGTAGTTTTTATTAGGATTTATTCCAGCTAACATTTTTATCATGTATTTCCTTCCTAAAGGTCCTTTGTTATGAATGTTTTCACCCAACAAGCTTATGTTTGACGGACCTTCCCTTGCTTCTTCTTCTTTTTCCTCTTCACTAGCAGTTGATACATCTTCATGTCCTCTTTTAGCTTTTACTTCATATAATTCTCTTATACCACTATAGTCTGGTGATTCTAGCTCTCTTTCAGGTTCTTCACCGGTAAAACCACTATATGTAGAGGATTCCAGGTCTTCATCACTAAAATCTTCTGATTTTATATTTTCTCTTTCAAACTTTGTAATAGGTGCAATTGCATCTCCTTCCAAAACGGGTTTAGCAAATTTTTTGTTTAATTGTTTCAAGGGTTCAGTAATAGGTTTAAAAGTAGATTCAAGAAATTTCTCCCTTTCGCTAATACCTAATTTTAATGCTCTGTTTTTATCCCGAATAGAATCACTAAGTGATTTTATTTCCTTTATTAACTTTTCTTGGTTAACCATGTTTGTAGCAAGACGTGTTGTACAACAATGAATGTTTTACATCATGATCAGTGTATTAGTATAAATTTATCAAATCCTATCCTGTATCGACCATTGTTTAGCGGTTGTTCCTTTATAATTGTTAAAAACCCATACTTTTCAGCCCAAGCCTTTCCACACAACTCTTTAAATCGTTCGAATGGCATATCCGCACTTACATGGTCATAATATATGTGTTTTAGGTTGGTTTCATCCTGTTTAAATACAATTAACATGTTTGCATTGTCTCTAATGAGCTGTTTCGGTATTTTGCTGTAAGTTTGACCAATATAAATGCTATCTATGTTGTTATGTCGACCCATGGCGAAGTAATTCCTTATTGTATTTTGATTTTCACAAGATACATCGTCAAATATGAATACTGAGAATGGTTTAGCCTCTTGCGGTTGCATGACACTCTCGCTCGCGTTAAATTTAAAATATTTAACTTCAGGTACATTATTGAGTATTTGTTCCAATAACTGATATTTTGGTTGTTGTAGTGACTTTGAAAATACATATAAATTATTAAAACGTAAGCCTTTAGGGTTTGTAATCAAATTGAATACTACATTTGTTTTTCCACAATTGGAAGGACCGGTAACCAGACAACGCACCGTGTTTGGTAACAAAACACCGTGTTTCCCAGTATTGAATTGAGAACCATCCACTGTGAGTTCATCTATATTATTAATAGTAAAATTGTCTTTTTGCGGTATTATCTCCATCCTTTGTAATGGTTCAACCCAAAATGATGCTCTATCATTATATTAGATCCTTTTTAGGTATCCAAGAATCTTCCGTCTTATTAAATCCTAACCATCTTACTTTAACCTTATCTTTTTTGCGTTGCAACACCTTTTCTACTAGATATACATCACCTACTGTTGATTTTAACATTTCATGTCCATAAAAACCTCCTTCAAGCAATTGTCCTTTATTATCTTTTAAAATGTAAGTTTCTGGTACTGTAGGTTGCACCTTAAATACGGTAAATACCTCATTTGTCCAGTTCGGAAGATATCTTTTACTGAATACACCTTTGTATTTGCTTATTCGCACTTTATCACCAACATTAAACCTTTTAGGCTTTAGTTTTTCAACTTTTGGTTTAGTATTCATTTTTATACGTTTTAATACAAGTTTTTCATTTTTATTAGTCACCTGGCTTGGTTTCATACCGATAGTTCTATGAAACTTGTTATTGTAATCGCTTATAAGTTTTGGTAACACATCAATCCATACGTGTGATCCTCTGTTGGAAAACATCTTATACATCGCACCTTTTAAAGTTCTGTTAAATCTTTCAATTATTGATGCTTTTACCTCTGAATTGGTTGAGTAATGGTTAATGTTGTGTTTTTTCATTAAATTTGCAAATTCCTTATTAAAATATTCTTTTCCATCATCAGTTTGTAAATGTTTTATAGTATGTTTGTCTCTTTGTATAGCTGTTTCCATTGCTTTTGTAACACTTTTGCCACTTTTATCTTTTAGTGGTAAAGCATCTGCCATTTTTGAAAAACAATTAATAATAGTCAATATGTATTTAAATCCTCTATTTTGTTTACTATAAGGAATCATTTCGATTAAATCCGCTTGATATAAATCATTTATTCCTTTTATCACTGTATTTCTTCGTGGAAACTTTCTTCTTGCAGGTTTATGAAGCTCGTTGACAATTTCTTGCTTCAAGTTCTTCATATTGCAGGTTTGAATGTTTCATGTATCACATGTATAATAACAATGAATGTTGTCTTAAATATTAACATCATTTATATAGGTCAAGGTCATCCAAACTTGTGTAAAAAAATGGGGAACACGGCGTTTGACTTGCCGTGTTCCCCATTTTTTTACGGAAGGAGAAAGGAATAAGGTCGAAGTTGTAGAGGGGCGAAGAATAGGTTACTAGTCGATAGGGTTTAGAGAGTAGTGTCCAAAAGGAAGAGTGTGAATTTTATCCGGCATAATATGCCTTTTATCATCTCGAGCTGACAGTGCTCTTTTAACTTCAGTGACACTGTAGACCTCATGTTTAAAGCTTCTGATAGTGTTGAACGTTGCAGACATTGTAGAATCTTCAAACAAGCAGGTCTTGTAATGGTCAAATGTCACATGTTTCTTCAAGTACGATGTTTTGACTCCTTTTGCTTTCTTGACTGTGAGTGTGTTGTTCTCGTTGTACATTTTAAATGAATACAATTTTGCCATCAGTGCCACTATTTCTTCTAAAGGCATTCCATTTGCTTCATCTTTAAATTTTCCGATTACTTTTTTATTCTTTTCGTTGTAATTTGGATGGTTCTTCGGATAGTCAGAGAAGTCAAAATCGTCTTTGTATGGGAAACTCCTTAGGTCTTCATACATGTCCAAAGTCTTTATCCAGTAGATAAACGCGTCGGTATCCATGTATGCAACTCCAATGTTGTCTCTTCCGTAGTGTTTAACCATTTTGTTGTAATGGAAATCATACATTAAAGTTTTACTTATATCCAAAATTGACATTCCAATGTATAACGGACGATCCATCACTATTGTTGTTTTCTTCATACTTACGGCAACTAGATCTTCGTTTATAATCATAGATGTTCCAAAATTTGGTTTTTGCACTAATTTTTCCAATTTCTTAGGATCACTTACTAATTTTACAATCTTGTGTTTTCTTTTGTTTTCTAAGGTCTTCCCGAAGATGGCGTTGTTCATCAATTTGTAAAAGTCCTTTTCAAATGCTGATGTTGCTGCTGCTCTTCTTGTAGTGTTGGAATCAATATATGGTTTCAACCAACAAGACTGGGTGAATTCAATTGCTCTATGAATTCTCACCACACGTAGACCCAATTCAAGAGCTTGTTGAACTACCCAGTAGTGAGCCACATACCGATCTTTATTCTCCAACGTCATCATCAATTTCGGCCATCTTCCTGTCGGTGAAACTTCAGTCTTGGCTAGGAGAGGCAAGTCGTAGTGATGGTCATGAAGGTGCTCCGGATATTCGAAATCACAGTCCAAAATATAGCCTTTTGGACCATTCTTTGGAATCTGTGAGATGTCACCGATGGTGGCCGGGTCGATCCATTTGAAGTCAGCGTAGGGAAGCGGATTTGACATTGCCCAACCATAAAGGTTGTTTGCGTCAAAGTAACCAAGGTAGACCGATGGTTGTCTCTCATCGAAGCCTGGGATGTACTTGTTGTTAGCTTTGACATGACGTGTTACAGCTTGTGTCAAACCGCCCCGTACACCAGATTCTATCATGAGCACCATATCAATATCTGTTAGAAGTTCCAATCGACAGTTGGTTGACTTTAGCATAGCTTGCCATGCTAATCCTGGAGATGTGTACGAGTGTAGAGGGTCCAGTCCATAGGCGGAGAAGCAGGTGTTTCGAAATTCTTCCATCACATCGCACAGCAGAGTTACGTCCAATTTTATGTAAAAGTCGGAATATTCCCCTAAGGTTTGAATGTTTAGTTGGTTCCAAACATTACAAGCATGATTGTAGTCTTCAACGGAGATTTCACTTTCATTTAACTTGCTATTGAAGGCTTCAATCGGTGGCAGACTGGTTTCTTCGAATTTTTCTGCAGAAGTTATGTAATCATAGGGGAACACTCCTTTACGCATTACTAAGTCCAATTTATCTTCAGGTACAATTTTGCTGGTTTCTTTTAGATCTTCTCTTCTTAGGTTCTCAGACAATTTGCTCAAACTAGATGACATAAATCTATAAGAGTCTACGAAGCGAAGTTTAATTTTACCTACTGTTTTTGAGAAACTGATGTACTTCTCCAATGTTTCAGCTAATACTTCGATTTTTCCATCATCTCGTCCTAACTCTGGGATAATGAAGTGGGAGTCATAGCCGCTAAGATTGTGTAACACGACAGGGATAAAGTTTGGCAGTTTGTAATTTATATTGCATGAATTACAAGCAGCTCCTCTGTATAACCCTGTCAGGTGATCGTGATCTCTTACTTTTTGATTTTCTTCACTGAAGCTCTTCTTGCATAAATAACATCTTGTTGCCAAATTGTATTCTTCTTGTTGATTTTGATTCAAAGGTTCCATAGGTAAAACATTACCGAATAAGCGTTGCACCTTTTCAGCAATGTCATACAACTGGTCTACGAAATGCTTAGCGGCTTCTTCCCCACGGTAGAGTATCGGAGTGGATGTTAAGCCATAGTCTTGCAACTGTTCTTCAGGCAAAGTCGATTTCACCAATAAGCAAAAACTGTTAGGTTGATGCAGTTGATATTTGGTTCTTCTAGTCACCTCACCATCCGGAAGCTCCTGTGGTACTAACGTGGATTCGAAATCTGCGTAGACGGCTACTGGAATCCGATATTGGTGAACTGTTTTGTTGAATTGGATGAACGCTCGAGATGGCGGCGGCAGACTGATCTTCACTTCATAGTTGTCATTACAAAGTCTTTGGTGTTCCTTCAACCACTCCGATCCTCCACGTCTCAAATCTTTATTCGTAAAACAAAAGCATCTCTTACACACTGTCACTCTAATTTTATTTTTCGTTAATTGTCGTACAACCAATGCTTCAAAATCTTTTATCCACACATAATGTGAAATTTCGCCTTTAGTTATCAATAATAAATCAGTATGGTTTCTTTGCTCCACTTTTCCAACTCGTAGAGGATACACATTGTTCGAATCATCTAAGCCGAACACATTAACAGAAACACCTGGATTTTGTTTCTCAAATTTTGCAATTTGATTAAGACTCACAGGATACGACATTCCTCGGAAGTTGTAGCGGTGTTCGTTTTCATAATATTCCCTACCAACTCTACAAGGATTATGTTTTACATACTTAGTTAGCATCGCATACTTAAAACATTCATTATCCCCGTTTGTAACATTTCTGCAAGAGTTGGTGCCTTTAATTTTCTTTGGTAGAGGGATAAAGCTGCTACCCCTCATACCATATCCATGCTTGTGAACCCTCACATCCATACCTTCAATCGATGATAGCGTCCAGCCAGATCCTCTTCCTTCGTGTTCTTGGAGTTTCATTAGCAGTTCATTCAAACAATCTTCTAAAATTTCGTTGATATCAGATGTGGTTGTAAGGGTTCGGTTTTTAGCAATGAATGCTCTCGGTGAGTTTTCACCATTGGTATTAGTAAACATAGCCTCCAACACCAATCCAAATTTAATAAAGTTCAATCTTGCCAATTCTTCCATCAATGTTTTTACAACTAAATTTTTAGCTTGGGTTATAAAGTTTTCCAATTCCAATTGCACATTATTAATTTTGAAATGAGTTACAACTGGTCCTGGCAAGGCTGTGGTGCGCAGTTGTCTTATTTCTTCCACTTCTTCTGTATCCTCTTCTTCCATATCCTCTTCTTGGGTACGCAGTTGTTTTACATCTTCCACTTTTTTTCCTTCCATTTCCTTTTCAATAAATCCTCCAGCTGTAGATGGTCCAGCTCCGGCAAATTGAATAACACTTGGTCTTCTTCTTTGCATTAACTGTAAATAGCTAGCCCAGTCCTTCTGCTTCTGGGGTTTTTCCAAAAACCGATCAATCGCATCCAAGTCTTCTTCACTTACTACAATCTCTTCTTTTCTGTCCTCTTCACGATGCAATTCTCGGTGTAACTGTAGATAGCTATCACAGTCGTCCATCTGTTTCTGGTAGTTTTCCAATAACCGATCAAACGCATCCAAGTCTTCTTCACTTACAACAATCTCTTCTTTTCTGTTTTCTTCATGATGCAATTCTCGGTGTAAAACAAAGATATCTTCATCTTGGAAAAACTCACCACAAATATCGCAAAGAGCCATTTTTGAACAAGTTTGGCTTTGAGTGTGCACTCGGTGAATGTCCAAGCAATAATGAGCAGCGCGCTCAACCGGGTCCCTTTATACCCGAGGTTGAAGGGTGGGGGAAGGTGACGTCATATACATCCGGTTTATCAATCATTTAGTAAATTTGGCTTTTAAACACCCATTTTCAATATATTCTTCAACAGGCTTGATAAACCAATAATGTTTGGTCTAAATCCACTACTTTGTACAAATATTTTGAAAGATGTCTGTTTGAGCAAGTTTATGTGGAACAAGGTCACTTGGAATTATTATTTTTAGCGGGGATAGAGCACTGCAATAGAGCCATGGTATAGAAGTGGTGTATCCATCCAATTGGTTTGCCCTTTTTTATACCCCCACCAACTATGCATTTATGTGGGTCAAGGTCGCGTAAAGATACCCTTTGAGCGGGGGATAAACCACTAAGCAGCATGCTAGTCCATTGCCGCAAAGTGATCTATCCCCCGCTCTGTTCTACAAAAAAACCTCAATCAAGTCCAAGTTCAAGTCCTAGTTTAACACTTGGTTGGGAGAATTACATTAGTTTGATACTTATTTCTACCGTTACACTTGCTCCATTCTCAAAAAGATATAAATAATATAATCCTGGGTACTGTTCTTTTTCACGTCCTGCATGTTCCTTAATAAAGTCGAAGGCCAATCTTTTTGAATATTCATTATGAAACACTTCTCTTACACAAACAAGGATTTTTTCTTCGAGAAATTTCACTTGAATTGTTGTTAGTTTGCTTACATCATCCTTGTCTATCAGGGGTAGCTTGTAGGTGAAAGTATTTGGTGGTAGTTTGTGCGTTCTATCAAGTAAACAACAAAATTTTTTATACAATTTCTGCTCATTGTCTGTAATACTATTAATACCAAACAGATTATAGTACGAAGGATCATAAGGTATACGACGATACATTTTAAGAACCGGTCAGCATAAGCGCTGGAGCTAAAATGAGAAATGCGTGCAACCCGGCCGCCTTATATCCCCACCGGGTGACCACGCCCAAGGTACCCGGGGGGGGGGCACTTCTCGTCCGGAGCAAAAAACTTTTTGGTCAAGGTCAAAAATTTTTCCCAAAAAAAAGTTCGGGGGGGGGGGGGGTGAGGAGGGGGTGGGGGAGGGGGTGGGGGTGGGGGTGGGGGAGGGGGGGGGGTCAATTTAAAACAATAAGCCTCCCTTAAGGCGTTTATGTTAACATCGCTGAAGCCTCCAAAAAAGACACACTTATAGACGAGTCAAACCTTGTGTGTTACTTGACTTGTACATTTTTTAAAAGAGCTTAATATATTTACCTTGTTAATAAGACCTGACTGTTAAAGAATTTTGAAAACTTTTATATATTTAGGTCAAGGTCACGGTAAAACTTTAAAAAATTAAGCCCCACACCCCCGATGGGGGTGTGGGGCACTTGGGTTGTCATCGCTGTAGCCTCCAAAGAGACCCAACTATGACAACAAGGCAACATCCAATGTCGTGTTCCCTTCGCCACGCAAGACTTGTAAACATTTACTGCATTGTCTTTTCAATAGCTAACAAAACATTTACTTAATTTTGAGAGAGGTTGAGGACAGCCCTAGTGGCCTACGCCCTCGGTCCGAGTGCAGGGGCCACCGCAAATTGGCCACAGCTGTGGTCTGCATGTCAGCATACAAACGGACCGAGTCCCAAACCCAGCGGCAATATTGCATGCCTGAGAGGACCCATGCTAAAATTGGTTTAAAATTGTTTTACACGGGGGTCTACTCCCGTACCCTACCTTTACTATTTAACTTTATCAATGCAGTAAATTTTTATAAATCTTTGTGGGTCAAGGCCACACGGACATTAAAAAAATTTCGGCCCCCGTACATCCATGGCGAACCACGAATGTTCGGGGGCCTTGGGGACTAAAAACACAAATAGCTAACAAAGATTCATTTACATAATTTTGAGTTTCCAGAAGGGAAACAAGAGGTTGAGGACAGCCCTAGTGGCTTACGCCCTCGGTCCGAGTGCAGAGGCCACCGCAAATTGGCCACAGCTGTGGTCTGCATGTCAGCATACAAACGGACCGAGTCCCAAACCCAGCCGCAATATTGCATGCCTGAGAGGACTCATGCTAACGTTAGTAGTAAGGGCGGCGATTCAGGTCCGGGGGTTACCTGTAGAGGGCGCTAGTGTCGCTAAATAAATTTAAGGTACCATGCACTTACAACCTCACCCTAGAGGCTATTTCTAACCCAACAAGCATCTTGGAGTCTATTTCTAACCTAACAAGCCTTATAGTGTAGCATTAATTATGTTTTTATGAATAAAATTTACACTTGGAGAGGACAGGTTTCGAACCCGCCCCGCTGGCGTATGACGCCAATGCTCTACCTGTGAGCTACCAAGGTATTTGGAGGAAGGTGGCGGAAATGTGTCTGATAACGCGGTGTCTGCGGTCTGTGGCGGCGGCGACGCGTTGCATTGTACTGTACTGCTGTAATCTCTTTATATTTTCTTATTTATTTTAATGTGAATTATTGGAGCAACTTGTATTATATTTGGCTATTTATTTTTCAATGGTGTATAATGCTGTAATGTGGTATTTATATTGAATTACAAGACCCATTACTTTAATGGTATTTATTTCTAGTCCCTATATGCTGTAGAGGTTTGTACTCTGAGATACACAGACCTGCGCTCCCTATGAAATGTTTTTACTCCTTTTACAACACTCCAAGGTATCTGCTGTGTCCTCTACATTAATGTACCTAAATTAATGTTGTACTATACTGGTTTAAACACTGTAGTCCCTGTGAATTAGAAATATTGGTATCTGTTTTCTGGGCGGTAATTAATGGTATATTTTTCATTCCTAATTAAAATACTTTTATTTACTGCTTTTATAGAGAGTTGTATAAGAAGAAAGGTGTTACTTTCCATTTACTTGCATTTTAAATTTTATTTTCTACTTAATTCAGCAATAATAAGCTGCTGTATAGTTTATATTTGGATTATTGATGGTTACTATCTAATTTAAAATAATGTTGTACTTTTCCTTACTGGTAGTATAAATTTTGACTATGAGTTTCTGCTACTTATTTCTGAATATTTTTTATCTAATTATTTAGAGAGATTAATTTTGTGTGAAGATGTAGGTAATCTGAAGAGTAGGTCTTAAAGTAGTTTGGGACTAATTTTGAAAACAGATGGAAGCTGATACTGAAGTACATCATATTATGTTTGTATGTATAATACTGAACCATTTCTTGGGAAGAGATGTGACTAACATTTTAAGGTAGATAGAGGTGAGAGGAGAATTACTGTGTAAAGAATTACATTTTAAAGTAATCAACAATTTTATACTGTATTATTTGGGGAAATATCACTTACTTGGTAATGTATCCTATGCACTAGTAAACTTACTTTGATTATTTTATGTGCGTGCGAATTAACTGAAACATCTCTGTCTACATACAGTTTATCAACCGGCCACTTCCGCTCTGATAATCTGTGGAGTCCCAGTCTCAAGGCTAGGAATTCTCAGTTATATTATAAAAATTATTTGATTTATATAATTTGTTTTAATGTACTATATTGACTTGGAGTAATAGAGCATTTAATGTAAAATTAACTAGATACTAGGCCTGTCTTTTTGGTTAGTCTGACCTGCTGGTAAATTTGTAATAATTGATAAAGTTTATTTAAATGCACAATTTTTCAGAGTTCTGTCCAAGATACTAAAAACAAGGCAAAATGTTTGTTTGTATCTACACATAACTTTTATTAAGTAAAAGTCTATCATTATTTTTATAGTTTAGTTTTTAAATATTAGAAATTTAAGCATTTTTATCTCATTTCTGATAATATGTGGAGTTCCACTGTCAACTCTCCGTTATATTCTGTTAGACAAACTATTTGTTTCAAAGTCCTGGGTGTGACTGGATTGACTTACAATTTTAGACATTATAAATATTGATTTTAAATAAAAAATTATGATACTAGCTTGAAGAGTAAAAAATAAAATGATTAATATTGTATCAGATACTGTTGTGTTCGTTGAGTGAATAACACTTTAATAATAATATACTTGTAAAATTCTTATTATTTGGTGTTGTTGAAAGCCTACTTATGCATTTTAAATTAAAGTCTTTAATTCTTAAGAGCTGAACTGTTGTTGATGTAGGCCGTAATTTCATAATAGCTGAGCAAGCATCCTTATCTTGGCGATGAAACAATCGTGTCTCACCGTGACCAGTTCTAGTCCTGTGATTGGCTGGAATATGGAAGCGCGTCATTGGTAGATAATAGGCATGCAGCACTCTGATTGGCTGGGCTTATCTACCTCCACCGACCGCTGCTTGTCCTCGCTCTCTTTGCGTCAGGCTCTTGTAGCGAACGGACCTATCTAGCTCCCGTGTGTTGTGTACTTGCTCTCTGCGTTGCTTAGCTCCGGTTTAATGTTGTGATACTTATTTGTGGTTAGTATTATTTTGATTTATGTAAACAATTTGTATTATATAACTAGCTTTACAGTTGTGATGTCTCAGTCTGATTTCAGTCGTCATACTGTTCGGACGTGAGTAACATAACCTAACTTTTGTGTCTTATACGTTGACTTTAATTAATTTTGAGTATGGAATCGTCCTCTAAAATGGATTCACCAAAAGTTAACGAGCCTGTTAAAGTTCTTAGTGAAGATCAGACTTACATAAAGAAATTCAGATTGTATGGACTTAGAACAATTTTCAAATTTTCTAACCCTCCACCTGAAACAAATGAAATTGATTGGCTAAGGCAAGGGTTTGCTCAAATTGTTAGTGACATGAAGAAACAGTCTCACGAAAATGATATGCTTGGTTTCACTTTGCAGAGTCTAAATTTGAAATCAAAAGATCCGGGATATGTTGATTTTCGACCAGCTAAAGATGTAGATGCAGATGTTTTGTGGGGAGTTTTTGGAGGAATTATTCAAAGTAATTCTGAGTCTATCAAGTCGACAGACACTTTTAAAGTTGAATGTTCCCGAATTAATCTCCCTGTAGGGTCTGGGGTATGCAGGAGACCTGGGCTGTTCAATAGTTTCAATGAAGAGTGCAAGGCAAGGCGGGGAATTGTAGTTATTAATAATAAAGATAACCTGTGTCTTCCCCGAGCTTTGGTGGTGGGTAAAGCCTATGCTGAAAAAGATCCTCAGATTTATGCTATTCGTAAGGATAAAGGCAAAAAACAGACGATTAAGGCTCAAGAGTTAGTTGCGGAAGCGCGAGTAGAAATGCCAGAGGAAGGTGCAGGCATTCCTGAGATTGAGAAATTCCAAGAACACCTGAAAGATTTTAAAATTACCGTGTATAATTACAATTCTAAAGGGCGGAATGTTTATTTCTCTGGGGGTAATGAAGATGCTAAATTTAAAATTAACTTGCTTTTTCACAGAGGCCATTATAATGTTATTATCTCACTAACTGCTGCCTTTGCCTGCACCTATTTCTGTGAAGCATGTCATATCCCCTATGACCATAAAGGGCATCATCGTTGCTCTAATATCTGTTCTGCTTGTCATTCCATCTCCCCACCCTGTAAGTTGGAGCATGGTGGTCTTACCTGCCGTCTTTGTAGTCGCCACTTTAAAAATGAGAGATGTTTAATTGCGCATAAAGGAGAAATATGTAAGTCGATTAAATTTTGCCGTGACTGTCAAAAAATGATTTTCTTGGATAAACGTAAATCAGTACATGTGTGCGGAGAGGTATTTTGTAGCACTTGTGGGGAGTTTATGCCTGAAAACCATAAATGTTTTATGAAGGTGGACAGGAAAAAGCCAAAGGAAAAGGATTATTTGTTTATTTTCTTTGATTTTGAAACCAGGCAAGATGAAAACCTTCCATCTGATCCAGAGAAAAAATTGCATCAAGTCAATTTGTGCGTATCCCAACAGTACTGTTTCAAATGTATTAAGGGAAGTGAATGTGAAACTTGTTTTGAGAGGCAGAGAGTATTTGTTGAAGACCCAGTAAAACAGTTTATGGACTATGTAATGCAAGTAAGGAAAAAATTTAAACATGTTTGTGTGATTGCACACAACGGGCAGGGGTTTGACTTTCAGTTTATTTTAAAGTATACATTGGAAGAGACTAAATTCACACCTGAACTTATAATGAGAGGATCCAAGATTATTTTGATGAAGATGGATAACGTTAGATTTGTTGATTCCTTAAGCTATTTCCCCATGCCTCTAGCTGCACTCCCGAAAGCGTTTGACTTGCCTCCGGAGAAAAAGAAGGGTTACTTCCCTCATTTATTCAACACAGTTGCCAATCAAAATTATGTAGGTCCGATGCCCGCAAAAGAGTTCTATTGCCCTGAGTCAATGTTTGAGAAACCCCACAATGACTTTGAAAATTGGTATGACGAACAAGTAAATAGCGACTATGTGTTTGACTTTCAAAAAGAGATTTTGGAGTATTGCATTTCGGATGTAGAAATCCTGGCCCAAGCGTGTATAAAATTCCGAGCTTTGCTTCTTGAAGAATGTAATGTTGATCCGTTTCTTGAGGCTGTAACCATTGCTAGCGCGTGCAACTTGGCTTTTCGCCGTAATTTTCTAAGGCCCAGTACTATCGGTCTTATACCAAAGAATGGATATAGGCTAACAGATAATCAGTCAGCCGTGGCCCTACAGTGGTTATCTTGGGAAGAGGAGAAGCGCGGTGTTAGGATTGAGCATGCTGGAAAGGGGAGAGAAGTTAAAATTAATGGGGCGAAAGTAGATGGTTTTGATGGGAAAAATGTTTATGAATTCCACGGGTGTTACTGGCACGGATGCCCTAAATGTTTCCCTTACAAAAGAGAGGCTCCTCTGAAGGAGGATCCCTCTGATTCACTTCACTTGCGCTATCAGAGAACTCTGAAGAAAATTGAGAAACTTGGAAGTAATGTTATTGAAATGTGGGAGTGCGAGTTTAGGAAAATTAAAAAAGATGAAAACCTTAAACATTTGGAAAGTTTGCCGATATTGAACAGCCTTCCGCTTAATCCTAGAGATTCTTTCTTTGGAGGTAGGACCGGTAATGCAAAGACTTACCATAAATGCGTGGAGGGAGAGACTATACAGTATGTAGATGTTTGTTCTCTTTATCCGTATGTTAATAAATATTGCAATTACCCCGTAGGCCACCCTGAAATTTATGTAGGAGATAGGGAGTGCAGAGAGCGGGGACTTGGCGTAGAAGGTTTGCTCAAATGTAAAATTCTGCCACCTCGGGACCTATACCATCCGGTTCTTCCTGCGAAGATTAATAATAAATTAATGTTTGTTTTGTGTCAAACTTGTGGGGATATTTTGAACCAAGGAGAGTGTTGTCACAACAGTGACGAGAGGGCATTGGTAGGGACTTGGACAATGCAGGAGATTAGAAAGGCAGTAGAGAAGGGATATGTAATTCTGGACATGTATGAACTCTGGGAATATCAAGTAGCGACATATGAAAACGGGGGATTGTTTACTGATTTTATTAATAAATTTTTGAAAATGAAACAGGAGGCGTCAGGGTTTCCTAGTTGGTGTATGACTGAGGAAGATAAAGAAAAATATATTGCAGACTATTTTGTACATGAGGGAATAAAATTGGAGAAAGACAAGATTGCCAAGAACGGGGGTTTAAGGTCTCTTGCAAAATTAATGTTGAATTCATTCTGGGGAAAATTCGGACAGAGAGAGGATATGACTAAGGCTTCAATTATAAGAAATCCGAAAGATTTCTTTCGATTGATGACACAACCGGGAACTACAGTAAAATCAGTTCAGATTATAAATGAAGAAGTTTTACTTGTTAATTGGCAAAATATTGAAGAAGCTACTGAATCTCTCCGGTCAGTAAATGTTGTGATCGCGGCTTATACTACTGCCCATGCCAGACTCAAATTATATGAACATCTTGAAAAGTTGGGAGGTCAAGTCCTATATTACGATACAGATAGTTGCATATATTACTTCCGGGGCAGTTTGTATAAAGTGCCTACAGGGGACTACCTTGGGGAAATGACCGATGAGTTAGTAGAGTACGGGCCCGGGTCCTACATAGTAGAGTTTGTATCTGGAGGGCCGAAAACCTATGCATACCTTGTCTGGTCAACCAACAAACAGAAACTAATTCCTGTATGTAAAGTAAAAGGTCTAACACTGAACCTCAAGACATCTAAATTGGTTAACTTTCAGACATTAAAAGAAATGGTTTTGAGTGAATCCGCTCAAGTATTACAAGTCGAAGAGAATAGAATTAGACGTACAAAGGATAAAAATATTGTAACAGTCACTGAAACCAAACAGTTTAAAATTACAGGCCCAAAAAGAAAACTAGATGATAACTATAATACCCTCCCGTATGGATTCTGTAAAATTCAAAGAATTGCTTGAGTTTCATTACACCATGGTCACCTAATAGATGGTGTTTTCATCTTATTACCATTATTTGCTCTCTAACTATCGTACTGGTTGGACGTGCTCTAGAGCTGCTCTCTCCAACTATGGCGGTTTTCCTTAAATTTTTGTCTAAAAGAAAACTAAATGAAAATACGAAATTTTGCATTATATCCTTTGAATATGAGTTTTCTCTTACAAGCCCAATAGAGACATGTGAATGGCCTCTAGCGTTTTCAAAGTACATAGTAGATACAATTTCAGATGGATGTTCTTCAAATACTCATGTTGGAATAACAATAACCCATGCTAATGGTTCAGGCAATATTCCGTTTATGCCTTTACATAATCTAACTCCACCGGTTTTTGACGATCACTTTGAAAAAATATTTTGTGATGTTGAAAAACTATCTGGGCCATTGAATGTGGAAGTATCACTGGTTACAATTCCAAGATGCTACATTCGATAGTTGTTTACAGACTTGTGACATACTGGTTGCTCACATCTGTTGTAATTGATGCTGAAAGTTACTGCATTCTTAAAAAACCAAGGAGGTCAAGCAGAGTAAACATTATAACTCTGATTTTTATCTTGACCCCTTATAAAAATACTAAAAATAAACAAAAAAAAAATGTGTGAATGTGTGTGCGTGTGTAGGAAGTTACAAAGTCTTGAAAACTTCCAGTCCGTGGAGAGGTCACCTGTCAAGGCTGGGTTAGCCCCTGGTAAGTCCTGACAGATGAGTGGGTTTGCCTAAAAACAGTAAAACATTGTGTTCCCCACGACCGCCACGGACTAAGGGCTTAGTAGATTGAGATGCCCTGACTCGAGGAGGGTTTGGGTTTCGCCTTCGAAAAGCCCGGTGTGAATGAAGGTCCCTGGCGTGGCTGAGGAAAAGGCCCGTAAACCTGTATGAATGGTGTAAAAATGTTAAAAAAAGAAATAACGGGGGAGGCAACTAGTTTGGAAGGCCTCCACGGACCATGGCGGTGGTGGAGCCATGGTTTTTTAAATTCTCAAAGGGAGAGGACATTAATCTGTGCAGAGTATAAGCCAGTTATATTCTGGATGACTCTTGCATAGAATAATGTTTAACCTGGGTGTATAAAGCTCTCGGTGGTAAAAAATACCTCAGAGTTGTGTTCTCTCAAGGTATATTACTGTCGAGGGTGCTATACACGGGCGGTCTCAAACCCCGCTCTATTATCTTACAGTACATTTAATACTTAAATTATACAGCGAGTGGATATTTGATTCACTTTACCCACTCCTTACAATATTTCTGTTAATTTTATGATACAGTAAAAAAGCAACCGGCGTTTTTAGAGGTAGAGATGCTGCAAATATATTGTATAAAGCAATTAGAGACCATGTTAGAGAAAAATATTGTAAAATATCCGTGGGGTAGGCCTACTGGGGAGGTGCCCACGTTAAAGATACACCAACGCGCCTACAACTGTACGGCCTGGCATACATGCCTACCGTGGTGTGGAAAACAGTTGAAAACAAAGGGGGTAACGAAACGTTACCCCCTTCGAACCGCAAAAAATAATTTATATCAAAAATAAGAAATCAGAATAATATTTAATAATAGAAACAAAGGGGGTAACGAAACGTTACCCCCTTCGAACCGCAAAAAATAATTTATATCAAAAAATAAGAAATCAGAATAATATTTAATAATAGAAACACAAGGGTAACGAAACGTTACCCTTCGAACCTACAGAAAATAATTTATATCAAAAATAAGAAATCAGAATAATATTTAATAATAGAAACAAAGGGGGTAACGAAACGTTACCCCCTTCGAACCGCAAAAAATAATTTATATCAAAAAATAAGAAATCAGAATAATATTTAATAATAGAAACACAAGGGTAACGAAACGTTACCCTTCGAACCTACAGAAAATAATTTATATCAAAAATAAGAAATCAGAATAATATTTAATAATAGAAACAAAGGGGGTAACGAAACGTTACCCCCTTCGAACCGCAAAAATAATTTATATCAAAAATAAGAAATCAGAATAATATTTAATAATAGAAACACAAGGGTAACGAAACGTTACCCTTCGAACCTACAGAAAATAATTTATATCAAAAAATAAGAAATCAGAATAATATTTAATAATAGAAACAAAGGGGGTAACGAAACGTTACCCCCTTCGAACCGCAAAAAATAATTTATATCAAAAAATAAGAAATCAGAATAATATTTAATAATAGAAACACAAGGGTAACGAAACGTTACCCTTCGAACCGCAAAGATAATAAGTAATATATGCATATTTAACAGACGCAGCGTTTTTTAACATTGCATTTTTACTATAAATTAATTTTTTCATTTCTTTTAAAGATGCTGGCAGACTCCTTTACCATTTAATATTTATAAATGTACATTAAAATCACTTTTATTTGAAAAAAGTGACATTCACCCCATTCACTACAATAATTGGAGCAACAACCATGAGCCCTGTCCTCTCTGTACTTGACTTACACTTAGAACAGACGTCTGCTAGCTGTAATTCCTAACCTCAAAGATGTCAGTAATACATTCCTATGTATTGGATAACACCCCTGTATCCGTATTGTTCGGTGAATAAAATAGCCCATGGCTTAAAGCAAAAGATATATGTCAGATACTAGGTTATGAAAATTCAAATAAAGCAATCATTGACCATGTCAGAGCAAAATACAAAGTACAATGCGTAAACTTCAAGGGTAACGAAACGTTACCCTTACACCCAGACACAGTTCTTATTAGTGAACCAGGTTTATATCAATTAATTATGAAATCCAAAATGAAAGTAGCTGAAAGATTCCAGGATTGGGTGTTTGAAGTAGTCCTACCTACAATTCGCAAGTATGGAGAGTATAAATTAAAGAGAGAAAACTTTGAATTGACACACACCTTGAATATAGCATTGGGAAACAACAGAAAGCTAATTAAAATGTTGACTGATTAAACTTCTAAAGTTTGCAGTTATGACAGAAGATGTGGGTTCGAAACTTGTATTCTGTGCCTGGAGAAGGACGCATACTACAAACAGTATGGCTTAATGGAATATAAATGTATCAGGTATGAAATAGTCACCATAAAAACAACACTAAGAGGACAAAAGGAGATGGTATGTGCCTTTTTGAGGTATCATCGAGTACCTAATGATGTAAATATTTTATTAATGAATCAGATTTATATGAATTTGTTATTAAACTAAAGTGAAACGTTTCCTTGAGTTCATATAGAGGTGGAAACAGATACGCCTTTCTCAACATCTTATATTGTAGAATTGCCTATATTTCATGCGAATTTTGCTATTTGAAAATATTATGCCATGGCTGTGAGTTGTTTTATGCAGATCCTCTGGTTCACGAGTTGTATGTTTTCACTGACTATTTTGTTATTGTGACCAGAAAATTTCAATTTGTACTGTAACCTCTATCATCGATGCCTAGCATTTTGAGGTTTAGCGACCAATTCCTTGTCGTGACTGTAAATTTGTAAAGTCTATGGTCATATGTACTTCTATGCCCCTTACTTCTTCTATATTTAATGCTTTTCAGCGGTCCTTACCTTACATTGACTGTGAAATTTTAATTTCTACGGTCATCTGTATCACTTACCCTCTATGTTTTGATTTTCAGCGGTAGTTTCTTCACATAACAGTAATATTTTTAAGTCTACGGTCATCTGTATATCCAATACCCCTATGATAGGTTTTCAGCGGTAGTGTCCTTACATGACAGCAAGATTTTAAAGTCTACGGTCATTTGTACCGCCAGTCCCCTTGATTTAATTTTCAGTGGTAATTTATTTAACTTGACTGTAAAGTAGTAATGCCTTCAGTTATCTATATTGCTAAGTCCCCTTGATTTATTTTTCAGCGGTAATTTTCTCACATAACAGTAAATTTGTAATGCCTTCGGTCATTGTATCACCAAGTCCCCTTAAATTTAGTTTTCAGCGGTAGTTTCCTTAAATAACAGTAATGGTTCACAGTATGTAGTCATCTGTATAACTAATACCCCTATGATAGGTTTTCAGCGGTAGTCTCCTAGTTTGACTGTAACAATATATTGCCTTCGGTCACCTGTATAACTAAGCCCCCTATGTTTCTTTTTCAGCGGTAATTTCTTTTCTTGACCGTAATATTTTAAAGTCTACGGTCATATGTAACACCAATCCCTTAAGCTTGGCTTTCATCGGTCTTACCTTCCCTCAACCAGACTCTTGTAAGTTGTAAGTTATCTATAATACTAAGCCCCTTGATTTAATTTCCAGTTGTAATTTATTTACCTTGACCAACATCTTACGGTGATCTGTACCACTATCCCCCTTAAGTTTTTTAGACAGCCTTCACCTTACATTGATTGTAATATTTTACGTAGCTAGGAATGTCTTTGCTGACAACAAAAATTTTATTTGTTGCAAGGGCTATTTCTCAATTGGATCGTATTTTTCATTTTTATGGTAAAACTCGACTAAAAAAGTAAGTCAATTGAGTTTTGTTGAAGATGCTTATAACTGTAGAAGAAATTTGTATTTTTGAACATAATAATTTACAGCGAGATCGTTATTAGGTTCAAATAAGTCGCTTTAGATTAGGTAATTTACATTGAGATCGTTATTAGGTTAAAAGACGTTGCTTTAGGTTAGGTTATAATATAATTTGATTATGTTATGACACTTAAATAAAA